>JAQFVV010000541.1:0-405472 GCA_028023455.1 Epiperipatus broadwayi
ATAATAATGCATCAGCTTCCATTTTTTACAACCATGATAAATCATGTATGTACGGTTTTAATTTCAATTATAATAATGTAAAAAATATTACAAATTGAGAAAAATAATGATAAAAGGAAAATAAAAAACTATTAACTAATATATAAATACAAAAGCAGGACTTAATCAATAGGCAGGCAGCAAATGTTAAGATCACTGAATTATGGGAAGCTTAACCTTTCAAAGTATTAGTTGACAAAGACTATGAGGATAAATGAAAGTGTTCCTAAGTGATGATTATATTTTTGTACTTTTTAAAATTTTTGATTACTGTATTTACTAATATTTAATTATAAGATTCTGTATATTGCTTTGAATAAATACAACAGACATTGATTTATTATATATATATATATAACAAATAAAGATTTAAAATATATACATATATGATCTGATTCTGATTAATGCAATAATTTTTCAATAAACATTAATTTCATATCTAAATAGGTGACTGCACATCAATCTCCACTTATGGGATATTAAATACAAAATGTATACATTTACGTAATAATAAAATATTGTAGAACATTTATACTTTTGAAAATATAACAATGCTCAAGATATATTTTCTTTTTATGCTTCAAACAAAAAAATTAGTTAATCGAAATAAAAATATATATATAAAAATGAATCTACTTATTTATTAATATAAATTTAAGAGAAACAAATATAATTAATACTTATTATGATATAATCCTTTTGAACTCCTAATATGATATATCTGCAGTTAATTTATAATCAATAAATTTAAAAAAATGAATGTTACAAATTAAAACAATAATTACAATGCTGAAAAATATAATTCAAACTTAGGAAAACACTAACTCTTTTATATTTAGGTACATAAATAGATCATTACTTAACCTAAAATTATACTACTATTTAGATCAATTAATACTATACATTTTAAATGAAGAAAAAATATATAGCAATAATAATGATAAATATAAGCAAGTGACCTGAGTAATAGTCTTTAAATATGGAAATTTCAATAATGTTTCATTATTCCAAGAAACTATATATATATAATAAAAAGATATAAGAAGCACATTTTATTGATTCTGATATTTTACAAATATTTAAATCTTCTTTTTATTTATCAGATATTTGATCAATATAATGTTATAGGTGTACAAACATTAATTTATATCCACATTGATACAATGTGGATATCCCGTCATTTATAATGTAATTAATTCATAAAACATTTTAAGTGAACAGATGTTTAATTTCACTTCATGATGATGCTATGGAAATTTAATCAACTTCTATCTTGTATATAAATAATCCATCAATCTCATAAAATTATATCAGCAGGTAAACATAATCTTTGTGCATCTTTTTCTGTTGCTAGCATTTAGACTTTATTATTAAAAGTAGGTAATATTCATTTTTAAAGCAAAAAAAACATTCATGGTTTTTTAAAAATGCTAAGAATTAAATTTTCATATTTTCAATAAAATGTCACCTCTCAAAAATTTGATAATTTTTTCAAGCCATTGGACAAACATTATTGCTTTCACTTCATCATTCTATTCATTTCTTATAATCATATACCTTTAAAAATAAGCAAAAAACTACACGAAGGAACTTAGGTTTGCTTATTAAAACCAAGATAAGAGTTTTCATATTCAGCTCTAATTATAACTTTTCCAATTGATGTCAGAGTAACTATAGCAATATCCTTTATTAATTGTTTAGTTAATTTCAACCAATGTCTCTTAAATAAAAATTTTATTACACAAAAATAACATCAAACAAATCAAATATTTTAGAATTATTACATGCAACATTGATGTTTCACAATACAAATATCTTTCTTTCTAACACAAATTAAACAATTGATAATACATTCTCACCATAGCACACTGAAAATATATTTTCACATATACATCTTTCTAATATAATATAATATTATATAAATAAAATAAATATATTTGAGATATTAAACATTTAATTGCATTGTTTGTAATTTACTATTGTGAATGCAGTAACAAAAAAGATAAAATAATGAAAGAATAATAATTTTATCCAAACTATATCTTTTATTATTCACATATTTATTTTTTAAAA
Source organism: Epiperipatus broadwayi (assembly GCA_028023455.1). Taxonomy (NCBI): domain Eukaryota; kingdom Metazoa; phylum Onychophora; class Udeonychophora; order Euonychophora; family Peripatidae; genus Epiperipatus; species Epiperipatus broadwayi. The sequence continues at coordinate 2,113 of JAQFVV010000541.1, forward strand.
TGAATAAAGTCAATTTACAATATTTTATAATACAATTAATATTAAACAATTTTATATCAATATTATCATCAAAATACAGTTCATTACTTTATAGATTAATACATCCACCATCAAAATCAAACAAGAAAGAAAGATCTAAAAATATTTTTTTTTATAACTGACATTTTACTACATACTGAAACATCTCAAATTTTAGTAGGTACAATAAATATGCTACATATAAAAATAATCACTAGTATAATTGTTAACATAATGGCTTAGTATGCCCATGACCTAAGTTTCAAATCCCATTGGTATCTGATTTTTTTTTAGATAACTATAAAGATTCAGAAATTTTAGAAATCTTTTTCAAATCCATATCCATGTATATGTTTGTAGAAACAATTATCTACTCATTCTTAAAATAGGAAAAGTAAAATTATAAAACATTAATAAAACTCTCACCATTCAACAAGTGATTAGACGGATAAATAATATCATCTATGTTTTTGATTCTTTTCTTTATAAAGCTATATAATCTTTTGCCTTGCCACGTTCTATTTAAGACATCATCTATGTTTTTGATTCTTTTCTTTATAAAGTTATATAATCTTTTGCCATGCCACATTCTATTTAAGACATTTAAAAATATTTTTGTATACTTTAAAATAATAGTGTTCTGAATTGTGTAGTTAATTATGCTGTAACTATTTGTGCAAAGCTGTATATTAGAGGGAATTGTGTGTGAATGTGTTTATTATGGTAGCTAAGCAAAGATGTCTATATAACCAACTACAAAAAATGATGAGTATGGATTCAATTTATTGGAACATGAACATAAACCAGGCCATACTTTTAATTTAATAGCTGTAGAAACATCTTGTGTGGAAAGGATAGGCAACATACAGTTAAAGAGATCTGGGCCATTGCAAATTATTTCTATATGATAAATAAAAAAGTGTCCTGTGTTCCACTATCAAGAAAATGGAACATTTGAATATATTTGCATAGAGCACATTATATTTAAATATTATATTGATTGTAAAAGAGAAGCGTGAATGCTATGAATGACAAGAATTGTCAAAAGCATGTTTAGCAAATAAATAAACTTTAAACTAATAATACCTTTTCTGAATAAATATTTGAAATATTACATAGATATGGATATTAATTATTTTCATATATTTATTATAAATTACGTTCATTCTTCTATATTACGTATAAAATACTCAAATAATATATATATATATATATAAAGACATAAATAAGTCAATAATGAAAGAGTAAAAGATAATTTATAAACTTATCTAGAGCATTTCTGGTTTAATAATAATATTTATAATTTTTTTATTGTCAATGTATACAGGAAGATTGCAAATAATAACTATAATATTAGACTACAGTGAGAATAATTACAAATTTCATGATTAGAGTGCCAGAAATTGACATATGTTGTTACTAATTTAATTATATAAAACTGCTCATTAAAATAGACCACCACCTACCTCAACCTGATATTAATTTATTCTTTAAGCCAAAACTTGTTACTTTTATTATTTAGATGAATAGATATTATTCTAAAAAAAACTTGATTCGACACTACAACTAAGCAGATGGTAATAAGTAAAAATGCATTTTTAATTATAAAAGGCATTCAAATTATTTTATATTTTAAAAACATTATATTAGAACGGATTGTTAAAAACATTATAGATGTGAAATGGAAGACCAAAGTTAAAATACATTTTTATTTATTTGCATGAATAAACTTTTCAATTTAAATTATTATGCGTATAGAATACATATACATTTAAATATATTTATATATTTGCTCATATTTATATATGTGTATGTGTTTGCGTTAGTATGTTTATATACATATGACTAACATGTTTTAATATCATTATACGTGGTAGAAAATCTCATTATTTATAACTGTACAATTATATTTTGTAAAAAAAAAAAAGAAAGCATATGTTTAAATTTTTTAGTTTTTACATTATAATATTCAAAGCACTTACATATAATCGTAAATTACAAAATTATTTACTATCATTGTTCTCTTTCTTTTTTTGCTTATCCTAAATATATATATATATATATATACAGATCAATATTCGAAATGTGTATATATACGACATGTGAATGAAGTTTTTCTATTTGCAACACAGGTCTTTCTTGTCAATATATTTGATAAATTAATAAAGAATCAGCATTAAATTGAACTAAGGGACCTGAAAAAGATGAGGAAATATATTATTTAGATTTAAAAATAAAGTGGAGCCTTAATTTAATATATAATATAAAATAATTGTTAAACAATTCAATATTAGGAGGTATGTTAATGTAGTATCTTAAATTTCAATGCCATGTAAAATCATGGATATATGACCACTTTAGCACTGAAACAATTGCTATAAAAGATTGAGAATTTTAAAAACTTAATAAAATGTTCTTTTAGTAAAACTGATATATATATATATATATATATAAGATTGAAAAAATTAGAGATGATAAAAAAAGAAGTCATTACTATACTACTGAGTATTGGAAATAAAATTGAAATGATGTATGGAAGTACAGTCACTGTTGGCTGTAGAACAGCTATGTTTATCAATGATCTGAAAGATAATGTAAATAAATTGGTTTCAGATAATGTCATAGGTGCCAGAGGCTGTAGACAATTGTTGCCCACATATATATTAAAAGAAGTGAAAATGAATCTGAGGTTAAGAATAATGCAACATGACAGATTATGACATCTATGTTTTAAAGTCATAAAAAGGAATATAGGCATAGTATTGATGTAGATAATGTTAAGGGGATAAGTGAAGAAAAAATTCTAAAAGAGGAAGATAAAAAAAAGCTTGGTTTACTTTGCAATATAAAAAGCAGGGTGAATCAGAAAGTCATTAAACGTAAACAGAGCAAAACTCTCCATACAGTATTGCCACCTGTGCTAAACAGAGTAATCAATGGATGCCAGAAGGCTTGTGCATAAAATCCCTATCTAATGCCTACTCATCCAATATCCCCAGACTAGTTTCTGGCTTGTGGCCTTCGTCAGTGAAGAGCTTTGGATCTTAGAGCACTGCATCTAGATCTTAGGATCTAATGCAACCCTCTAGGTGGCAATACTGTATGGAGAGTTTTGCTCTGTTTATCAACAGTTAATGTGCTAGTATAGGAAATGTGATCATGTGATGCTTAATGGTCATTAAACGTATTATTAAGCAAAAAAAAAAAACAGTTTTATTTTTAATTTGTAATGGAAAATAATATTTATTGTAATTATGATTATGATGTTAATACATTGAAAGTGTAACTTGATTTGTTAAATTATTTTTATTTTTCCCATTCTCTTTTATAGTTTTTTTAATATTTTATATATACATCACATGATCACCATCTCATACTAGCACATAATTGTTGTAAACAAAGGCAAAACTCTCCATACAGTAGTGCCACCCTGTGCTAACCAGAGTAACCAATAGATGCCAGAAGGCTTGTGCATAAAATCCCTATCTAGTGCCTACTCATCCAATATTCCCAGATTAGTTTCTGGCTTGTGGCCATCATCAGTGAGGAGCCTTGGATCTGAGAGCACTGCACCTAGATCTTAGGATCTAATGCAACCCACCAGCAGCCACCTTTTAACTCTACTTTATTACAAAATGATGAGAATGAACTATAAAACACAAAAAATATTTTCAATCTAAGTTGAATAGCTTATATAGTCATATGGGTCTGAACTCAATTCAGCACCCATACATTTTGGTGTCTTTGGCTCTTAAACAACCATAACTACCACTATCCTATTAGGCAGGATTGGTGTTAAACCACTAAACATCACATGATCACCATCTCATACTAGCACATAATTGTTGTAAACAAAGGCAAAACTCTCCATACAGTAGTGTCACACTGTGCTAACCAGAGTAATCAATAGATGCTAGAAGGCTTGTGCATAAAATCCTTATCTAGTGCCTACTCATCCAATATCTGCAGACTAGTTTCTGTCTTGTGTCCATCATCAGTGAAAAGCCTTGGATCTGAAAGCACTGCACCCAGATCTTAGGACCTAATGCAACCATCCAGCAGCCACCTTTTCATTCTCATAGTTTTGTAGAAAGTAAAGTTAAAAAGTGGCTGCTGGAGGATAGATCCTAAGATCTAGGTGTAGTGCTCTCAGATCCAAGGCTCCTCAGTGATGATGGCCACAAGACAGTAACTAGTCTGGGGATATTAGATGAGTAGGCAATAGATAGGGATTTTATGCACAAGCCTTCTGGCATCTATTGATTACTCTGGTTAGCACAGGGTGGCACTACTGTATGGAGAGTTTTGCCTTTGTTTACAACAACTATATGCTAGTATGAGATGGTGATCATGTGATGTTTAGTGGCTTAACACCAATCCTGCCTAATAGGATAGTGGTGGCTATGATTGTTTAAAAGCCAAAGACACCAAAATGTATGGGTGCTGAATTGAGTTCAGACCCTTTTGACTATATAAGCTATTGAGCTTAGGTTGAAAATATTTGTGTTTTCAATTTTATTCTCATAGTTTTGTAGTAAAGTAGAGTTAAAAGGTGGCTGCTGGAAGGTTGCACTAGATCCTAAGATCTAGGTACAGTGCTCTCTGATCCAAGGCTTCTCACTGATGATGGCCACAAGCCAGAAACTAGTCTGGGGATATTGGATAAATAGGCACTAGATAAGGATTATATGCACAAACCTTCTAGCATCAATTTATTATTCTGGTTAGCACAGGGTGGCACTACTGGAGAGTTTTTGCCTTTATTTTATATATACATGATTTTAATAAGCCCATGAATAAAACTATATTTTCAAATAATTATTATTTTTAACAAACACGTGAACACATATCAGTTCATTTGTAAATAACCATTTTTGTCTGACTCCCTTATCTTAAATACTAAATAAATCAAGCATTAACCTGTTTCCAGGTCACTTCAAGTAAACTTGTACATGGCTTTAACTCATTCTAAAACTGGCAATTTTTATGCTATAGTAGTGAATTTAGGCTTATTTTAATGCTTAGAAGGTACCATAAGATGCTATCCTCTTTAGAATTATTTTACAAATAAAAAAATCAATAATATATAGATTTGAAATTACAACAATGGGAGAAGATAGAATTTTCTAGATGCTGATTGGTTTGTTCTTATTTCTACTAAAAGAAGACTGCCTGTCAATAAATTTCACCACTGCAACTTTTTGTTTTGATTTTGAAAATGAAAATGTGTATTTTAGAGTGGTTTTTTAGTAATTTTTTTACATATTATAAATTATTTTGATAAAATATGCTGAAAATAAAATTATTTTAGAAAAATAGTTAAGATTTTAATAAAAGTTCCTTACTTTTTATACAAACATAAATTGAAAAAGAAATCACACTTGTCAACAATTTTGACACTTGACAACAATTTTCACCACCCCAAGCTCTTCATTTGATTTTCAAATGTAAATTAATGTTTTAGAGTATTTTGTTGGTATTTTTTTTACATATTATAAATTATTTTGATAAAATATGCTGAAAATATCATTATTTTAGAAAAATAATAAGATTTTTAGTCAGATATTATTTACTTTTATATGAATGTAAATTGAGAAAAAAAATCACTGATGTACTCAATATTTTCTAATAAGTTATGAATGTTCTTTTTAGGTTCTCTGTCTATAAAATATTTTTATAATTATAAATAAAAAAAATTTTTTGAAAAAACTTTTGTTCACTTTCATATTCTAACAAATTATTAATTTGCTTTTTAGAAACAAAACTAAAATGAATATAATATTAAAAGAAGAATATATATTTACTGCTGATTCTGTAATTGACTAATCAAAAATTTAGAGTTTTAACTCACTCAACCAAGAAGATTTTGTATGACAAAAAGGTTAATACTTTGAAAGAGTAAAACTTTATACAATTGGCAATTTTAATGGTTATTAATTAGCATACAATTTTAAATAATAATTGATTGTAATATTGTTAACAAACCAGTAAATGATTCATGACTATTAAAATTATTACAATTTTAATTCTGATTATTATTTAAAACTATAAGATGGTTTCACCATCTCAAAGTCTTAATTTTTGATTTATTTACAGTTTAAAAATTGTAGGTATCAGGTAGAAGGGGATATCATTTGTTTGACCAATAAATTGACATTAATATGAAAAAGTGTTCACTGTTTGAAAATTAGTTTTAAAAATGAGTCTTTGGAAATTTCACTTGTGAATTATATAACATATTTAGACTTAAGAGCTTCAAAAATAAGTTTACATAAATATCACATCACCTATGATTAAATTTCTCAACAGGGCTATCTAAAATTTTGCAAATCTAAATTATGTAGATGAAAAATAGAGATCTTAATTTGGAACATTATAGCATAAATAATGTTGATAGAAAATTTAAAGATAAATGGTGTATATTTGTATATTTGATTCCAATAGAGATTTATGTATATTTTAATTTTATTTATACAATTGTGTGGTATCACTTGATTATGGTCTCCATCTTATTTAATATATGTAACTGTAGATGATTTTCAAATAAAGAAAGAGTGTACAGATAGGAAAAAGTATCCAATAATAAATAGTACATTATCAGACTAAAATAAAAATCTTAAAACTGTTAAGAGAGATTTTAATGCTAAAATTGAAAAATGATAAATGGGTAAAAAGATTGTGATTAAATTTGGTTATGGAGGATATAGATTTCTAAAATTTTCAAATAAAAACTGGATAATAAAAACTCATTCAGAAAAATACTAAGTTAAAAATGGACATAGATTCTATTTTGAGTAATATAAAATATGCAATGTAATTTAGGAAGTCATTAACAATAAGTGATATGTAAGATATTTATTATTTGAAAAAGTTCTAAAATTTTGGGTTAAAAAGACTTTTTCATTTTTTAAATGAAATCACTCCTAAAGAAAAATACATTTTTAACACAATAATGATTTTATGTATTTTTAACATAAGTATTGCATAAAAAGTTATTATCATATTTAAAGTCTTCTTAAGTAGTTTAAAAGTTTTTCCATGTAATTTAAAAATTATTCTTTCTATAATAAAATCTACATATAACATACAAAGTAGAAATATTAAAGTTCTAACAGAGCATGTATAATAATAATAATAATAATAATAATAATAATAATAATAATAATAATAATAATAATAATAATAATAATAATAATAATAATAATAATAATAATAATAATAATAATAATAATAATAATAATAATAATAATAATAATAATAATAATAATAATAATAATAATAATAATAATAATAATAATAATAATAATAATAATAATAATAATAATAATAATAATAATAATAATAATAATAATAATAATAATAATAATAATAATAATAATAATAATAATAATAATAATAATAATAATAATAATAATAATAATAATAATAATAATAATAATAATAATAATAATAATAATAATAATAATAATAATAATAATAATAATAATAATAATAATAATAATAATAAATAATAATAATAATAATAATACCTTTTATCAAATTTCATTGAAGTAATTCATTCTTGGAAAAACAGTTTAATTTTTAAACATTTGCTGTTGTTTCCCATAATAAAAATTCTTGTTAAACAATTTCTATGTGTTGTGGAGGTTTAACAGTTATAGATGAGCCTGGTTAATAATTAGCTTAACACAACTTACAAAAATAAAATTAGTTAAAAGCAATTAAACTTGATAAAAAGTAAATTACATTGGAGATAAGTTAAGTAGATAAGAGTCAAGTGTTAAGTATTAAGTAAGTAAGTGTGAGTCTACACCAGCATTATATAGGGAAAATCATATGATTACTTTTGATGGATGAAAATGACAATTTAATTACAACCAGTTGACTTAATTAATAGACAAGATTAAAATCTTTTAATACCTATTGGAAAATTTCTACAATAAGGTTTAATTTATATACTGTATAATAGGGTTTCATTTGTATAATTTTAAGCCTTTCTAAGATATCATCTAAACAGATAATATAAACAATTAAATATTACTTAATTATTCCATTACCTTTAAATAATTTTTAAATAATTTTTATACAAATTATTTAATAAATTAAAATATATTGCAATAAATAAAATATTACATTCTTTACATAATAAAATTTACATTGTTTAATAGAATATTACAGCATTTGCTATAAACATTTTTTTCTTTCTTTAAGTTCTCAGATTATTTTTATTATATTTTTTTAAAATAAAGATATTCGAGGATAATTTTTAGCATTAATTTTAACAAAAATTTCTTAAACAATTAAAATTTTCACATGCAAGCAACTCACATATACTGTTACATTCTTGATTTTAAAAAATATATAGATTAATTACAAGAATTGTTAATTTTTAGAAATTACTCATCTCTTGAATCAGTTAAATTTTAAGGTTATCTAATTAAACTATTTTTATTATGAGTAAGATTAAATAATACAGTGTATTAATGCTAAATTAAATATTTAAAACCTAATCTTAAGGTGTGAATTCATTTTTAAAATAAACAATAAACAACTAGACTAATTTGATTTTAACTTTAATACTTTAAAATTAAACTTATTAGCAATTTAAGTTAGTAATAACTTTAGAATTAAACTTTTTAAAATTATATACGAATTACGTAAGAGATTTAAACATAAAATTCCAACTAAAGATTATTTTTAAGCTAAGGATAGCATAATGATCATTTTAAAAGTAGCTAATTAATCACATAAGCATTTAATCATTATTGAGTTACAAAGTTTACTTATTGGAAAAATTAAACAATTGAATTTTTAAAAAATACGATGTCATTACAAAACTTGACATTCAGCTTTAATGCAAAAACTGAGGATCACAATATACATATATATTAAATATGCGTGTTTTTAAGAGTTTTATTATTACTTTTTATTCTTTTAATTAAACCCACACATTTGTAATTTTAAAAATACATAGAATAATTATACATATAGTAATTAATGTCATAATATACAGTTCCTGACATTCTATTTATTGTTTGTAATATATACATGTGTGAACGTGTGTGTATAGATATGTGTTTCTAAATAATATTTTTGTCTTTTTTTAAATAGAAAGAATCATGCATTTTTATATAAAATATTAAAAATCACTATAGTGATGTATGGGGGGAGGAAGAGTTGTTAATTTTCACATTTACTTGATGAGTCTCTTGTTCTGAAATAAAATATCGCATAGTAGCAAAAATGCTTGTTGGTTTTCTTTATGTTTTGTTATGGTTTACTAATGATTCATTTATTTTCCTGTTTGTGTGTGTGTGGTTTTATTAATTCATTTTCTTTAAAGAATAGATAGTAAAATTAATGTTTATTTAAATATTCAGTAAAGTTTCAACCATTTAAAGAGCAGAAGATTTCTAATGGAAATAAAACAGTTGCATATTGTATTAAAAAAATTAACAGGTATTTTTCATGAGTTTTTAATTTTTTATTATTTTATTCAATATTTTAAATAATAATTGTATAGAAATAGAAAATTTATACATATATAATTAGATGATATTTCCAACATTTGGTATATTAAAAGTTATAAAAATAATAACAAAACTCAAATGCAATTATTGTTTTTCAATGAAAAAAACAGGCATTTAACTGAAAGAAGATTGAAATAATTTTTAGTTGGGAATAATAAATAAAATAATAATAAAAAAACTAATTAAAACAATATTAAGTACATGGTAACTATATATTGCTATTAGAAGAGATATAAAAAAAAGTATAAGGAAAATTAAAAAATCATTGCAAAATATTTATCAGATCGAGTTATTTACAAATAAATGTATTAAAAATTCAAAGTTACTAAGTTGCACTTATTTGACTAAGGTGGTGTGTTTTTGATCCTGTATTAAGGTTTTTTATATTAATGATAGGTTTATCAGTTTGATCTGTTTAGGATTGAACAGGAAGCCACTTCTTTCTGATAAGCTCTAAAGTGGGCTAGACAAATAAAATCTGCAGAGTTATTTTTTTCTTTTACAATGATTATTTAAGAGCACTAACAAATCTGGCAACATGAAAGATTTAATACTTTATTTTTGAATAATGGTGAAATATTTGCATTACCATATGCAAACATTTCAGATAATAGAAAAATTTATTAGATACTGGTAAAGAACTATTGTCTTCTCATTCACAAATGATATTAATAATGTGAAAATCTTTCCAGCCTTGAATGTTAATAATGCTAGCATGAATAAATAATTTTTCTAAATCTCAAGCTAGTCTTTGCAAATCAGATAAGTCAGAAAATAGTAGAAATGACTTGCAAAATGCTAATTTTCGTATAGAAATTTAAAATAGAAGGGATAAAATTAGTACAAATTCATGATTCAAGGCCTCAAATAAACATTGAGAATTTGTGAAATGATGAAAATGAAATGTTTAATCTGCTAAATAATGATGTAAATAAATTTTTTAGCTATAAATGAATCAACTATATCAAAAATATACAAATAAATTTAATTTAATGCTGCCCTCTGCTTTGCTTAAATCTTTTTAAAAAGTTTCATAATGTGAAGTCATTATTACAGTTACAAATACAGAAAGTGAGCTATTTAGGTTTTCTATTAGAAGAATTTTATGCAATGTTTACTGGAAAAAATATATAACATTATTTACAAAGTTTTTCTAAACCCTAACAATAGATACATGTGTGTAGAATTCCATAATGCTATTAAAAAATGATAAATTGTTGTGTTATATTGAGAATGATAGGTGTCTCTGTTACTTACTAATCAAAGGAAGAACTGTTACATTATCTTCAGTAATATAGATCTTCCGCTTCTACTTAATAAGTTTGGAACCATATCAAACTTTAATTATTTTCTAGAGAAAAAAGCTAATATTCCAATATTAACCAACACATCCACATTTAGTATAACAGTAAAGAAAGGAATTTCTCCAACTGACAACCCAATTCTTCATGCCATGGATTCTACTACTTTCATAATAACCTGTAAAGAAGTTTTACTTCAATGTTTGTGAAGTAAGAAACCATATTGTTAAAAATTGTTCTTTAAGATTTTGTCAATAGTGTGAGATAAAAATGTCAAAAGAGTCATGTGTTTCAAATATTTACCACAGACTATTGTTTTATAATTAGTTATCCCTATTCATGATAGTTCTTACATTTCTGTCATATTTCCATCTTTAAAATCTATAGATGGAATTTGCACACAGGCATTTAGGTTGACTGATGTTACAACTGAGTCAGAAATGTTTCAGACCTCTTCCTTAGAGAATGATGTCACATCTTCAGTTGAATTTACACCAGCTTAAATATTTAAGAAGAGGAAAGCTAAGGGAAAGATAATAAATGATAATCAATGTTCTAATGTTAAAGTCACTCCTGAGTTTATATCTGATCTCATATCAGTGAAAATAAAGTTCCAGACATCTTCTACTACATGGCTCTAAAATAGGAAACATTGATTGTTGCTGAGCCTTCCCTGAAAGAAAGTGTGACTAGAGATAATCAAATCATTGGATTAGACAGGCATTAGCTGCAGTTGCATCCTTATTACCAGAACAGAATTTATTCTTTGGTGGAGTGGATATTAATAAGTCTTCAATTACAAGTGTTTCTTTGATCTCATTGTTGATTCTGGTGTCCCATTACTTGTGAACTGTCTATTATTGAGGGTGTCTACAAAGATGCAATAATGCCATTGGGTTTTATTGCATATTTGGTATTGCTTTTGTTTTTGCCTATGTTTTACTTATGCATATTCTCAGAATTTATGTATTTTTATGTTTTGTTTTTGATTTGTGCAATATCTCAGTTTTTATACCAGGTTCTAGTTTCTATGCATTGATTTATCTCTATGTGCACCTAGAGTACCTTTATATTTTCTACCTGTTAAATTAATTGTTTTTCATTTTTCCTAAATTTTGAGCAGATTATATCTTTTCTAATTGAATTGTGATTGTATAGTTGATGCATTTAATATTAACAGTATTAATGTGATTGATATAAACTCTCCCAAATGTCTGTTTGCTATAGCAATTAGATCTCTCAACTTTCTCTTTATATTACTTACTTCTTATAGGCTAAACTTTATATATGTTCTGATATCAATTTTATTAGATATCTTGGGAAATTTAAGTTTTTGCAGTTTTCCAACTCCAATATTCCCACTGCAGGGGTAGGTGTTTCAATACATCATAAAGCACTATTTAATTGCTTTAACATCCTTTATCTTGATAAGGACATGAACATCATTATTTTTCATCAATGAACATAATTTATATTTATTTATGTAACAGACCCACTCTTATACTTCAATTTTTTTGGTGAGTTTAATATGCTTTATATTGATTTTGCAGCTAAATACAGTCACCTAATTAATTGTAAATTGATGAGTGGTGAAATATTTCCCCCAGTATTGTGTTTTCTTTCTATAATTTAAAATATTATTCTCTCATTGATGTTTTAGTTTATCTGACTGATCTGGATTTTATAGTTAATCCATCTTTGGAATCAGTTGTTTTTTCTGATCACTTGGCACTCTCCATTTAAGTTGATATTGATTTTTATATACAACATGTTCTTAACTACAAGATACATTAAGAATATTGCTTAAGACTACATCTACAGAAACAGTAGTGAAGATTGATATTATTTCTGCAAAACATACTGTTATGTTGTTCTCTTTATCAATATCATCTAGTTGATAATTAGATATTACACTAACAAAAAAAAATCACCTATAGCTCTAGTTAAAGAACTTGTTGTTATTAAATTGAAATTAAATGCTACTTCTTGTGATGCTGCTTTTATTATCTTCAATTATATCTCTTAAGCAGCAATATAAGCATATTTAATCTATTTGGACTGAATACATTTCTATTAAATATGCAAAATTTTCTTAATTGAACTTCATACTTAATCAAAATGATACATCTGCTGGCTCTTAATTATAAAAGTAAAAAGTTTGTCCCTTCTTTAATTATTATAGATAAACATTTCTGCATATGACTGAAAATGTTACCTTCTATTTTTTATCACTTTTAATCTAAGTTGCAAGCTTTCTAATGTCCTGAACTCCTAGTATTTGCTTTTGGTGAAAATCAACAAGGTCATAATATTACATAATCTGACATTATGCTTAAGCTGAAATCCTTACATGATAATATTCACCTTGGTCTTCATGTGATTTTTAAATTCATTCTTTTGCATATTAGGTTTTTTACAGTATTATTATAAACTTACTTGACTTTCTTCCTAAAAAAATTTATCATATTAATAGACTTTATCCAGTTTCCTTCATTCTATTTCTCAAGCAAATTATTCTTTACTTTTCTCTTAATAAACTTTGTCTTATCTCTATGTTATCTTTATATCTCAAAGTCATTGACCCCATTATTGTGGATAAGATACAGACTATTATTTTATCTTCCATCTCAAACTAATTTGTTAAAATGGGTGCTTATACCTCTGATTTTATCAACCGGTTTAAAATTGGTATTGATCAAGTTAGAGTCACTACAATAGCTGGTCCCATAGTTGTTCTATTAAATAATTAATCAGCTTTTCATTTTATCCCTACTGACACTTTCATTAAAGTATTACAATTGCATAACATTCCTGTTCCCATTTTTTACATTTTATCTAACTTTCTAATGAATAGAGAAATTTTTATCATTCATAATGATAAAATAATATCAGGATTCAACTTCCTTAATTTTATTCTACAGAGTTCACCATTCTGTGCTTTATTTTTTTATTACTTATATAAATCTCCACTTCTGGAAATAAAAAGAAAACTACCTAGTATATATATTCTACTGATTGATAAAATAATCAAGCATATATCAAGTAAGCATGATCTAATTGTTTGTCTCTCCTTTAGGGAGTAACTTTCTTTATTTATTTTTATTCTGGAAAATTATAATACAGACTGTAAACTTCAGTTTAAACTGTTAATAAGTCATCTACATGGAGTATATTCTCTGGTGATAGTGCTTCCTCTTCTTTCACTGTTCCCCTCTTACATTTTTTGGATTTCCCCTTTACATATCTATAAATCCTATAAGAACATCTATTTAGAAGTCTGTTCTCATATCTGTTGAAAAAACAACTCTTTGTCTAAAGCATACATTTCCTTTCGTGCAAATCTCTCTTACTAATATTATATGCTGTTTATTAATTATATGAATACTTTCTTTCAAACTAATTTGGAATAAAAAAGCTTTATTAAAACCTTACAGAAGAATGCCAAAGACAATGGCTTTTCCCTTCACTCAATTCATAATTTTTATTTTCAGAGTCATTTAATACTATTTTTAAATTTGTCTTTGTTTACTCTAATGTTGTGAAATTTATTCTACTCACCCTTACAGATACACTTTCACACAGTAAAGTCTCCATTTCTACTTGCATTGTTGATCTTACTAATCATACATTATCTAGAAAAATACTTTGTTTGAGAGGCTTATAACAAGATTCAGAATGCTAGTCAATCTCAACCATCAACATATTGCTTTGATATCACCAATAAATCGATAATGAAAAACAAAAACAAATTCTAATATCTGCAACCAAAATACTATTAATATATATAACTCCATTACTTAATTGTTCACCAAAAGATATAGCAGAATTAGGATTTACAACCATCATCCAATAGCTTCAAAAGTTTCTACTCATCATTTCATGGCATGAATACAAAACTATCAACAGCATTTAAGTAGGAACATAGAAAGAAAAAGAAATTATCTTACAATGCCATATTTTATTTACATCCTTTGGTCCTAATTATTTGAGGAATAACTTTAAAAAGTATGTTAAATCATGACATATTTATATTGCAAGTGAAACTACTCAGACTGCAATAATGATCAAAATTAAGATTAAATATAAAATGTATCAATATGTTATAATTGTCATAGTACATAAAATATCCAGAATTTGGAATTTTTTCATAATTAATAAACAAGTACAAAACTAAATTATAATTAACCGAATCAAAATCATTTTCACAAAAATATTTTTAATTAAAACTAATCTGGATGCCTTTTGTTCAAAAATAGTATAAATATCTAGGGAAATGTAAAAACAGGGTCTTTGATGAAAGATTTATTAAGCTGGTCTTTTGATCAGAAAATTCCACAACCAGTTCTTCTTTTGAGAAAAATTCTTCAAGCTGGTCTTTTGTGAAAAAATTCTTCAACAGTATCAACAAGATATCCTTCCAAAGTTAAGAAGTGCATTAATTATTTGGTTACTAGAAGCTATGTGTAATGCTTACTTGTGAGTAGAAGCTTGCATTTGCTTTTCCTTCACCATCCTAAAAGAGTGCAAATAAACAATGGAGTTATTGAATTGCTACCCATCTGAAGTCTGCTGACCAGTGTACCTGTATCAATGTCCTTGTCATTGTAAATGAATTCATCCTGATGACTTGTGATGCCTTCATTCAAGAAATAAGATACTAGTCAATCATGCCACCCTCAGTCTTATGTTATTCTGAAAAACCAGCATGTCTCCAGAATTAAGTATTAATAACTGAGAATTGTATCATGAAAGCTACACATAATCATATCTATACACTGCTTTTCATATATTGCCATGTTTTTAAAATTTCTTTGTGAAGATAATTGTAGAAACATTGACCTTGCTATGAGATCACTGCAATCTTATACAGGTAAAACAATCCATATGCACTTGATGTTTCCCTTTTGCTTGTATTATTTATTTCATTTTTTGTTTGAGTCATATTTTTTTTAATATTGTTTTACTAACTTGTACTTGTTAAGAATGATTGAATATATGGTTATATGAAGTCATTTTTAAGTTGTATATAACATACTGCTAGATTTAGTATTTGGGTGATCGTGTGACAAAGGGCTATTTTGTAAATATGTTTCAGCTTTTAAATTATAAGAATCATCTTTTCACTTAAAAGAACGTTAATTAATCAAAAGTGCAGAGACATTTTAATATCTCTCCCTCACTTGGCACAAAGATCTTGTTTTTCTAAAAAAAAAAAAAAAAAATCAAACATGCATTTCAATTAAAACTTTACTCTTGCAATTATCAAGATTAAAAAAGAGACTTTTTTTTAAACAAATAGAAATATAAGTTGAATTAATTGAAAAAAAAGTTAATTTATATTTTTTCAAAGGGACAAGTATATATATCATTTAATTTACATTGGCTTCATAAGAGTTTTTTTAGAACTATATAGACTTCTTGAGCTATCGTATAATAAATTTCATTATATCTATGAATACGATCTCTGGTATGGACCTTCAATTAAGCAGTTGTTAATCATTTTATTTGTGAGTATTTATATTGTCTGAAGCATTTAGGCTGTAATTAAGACAATTAAAATAATATATGACTGCTTGTTCAAACTTATAATGTGGCGACTCATGCTTCTTTTTGTTTTTTTAATTGTTAAGAATCATTTATTATTTATTCCTTCTATATGTTAATTACATTGCTGCATTATTTATATATTTTGATTAATTTGTATTTTTGTTCCTGCTTTGTGGAAATAAATTGGCCGAGTGTTCTTGATAGGATCATGCCAAGGTGGATGCACCTCATATTTACATATACTTTGATAATCTTCTCTGTTGTTCTTAATATTATTATCAGTGTAGACAAATTTTCTGCTTGATAGTAATAAGTTTTTTTACTGGTTATTGGAGCAAATATTCATTCCTGCTGCATAGGACCTTCTGGTCTGATAAAATTTCTGGGTATAGTCCTGCCAAGCAAACATATTCCATTTTTGCTCCATCATCAGATATAATTCCATTTATGCATAACATAGCACCACATTCAATATTTATTTACGTATTTTTAAAGCCTGATTTTGCAAGCTTGCAATCAGTCATAATTCTAAATCCATTGTGGACATCTATTAATGATTGTGATTTTAATATAGTTAAATAAATACTCCTATCTTCACTCTTCTTGATTCTCCATTAATTAATAAAGTAAGCATTATAGAATGTCCAACCTGGAGATTATTAAAACATATAAAGCTTATAGTCCTTCTATAGTTTGTAAGTTAGCAGTAATTAAGCTGTTTAGTTACTAATTTTTTTTTAACTTATAAGAAGCACAATATAATCTTAAGTTTAAACTAGACATATGAACTTTTACTTCACTTTTGTTTTTATTGTTATTAATAAATCTGTTTATGCCTACCTCTCACATTTATGTCTTGTTTATCACAATTAGTATTTATTTTTAGTTTAAGAGTCTCTTGTATCTTCCTGACCTCAGTGGGATATAAGAAAAAAACATATACTAACATCAGATGCAGTAGCCATGTAGAAATTGTCCTGGAGCATAGGTAATGATGTTTGATTTGTATTGTTTGTGGTAATGTTTATATCAATGTTACACACAGACATATGAGTTTGTGATCATTGCTTGGTTTTTAAAATTAATTTTGCTCACTATATAAATCTGAACATTACAATATACCATATTATTTCAAATATAAAAAGCAATTTTTATTCAAATTTTAGACCCATAATAGTGGTGATGCATCTCAAATTTGAAGTAAATATCTTATTAATTTATATACTTTTTCCCAATTATTTAAGCTTAACATTCTATTGCATTGTAAATTCAGGGGCTTTTATATTCAAAATAAAATGGTATATGAACTTTAAATTAAACACAGCTCTATGTATATGTAATTTGTAGTTTGTGAGAGGGTGATTCACTCCCTATAAATATATTATCAATTTTAGTACTAAAGTTAATTTTTTTAAAAACAAAAATACAAAGCTTAAAATAACAATTAGAAATGAAAGTTAAAAACAATTACAAATACATTCTAGTTTAATCCTCAAAACTAGACTCGTTTGGAGAATGGACCATAATTTGGCCATTCCTGAATTAGCCAAGTTAGAAATAGAAATAGCAATGGAGGAAAAAAAATCATGCATTAAATAAGAAAAGTTAACTAATAAAAGATTGAGTGTATGCACATAATAACGATTTTTCTAGATTATAAATGATATAATAATGCATAGTAATTGTTACTTAAGTCATCATTTTAGAGAAAAAATAAAATGACAAACTGATATAGTCACAGTTACGGAGGTGTATGATATTACACTATTAAAGCTATTATTGTTAAACAATGTATGTGCATCTATAAAAATTATTCATATACTGTGTAGACCACTAAACTAAGGAGTCCATGAGTTATTTTATAAGCTTGAGGATTTGAGAAAAGATTATCAAAATAAAATAAATTAATAATAATAAAAAATTATTGTGTTTTAAGACAAAACATAAAAATTGCAAGCAATTCATTACTGAAATAAAATACTAGGAGTTTATTTATTCATAACAAATACATTAAATAAAATTTATCTGTAGCCAAATAACTTTGGAATTTAAGTTGCTGAATTTATAAGGTCTAATGTTATAAATTACAAAAAAAGTGTCAATGACTTAAATGAAGAGAACAAAATAGGAGAAAAAAAGTGTAATTTCAAGCAATATTAAAAAAAATTGGAAACAAGAAATTAGCTGATTGAATAGCAAGATAAGATATACCGAAGCAAAACTCTCCATACAGTAGCACCACTCAGTGCAAGCCATAGGAATCAATGGATGCAGAAATTTTTGTATGTAAAATCCCTATCTACTGCCTACTCATAAATAACCCCAGACTAGTTTCTAGCTTGGGGCCTTCATCAGTGAGAAGTCTTGAATCTCTGAGAACACTGTTTCTAGATCTTAGGTTCTAATGCAATCCTGATGCAGCCATCTTTTATCTTATTAGCTAACTACAAAGTTTTGAAACCAAAATGAAAACACAATAAGGTTTTCAATTCAAACTCATTAGCTTGTATACTCATATAGATCTGATTCAGTTCAGCATCCATATTTATTGGTGTCTTTGGTTCTTTAATAATCACAGTCATAATCCTTTTGGGCAAGACTGATTACTCTAACTTGCACTGGGTGGTACTAATGTGTGGATAATTTTGCCTCGGTGTAAACATATTGTATAAGCATAAAGAATGGTGATCATGTGAGGCAAGGTAAGATATTTGTAAACAATTTATTATTGCTTCCAATTTCAAACAATGGAGACAGTAAAGGTATAATCTGCATAAGGAAATAATGGAATGATTATTATCCATTAGCATCAAGATAAAGAAATAGGTATTGTGTAGAGAAATTTTCAGAATGTAGTAGAAGTGATTCCAGAAAGAGAAACTAATATCAAGTTTACTGATGACACAATCTAAGTCAGTATTGAAAACAGTAACTTATTACTATTTTCATCAATTTATTTATTTTTGTAAAAATTATATAAAAATATGTATTAAGAGCAAACAGACCCAATTGTTATCTGTAAATATAACTATTAAAGATTTGAATATGGATTCTTAAAATGAGATACACATTGATAACTATATATCCTACATAATGAAATATGTTCCTGAACCAAGAGTCAACTTACAAGAAGAAAAACTGTGGATCAAATTCAAATTTAAAAACATTCCTGATATAGAATTTCTGACTTGAAGAAAACCATAACTTATAAGAATAATCATATCTTGAAAAATTTATCTTGCAAAAAAGATTTGTTTGTAGAATGTAAAAAAAGTATTATTTCAACAATTCACTATGCACAGTAACACCAAAGAGTACTAGAATGGTAGTCTTCATTTAAAATATGTCTGGAATCTTCAGGAGTTGTAGTCAAGAAAATGGCATTACTAATTTTGAAAAAGGAATTAATCAGCTCTTCAAAATATATGTTTTTATGATTCTACACTATTATCTTTAATTTTGTTTATTTGCTATTATTTTTGAATAAGATCTATTTAGCAAGGTAATTTTTTGCATTAAGACTCTTCCATTATCTCATTATATGTATTAAGAAATTTGAAAAGATTGTATGCATAATGTGCATATCTTTTTGAGGAAATGGTTTTTTTCCTTTATTTTTTATATATGTTAGTTAATTAAGATAGCAAACTCATCTAGATATGCATAGACATGCAGGCCAATAATATACATTATACATTCGTCTAATTACATATGTGTGACATAACTCTGTGTTTTAGTCTTTTTTCATCATTTTTTTTAGTTTGTGATTATGAAAATTTTATCATAAAATCAAATTATGGTTCTTATATTCTTTTTCTTTTCCAAGTCCACCTGCTTATGTATATTCTATTTGCATATGCAGTTGTGAACCAACAGAAGTGTAAATTCAAATTGTTTAGAATTGTGCTAGATATCAAAGTAACACAATAAAATGAAAAAATTTTTTTAAAAATGACAAAACACAAATCATTCTTTTTAATAAAAAGCTTAATATCATTCCAGAAAAAAATGTGCAATAAGTATCAGGAAGATATAACCATTGATACTACTTTATTGGAATGATATTTTGAGCAATCAAAGTATACAAATCAATAATGATGGGTGAGTCTAGAATTTGTCTAGAATTTATCAAGTTAGTGTTTAATTTTTTATAATTGATGAATGAAGATTTAGATAACATTGGGTCATTAAGAAATTTATATAATCTCATATAGGTATATAAAACCCATAAATGTATAGCATGTTTATCTTCATCATTATTGGCAATTTGTCCATTCATTGAAATATATTTTAATATATATATATATGTAATATACAAATCAATATATATATTAAAATACAGTAAAATTTACATAAATTATATACTTTTTAGAAGTACTTTGACTATACATTTTGTAGTCTCTATCAACTATATAACATTGAATAATCAAAACGAGACAACCTTTAACAATACCCATAGTTCAATTCAGATTTCCCACAATTCTGTTATCTTAACATTTGATGACTGGCGATTCATTAACATTTGACGATTTCTTGAAATCAACAGTCTCTTTTATTTTACGTTTATTATAATATATATATTATATTTTTTGTAAATGGAATAAGTATTTTTATATTAAATAATTATATTATTATTTCATTGTTATTTAGCATACAAGTAATAGTATACGATCAAATAATATATATATGCTAAAAATCAAGCTCTGGGAATTTCATAATGTATAGATTTTTTTTTTTTTGCATATAGATATGTGTATTATGTAATAGCATATATTAATATGTAAAATCTTTCACTTATTTGTTAAAGTCGCATTGAAAAAATTGAAATCATTCAAAACAAATGAAACAATTAATTAATATTTATAGAAGGTTAAAAGATCAGTAATTAGAATAATTTCCAATATTTCCTGCTGTTTTACTTATTACTAATAATGTTCTCGCGATAATTTAATTAATATTAATTAATTTATTAAATTTACTGTTAATAAATAATATGAGTTAGTTATTAATATTAATATGATTTATTTATTAGTAATCACTTAAATATGAATGTTTACACAATATCAGAGTTTCTTATCTTAGAGTTACGAAAATCAAAACGACAGAATTAATAATTAGTGATTAGTGTTATTAATTATACAATTAATCCAAAGAGTAAATATGTCCGAGAACAATTCTATAACTTGTTTGATATAGTAATAAGCTTGATTATTATATATCACAAGTTTAAACGACTTGAATCATAAGTGACTACAATTAAACTATTGCTATAAAGATTTTAATTGTAGGCAACAGTCTATGTATACATAGAAAGAAAGAAAGTGTGTGAGAGAGAGCAGTCTCAGAATATTGAAATATTATATCTTACCCAAAATTTGTATTATAAATCATATGGATTTGAGAAAATAAATTGACTTCAGAAGAAACAATATTATTTTCTTTTATCATTATTATTAAATTGTTATATATATTTTTGTTTAAAATAACCAAAAATATTATTAAAATATGGTATGATATTTTGTTCTAAAATATAAAACAACTTAAATAATCCATTATACGTAGATGCTTTTCTAATAGCTTCCACCTATTCCAGCCTCCAAAAATAATAAAAAAAAGAATTACTCATTAGGTTTTTCAATTCTCGGTAGTGAAGGTTTAGCTCTTTTACATCTTTGTTTTACTATCTAGCTAAAAACATTTAAGTACCCAATTAATGATAAATATTTGTATGTCTATCTAAAATAGTTTGGACCACTTGGGCTGGAAAAATTGTAAGTCAGTTTAAAATCTGAAAATATTTCTTATTTTCCCCCAGTTTAGATTCTTATTCCAAGTCATAGATAAATAAGGCAGATATTTCAATCACTATGTCATAAAACCATTAGATTTGCACTATTTTATTTAAAATAAATATGAATAGATTTAAGTCCCAGTCACAGAGCTTGAAACATTCATTATTCAATTACCATGCCATATAAAAGGTGATCAATTGCTCAGAAGAATGAATTCGTTTTAGGGAATTATAGCATCTCAGATTTACATAAGAAATATTTAAAATATGTAATTATTTGTAGTTACTTTTAAATTAAAATATGGGTAAAAACTGTTTAAATTGAAATAAAAAAATAATGAAAAATTTAACAATATTATTATAAATTATAGTTACGTGTGGATATATATATAAAGTATATTGGTTTATATTTTTACGCATGTATATTAAATGCTTTTAATATTTAAATTTTATGAATAATATACATATATTGTGAATTCTAAATGAGCTGGAAGTGGAGAGTGCAGTTGAGACAGTATGGTGGAGAATATGAAAGTGATAGTATGTTTGTGTGGTATAGAGACCCCCCCCCCCACTTTAAAAAAAAGCCAGTATGAGTTTATTACCTCATTCACTTTACAAATAATACACAATTACTGCTGTGCTAGATTACTTAGCTCTGTGAAATGCTACTTGTATTATTGTCAATAATATCTCACATTATTCTCATATTCTTTAATAATTTAATCTCAGGTTATTTTAACACATACCCTAAGTGTATAGTTTTGTATAGGATGGGCATGTAATACTTATCATAAAAATTCATGTTAAGATGGCTAGCAAGTTATTTCACATTCAAGTTATATATATTTCAACTTGGATATTTATCTCAAGGTTCTTAATAAAATTTGTAAAGAATAATTGTTCTAGACAAAATTATTACTTGTAATTTAAGTCTGATATGACTATGATATGATAAATATAACAAAGGGATTTTATTGTATCCCATCATATATAAATAAGTTTTTTATTCTCAAAAGAAAAACAAAATAGAAATGGTGCAGATAAATCTAATCATATGACAAACAACTATATAATATATAACAATCAATTTTATAAGTTAAAACAATTGTATAATAAAATATTTAATGATAAACATAACTATAATAATAATAAGTTCTCTAAACATTTTGGACTTTATTGTACTACTATATCTACTAAATGTTTTTTTAATCTTAGTTATGAATATCTGTGTATTATCAAATGAAGTGATGTGAATAAAAAATGACTCTATTGGAGGTTTTATAATATTCTTCCAAAATCTCAAATGCTAACTACAGGTAAAATATGGGAATCATTTATTGCATCTTTATGTGCATTAACAAATAATAATTCCAAGAAGCAACATCAACTTCTCATTTTTTGTATCATAAATTATTGTTTAACTCTTTAGGAACAATTGAAATATTTATCCAAATTATAGTATTGTTATTATTCAAATATACAATTTAATAACTGACTTACTATACATTTTAGATATTATTACATTTTAAAACTTCAAAACAGTGTTAGGGTTTTTTCTAACACATACTCTATCAATGTGAATGGTGGACTCGGTTACGGAATATTGTCCTACAGAGGATTACAGGATACAATTCTTCAAATGTCTACCTTAATGATGCATTCAAAAGTGGAAATTTTGGCTACATCCGCCTGACCACTTTCATAAATTTTATCATATGGAAGATTAGATGTAAGGTATTATTTGATAGAGAGTTGGCCAGTCCTATTGAGGACATTTTCTTAAAGTTATTATATAAAGCTAAAGAAAGTGATCTAAGAACATGCCTGCCTAGTCTTGCTGAGCAAACATGGAGTCAATTAAATATTTAGCAATGACCATGTATATTATTTATTCATGACACTTAAACTTTACACGCCATAGGATTTATATGCCAAATTAGATCACCCCTGATAAGTAACATAAAATAAATTTTACTTTCAATCCTGTACTCATCATCTAATTCAATAACTAATTAGTCTTTAATGTATCAGATATGATTGTAAACATGAACTCTATATTACAATGTATATTTTACTTTTTGTGCAAATAAAGATTATTTTGAAAAAAAAAAAAACTAATAATGTTTATGATCATCTATTTCATAAGAATACTTTAATATACTGCCTAATATTCACTTAATCAGATGAGTATTTTTTGGATAAATAGGAAAGTTAAATCTTTATGGTTACTCAACTCTCAATTAAGATACATTTGTTGCAGGGAACATGAAGTTGATTTTTAAAGGATCAATAAAACATGTAACAAGTTAATCATTTAACTCAGGTGTATCAGATTCTACCTTAAATTTAAAACCCAATACAATGAATCTCCAATACAAATATAATAACAAACTTACATTTATATCAATTTTATTGATAAGCATAAGCTATTACCTGTATCTACTTTATACTATTGCTTCCAGAAAAACTTTATTTGAAATAATAATTCTAATAATAATTTTATCACTAAAATAATTAAACAATTATTATAATTATATAATATTCATGAGTCCACAGTCTCAAAATAACATCCATAAAAATGATCTAGGCACATTTAAACATTCCTAATTATGTCAATGATTATTTAAAGTTCTAATAATTATAAATTTTACAATAAGCTGGTAGCACTTAATTCATGTGAAAATATAATCAATTTTGGAGGTTGGTTTTTCCAAAACTTTTAAACAGATCACAATTATTTATTAGTATTCCAGCATATTTTGTCATACTAATTAATCCATTGATAGAAATAACATTTGTAATTTATAACAACTCTGGCAAAATTATAGAACTATGGTAATGAATGTTAATTCTTTATCATTAAGGCTTATATTATACATAGTATCAGACACAAATTAATCCAATGATTAAAGTAGCATTAACATAATATTCAAGGATCTTGATAGCTATCATGAAGATAAGATGCAGAAATTTGTTATTTCATAGGTTTGAATGAGTTGATAGTATTCAATTATAGTCCAGGTTATTTCACTATTATGAAACCAAGCATGATAATTAATCCAACGACTCAAATTAATTTAATAAGACTAGTTTGCAGGTTTGAGTAGTTTGACCACCCATGCAAAATTAAATTACTTTAATACATAAATTTTCTATGAATTTTATCATGTTCCAAATAATTCTGAAGGAGTTGTAGCCACTATCATTTCAGAAAGCTATTTTAATTTTAGAGAAGAGACAGATGCTTGTCACAGTGCAATCTTAAGCAATATTATTTCATGAGCAATTTTGCAAAATTTACTAATGAATGAAAATATTACATTTTTTAAATGTCATAGCCTCAGCCGGGATGCGAACCCACAACCTGGGCAACTGCCTGCAAGTGCAAAGCAGTCGCGCTGACCTCTCGACCACCAATGCAAGATGAAAATATTACATTTTAATGTAAAAATTGCATTTTTAACAAAATTTATACAAAAGCCAATATGGCATATTAATAATCATCAGGAAAAAATAATAACTCAAATAAAATAATGGCGACCATTTCTGATTATGTTAATTATCATAAATAATAGATTTAAATAGAAAACTTATTTGTAAACTATTTTAAACAGATGTTTTTTGTGTTAAATCTGTGATTTTGTAAATTTCTTCACCAATGAATAAAAATGTGAATTATTATTTATATAATAACTTGATTTGTTCTATAAAAATATATAGTTATTAGTTAATTTTTATAACTATTTTGGAATATAAAAAAGTATTCTATAGTGACATATCTGGAGCAGCTACTCTGAAGGAGGGAGTGCTTTGAATTCCTCAGTTAATACAGTAATGATGTTTAATGTTATGTAAATATCTTCATGTTTTAAAAAATCTTTAGTTATAATTTTAATCTGCAGATGTTGACTTTTATTCTTGAAAAAATCTTACTCTTACAGTATAAATAAAAAAATAAAACTCCAAATTCAATATTTTATTGGATGTCAGCTGCAAAATGAACTAAATCTGTAATTTTTATTTAAAGTATAATAAATATAATATTCAATAACATTACTAGTTTTATATTCAAATTTAAATTGTTTTTAAATGTAATTTTAGAAAACATACTGATAATAATGTAATATTTACTAAAAAATTTATAGAAAATATTTATTTATTTATATTTTTTTATAAATATATCTTTATTGAAATAGTTACATATGTTAAAAAAGTCATATTTTGGCATTACTTGA
Source organism: Epiperipatus broadwayi (assembly GCA_028023455.1). NCBI lineage: Eukaryota > Metazoa > Onychophora > Udeonychophora > Euonychophora > Peripatidae > Epiperipatus > Epiperipatus broadwayi. Next base: position 28,538 of record JAQFVV010000541.1, read on the forward strand.
TTGAACCAAAGAAAAAAAGATTGGCAAAAACTTAATGTATAAAAGTATTAATTTTATATTTTTGCAATAAATATATGTATACACATATAATTGTGAATTTGTACTAAATTAAATATATTGTGAATTTTATCACATGTAACATAAAAATATTTTATATTTCTTTTCATAGGTTAAATTATTAATGGAATGGTAATTAAACATTAATTAGACATTACTTTTTAAAAGATCATAACAATTTATAAAAATACTAAGTTAATAAAATTATTAAGAACTTTTATTCTCTTTTCAAACCACATTCATTATCTATGCACTTTATTTATGTTTAAAACAATATCATTTATTAAGCAACTATTATTGATTTTCATTTCAGTAAGTATTTACTGAAATAAATGAGATAGTATACATTTATCATAACTTTTAATCTTGTGTTTGTCATTCTGAATAAATTAATTATTATTAAATTTTGATATTTCCAGTCCAGAAAGATGAAATCAAAATCAGGCAATCCCTGGATTGCAATTTGTTTCTGTTTTTCTATTTTATATGTACGGGTGTGTATCAGAAATCAAAATAAATATATATAGTTTTAAAATGATTTTTTTTTTATTGTGATAGATATAGGCATATAAATAAAGTATGAAAGTTTAAACATTTGTTATTGCCAAAAAAATGTAATTTTTGTTTATATTATTTGTTTACTATTTTTTTGATTGTGTTAATAGTTGAAAATTGCTAACAAAAATAAATGACGCAGTTTTAGTTGTAATAAAAAATTTTTTTTGATTGAATTAACTCTTTCTTTATGACCCATTAAGTACTTTACAATGGACCATGGACTGCTGTATCTCAGAATATATTACTCAAATTCGTATATTTTTTACAGACAATTGAAGCTTATAGATTTACTTCATAAAATTACTGCTTTTTATTCATAATCGACTGATCACTTGTTTTGTAAAAAGAGTTGCATTTGTACAATAGCAAAGATAATAGGAAAATTTATAATGGTTTGTGTCATATTGCTTTTTTCTCTACAAATAACATAAATAGATTGATTAATAATTCTAAAATTCAAAATTCAAAGTTTAATCAAAATTCTATTATATATAGATTGATATGTGGATGCAGCGTACAATACATTGGTGAATCTAAGTGTACATTTGAGAAGAGAATAAAAGAACATATGCTTTTATATAATAGAATTCAAAAAGAGAATCAATATGGAACAGATATAAATAAACCTTCATCATCTGTTATATTTGATCATAATAAATCTTGTCAATATGGATTTAAATTTGATTATAAAAATATGAAAATTATTCAAATTGAACGTTGTCATAATAAACGTAAAATAAAAGAGGCTATGTTGATTTCAAGAAATCGTCAAATGTTAATGAATCGCCAGTCATCAAATGTTAAGATAACAGAATTGTGGGAAATCTGAATTGAACTATGGGTATTGTTAAGGGTTGTCTCATTTTGATTATTCAACGTTATATAGTTGATAAATACTACAAAGTGTATAGTCGAAAGTACTTCTAAAAGAATATAATTTATATAAATTGTACTGTATTTTGATATATATATCGATTTGTATATTACATATATATATATATATATAAATGAGATAATTGTTTGGTTTTTGTAAAGGAAGCTATGTCATGTTGTCCAGCTAGATATGTTTGTGAATCTTCCTGGGAACACCTTTCTCACAACTGTTCTTATATCTATGAAGGAAAAATGTATCTAGTTTCCACAAGAAGAATGACCTAGCCAGCTAGCTAAGGATGTTCTACATTTGGTGCAAACTCTTGAAAAAGAATAATCACATGTAACAATTGATGTGCACTTACCAACACACCCTATTCCAAATAAATAATTTGCAAGCAAACCAACTATCTACCTGAGTTTATGATAACAAACACACACTTCATCTGAAGGACAGTTCCTACATTATGGACTGAGTAAATATGAACAATGTGGTGAAATTGTACTCATTTTTCCAAAGAAGTGGTTAAGAGGTTGCATTTAAATTATACTGTTACAAACAGGAATGTTAATGAAAGAAAAGGGATAAGAAAGCATATTATTATATGAATTATGTCAATTAACATATACTTTATAAACTTGTGATATTGTTTATAATGTGATATTGTTTATGTATATTTATTATTATTATTTATTTATGCTTGACTAAATTATTTGATCTATTCAGTAGGGCTGATTATGTGTTAAAACTTTTTATATACGATTTATAGTTACATGTCTTTATTGAATGTTAATATCTAAATAAACTATGAGCAAGAAAGATACCATTGAGTTATGTGCTTGCAGGTTTCTTTGTGTTCAAAAGAATGATTTACTCATTGGCAAATTTAAATCAAATTAACCTCTACTTTTAGGTTAAATCAGTTTGCTTGTTTTTTTTTCTAGTGTTGTCTTTCCAGGATTAATATACCCTGTTTATTGATCCATGGTAAATTAACAGTTCACATATACATCTTAAGACTGTTATTATGTTTCACTACATAATGTTTATTTAGAGCAAGAATCTATGTTGGTAATAAATTATTGTAATTGACCTGAAGTGTGGAGTAAGAGCTTTGTTCATGGATGGATTTAAATAATGATTGAATCACTTTATTATATATTTTTAAAGTGTAGGATTAATAAACTTAATGTAAAACTAATCCCTATGTTTGCAAATGTACTTTTTTTTGTTCAATTAATTTGACTGATTAAATATTACACCTATCAGATTATTATCTTTTTAATACATTAAAGGAAGTAATAATAATAAAAAAATATTATGAGGTAGGTGTTTGTTCATACACAACTGTTTTATTGGGGCTTGTATGATTTCTAGAGAAAAATAAATTATGACCAGAAATCTAAAAGTGGAATGAGGCTATCACTTGTGAGTCTGGTTCCAGGCTTTGGCCAGGTGTTTACTACTAGTGTTCATGCACATGCAGATTTTATATGTGTCAACTTGTACCATATATATATATAAGAAGTCTCTATTTAAAAGGACCATATATATATATAAGAAGTCTCTATTTAAAAGGAAATATTTACTTTTCATAAAAATTTTCAATGATATTGGCATCTTTGTCTCATTGCTAACCACCCTCCAAAAAGATTAATGTCGATATTTTCTGTATATTGCCACATCCATTTATATACATGTTTTTTTCATATGTCATAGCATCGGCTGGGAGGCGAACCTGCAATAACCATCTGTAACTAACTGCTTGCCTGCAAGGCAGCTGTGCCAACCTCTCAGCTAACATATTTGTCATATCAGTTGTATATTGCTTGATATAAAAACATTTTGCATTTTTAAAATAAATATGTAAGATATTTTGCTTACAGACGGTAATATACTTTTTAAGTGAACTATTAAAACTGGTTATAGATCGAGCATGTATGATACCAAGATTTCTGTTATCTTTAATGCATTAAAAAGCTTGTTGCTCTTTTTATATCTGTTATGTTTTCTTTTGTAGTATAATTATTGATTTTCCATCATAATTCATTAATATTCACATTTATTTATATAAGTTTCAGCTTATTCTTCTTTTCATATTATCTTATTTGTAATCAGTTTGCTTAAACATTTTGAACATTAGCTGAGAAAAGGTTTATTTTATTAGTTGAATCTGAGTGCATTTCTGGCTGATGGTGTCAGATTCATAGCCCTCATTGGGTATCTGAATATGATGCAACATTTAAATGTACTATGCTAATTTATTTAAATTAGTAATTTAAATATTCCATTTTTGGGAAAGTTGGATACTAATCTGATGCACAAAATTTTAACATTTATTTGATAAAAAATGTGGCCAGATTTTTGCTCATGTTTAAAAAAAAACTGATTTACATTTGGAATTATTTTTCGCTCACACAAATATTTAGGTTGGCTCACTCAAGTGGCTATATTTGTTCTAGACTCCCCATATAATACTGGTTTGTAAATGGCTGCATTCAATTTTACGTATAATCTGAGGTGTTTGATCCTGGGATATTTTATCTTTTGTATTATTTATTAGTCTGTTCAAGTTAGGAGGGTTCTAATACTTAATTTATATGTAGTACTGCATATCTTTTTTATTTTGAATGAAAGTTTTGATATATATGGTAAATTCACTCATGGTTTATTATTTACTTGGGATTGCTGAATTTGTTTTATTTTATTATAGAATTTCTTAATTGTTTTTATTAAAGTATTTCTGCTGTACCCCATTCTATGTATATCATTTATATATGTCACTATTTTGGCTTTCCCATCTGCTTCATATTTACAGTCTATGGTTTTTATTTAAGAAACTTTTTATCCTAGTGACATATGTTTCATGGGTATGATTAGAATCAGGGAAATTTTGTCTCAAATTTCAAATGGCTTGATAATCATTTTGAAGTTTAATTAGTTTTTGTTTCTTTGAATGTATAATAAATCAAAAAATTACAGAGTCTCTGAAGATGTTTTCTTGTTCAATTGTCCTTCTGAGTGTGCGTTTTGTGCTGATTCTTCATGTAGTTTTATAAAGCATTTAGCATACACACATGTTAACATGTCATTTATATATCATTTATAAATAATATTAGTATGTTTATATAAATATTAGGGAATAATGTCTTCTTTGGCCTTAGCCAGTGTTAAAGTATATATGATGCACTTATGAGTAAATCCATATGCCATGCTGTTGCCATAATGAAATATTTCTTAAACTGTATTGGTAATGTCACTATCAATTAATTTAGTTTCAATTATAAAAGAGTCATTTTTAAGAAATCTCTTCAGTTGTTTGCCACGGTGTTTGTATGATATTAATTAATTGCCTATGTGATACTGACCAGGATAATTCAGTAATTTCTAGTGATGTCAATTTATCTAATGTGTGTTGATAAATTGAAAAAAATCTATGAAGGATCTTATAGTGAATTTTTCAAACTCTAGATAAATGGTTAACCATTTGACCTTGTTTTTAATGGTATTCTAATATAATGCACCTCCAAAGTCTATCATTAAGTTAATAGGATAATTTTCTTTGTGTAATTTTATGTTCAAGAATAATCAAGGAGGAATTGCCACTGATGGATAGATTTATAAATATTTACATCTATTGTATGCTTTATTATTGGGCTTTTGTAATATGGCCCTTATAAATGAATACTTTGTTGTCTTTGTGTTATATGTTTTGACATATTTAAAGTTTAGTTTAAAAATTTGAGCAATATATTGATTAGATTTTATCAACATAAATCAATTGGCTTTGTCTTTTTTTAGTCACACAATTGCTTTTTGTCCACATTTTGTTTTTGGATTTGTTTGCAATAGAACACAATGCTTGATCTATTTGTCTGACAATATTTTTCCTCTGTGATATATTTTTGTATTTGGATTCTATATTTGGTATTATTTCATGATGTGGTTTTTATCATGAGCTTAGAATAAAAAGGATTTGAAAATTGCCAGCAATAACTTCTCTAGATTTCATTCAATATATCAGCCCAAAATCAAATGAGAAATGTAAATTGGCACCACTAGCCTTTACAAAATTACATAAGTCAGTATCATGTAGAAAATTTATTGATGTCATACAAATGATGCTGTAAAAAACTAAGTACAACAGTGAAAAATGATACTTTATAACCCACACTTAAAACTGAATTGATAGTGACATGACTGCACGTTTGACAATAAATATTACATTATAAAAAAGCGTGGTCAATGGATTTTCTCATAAGGGGCATTATATACAGTTTAACATGGCTAAGGCTAAAAAAGATATTATTCTGAAATATTTAAATAAAGACTCCAATATTATATATAAATGATATATAGAAAACATGTTAATATGTGTCTCCCCCCCCCCGCTTCAAATGCATTATAAAACTATGTAAAAGGTTAGAACAAAAAATCACACTCCAATGGATAATTGAACAAGAATACTTCTCCAGAGATCTAAAGTTTTTAGGTTTATTTCTTCAAAGAAACAAAAACTTATTAGACTTCAAAATTGATCACCAAGCCACTTGTAATTCAAGATGCAATTTCACCATCATTACTTACATCCACGGCACTCAAACTTGCTTGAATAAAAAGTTTCTTAAAAAGGAATCTTACACTCCATAAATATGAAACTGAATAGACATCTATAAAAATGATTTATGCAGAATGGATACAGCAGAAATACTTTAATAAAAATGATTAAGAAATTCTATAATAAAATAAAACAAACACAACAATTTCCAGTAGATAATAAACCAATAAGAATTATACCTACCATATACATACCAAAGCTTTCATATTAAAATAATAAAAAAAATCTGCATTACTACATATAATATATCTTACCCCCCCCCAACTTCAACAGACTACTAAATAATACCAAAAATATCCCAAGGATCAAGCAGCTCAGATCACGTGTAAAATTGAATACAGCAATGTCACTTGCAAATCAGTATATTATGAGAAGTCTATGGCATATACAGCTACCTAAGTTTCCCAACACAAATATTTGTATAAGAGAGCTGAAAGTATCCCAGAATGTATATAGATTTACTTGGAGCATGAACAAAAATCTGTCCATGTTTTTTATCCAATAAATGTTAAAATTGTGTGCATGGAGTAAGAGGGTAGAAAATGTAAAGTATAAAAGATGGGGTTTATTGTTAATAACAACCAGTCCATTAATAAAAAAGAGATTAACATTCAACCATTCAACAGATGGAATATTTAAATTACTAATTTAAATAAATTAGCATTGTGCATTTAAATGTTACAGTATACTTAGCCAACACATGAGAGCTCTGACTCTGGCTTTGCAGCCTAAGGCACAGTCAGCTATGGCTAACAAAATTGACATATGGAATAAACCTTTACTTAGCTAATGTTTAAACAAAACAGTCACATTTACTTATGCATATCATTCTTTTTTCCTCAATTCTTATTTTATTCTTAAATTTTTTTTGCTTATCACATGAAACTTCTGAATTTTTTTTACATTTTCCACTTATTTAAACATAATTTTTTCCTGTATTATTTTATATTTCCTTTATTGATAATTTCTCTTCTATGATAGTGCTTAATTAAGATGAAATCTGTATTACAATATTAGTTTTTCAATGCTTTCTTTTTCACTAAAACACTATAATGCTATTTTTTCTATATAAATACTAGAATAAGAGTATTATACTTTTACTTAAGCTTTCTATTGTTAGTTAATATTTTTTTCTATTATTAAATAATATTTATTTTATTTCCAAAATTTCTTATTATAACACATCTTAATTGATAATTTCATCTTCAATATTTATAACAGTGCTATGAGAATTGTATTTAACTTTCACTTTTTCAAAAAATATATTTATTAGAAAATTCAATATTTTTTAATAATGTTCTGCCAATTACAATTATGAAAGGGAAATCTAAGTTTAGAGAAAATTATGAAAATACTATAAGGAATGTCAAATCTAAACATCATATGATCACCATTTCTTATGCTTGCACATAACTGTTATTAAAACAGGCAAAGCTCTCCATACAGTAGTGCTAGTCAGCACCAGCCAGAGTAATCAATGGATGCCAGAAGGCTTGTGCATAAAATCCCCATCTAGTGCCTACTCATCCAATATCCCCAGCTGAGTTTCTGGCTTGTATCCTAGGTGCAGTGCTCTCAGATCCAAGGCTCCTCACTGATGAAGGCCACAAGCCAGAAACTAAGCTGGGGATATTGGATGAGTAGGCACTATATGGGGATTTTATGCATAAACCTTCTGGCATCCATTGATTACTCTGGCTGGCATTGAGTGTCACTACTGTATGGAGAGTTTTGAATGCCAAATATATAGGTAAATTTAAAAAAAGATGTTGCTATATATGAAAAATTAAAAAAAAAAGTTAGATACTATAAATATATGGTAAGTATTTTAGCTTATTATGATAATGACTGAGCATTTAAATGTCACTTTCAAAAAACAATCCCATTGACACTACTAATACAAAATATAAATGATAGGATGGAAGATTCATGATGACTGACTTCTATATTAAATTAAGAGATTGAAGACAGTAATGTAAAACAAAAATAATGAAAAGAATGGGAGAAAAAAGTATAAAGACAAGAAAGTCTACTTTTAATAAAAGCAATACTAGACTTTAATTACATAATGTATACTTGAGCTATTGATTTGTTGTTTGCACACACTGTCTTACATGAAGGTCATTCCAATATGACCAAACATTTCACTTTGTCACAGCACTATATTAATGATGATAGAGTAATTATTTTATGAATGATTATAAAGAATGTATCAGAAAATTCATCTATGAAAAATATTAAGATTAAAAATAATAAAAAATTAAAAATTGTCAAAAGAGAGAAAGAGAGAGACAGAAAATAAAAGTGAAAATTAAACTAGACTTCTATTAAAAGTGGACAAAAGAAGTTTAAAGGAATGATTGTGCTACATTCTCCTCAAGATCGCTATTTGATTGTTTTGTTCTAGAGAGCAACAGTTAATTATTACATATATAACTCTTGCTATGAAATATATATCTTCAAAGGATCTGCTTAAGTGATCTCGTAACAATAAAATACTATTGTCAAAAAACAAAAGTATGATTTTATAGGAATTAGATGAAATTTCTTTTGTCACTTATATCTTTGAGTAGAGTTTTTGTATTGTAAAAGTTCGAAGTTGCAATATGTCAAGTATTTTATTTCAAGTACACTCGCGTCTAAAAAAAGCTTCATTGACGGGCTAAATTTATAAGAATTTGAAATGTTATACAATTTCAAATTTTTAAAAAATAATTTTTTTTTAACAATACTTTCTTAAAAACCCAAATAACTTTTTAATAAAACTTAGAAAAAGTAAGTATTTAATTATCTTAAAATTTTTATGACAGTAGTTTATACAATAAACACAGAATAATAAATTTCACGAATATCAAATTCAAGAATCATAATATTTCAGCCTTAATTGCTAATAGATCTGAATAAATGCAGGATAAAATGTAATTAAGAGAGGGTTCTAATAAATTAAATAATGACAATAAGCTTATGAATTCAAGATTATTAAAGAACAATAAACTTTTCACTAACTTAAAACTAAATTGATAATTTCATTTGCTTTCTGTTAATATTAAGCACTTACTCGTCATAGTCGTTGGCTGAATCTGCTTTCATAATCCAATCATTTAACTTATAGTTTCCCACGTCTTAATTATTAACTGTTTTGATTGTTATATATTATTTGGACCGTAGAATAAGCTTTGAAAATCTGTCAGATTACTGATAAGATTAGAGGAAATAAAGAAAGTTATTAGATCATTTAAATCAATTTGTTTCAAAGAATCAATTATACATACATATACACATACATAAAGCTGTTTTAACTAATTTATCTTTAAAATGTTCTTAAACAATTTTATACACGCTAGTATTTATTTATAAATCAGTTTTGCTGAAAAATAAGTAAGAAAATAAATAATAATGTGGTCAGTTGCTCATAATGTCAAGTGATATTCGAGCACCAAAGTCTTATTTCAGCATATAATTCCATTCAGATTTTATATTTATCTCAGCTGGAAATTGTTTTATAACCCTTTAGTTCTTGACTTTATTAAAACTATAGAGTGCAATAAAAAATTTCACATATATATATATATTGTACCCTTTCCTTAAAGGATAAACTACTGAACAAAAGAATCCGGCTAACTAGGATATAACAATATTAAACTGAAATTGGGTTACATAAACAATGACTATTAAAATAACATTATTCTGACTAGCTCAAGATACATTACTAAGATACAATATCTAATAAAACCATATTTTTCAATAATTAAATACAAGGAAAACTTATTAAATAAAATACAATAACACTTAAATTCAACATAAATAATCAGGGCTCCAACTATAGTACTTAATATATTCATTTCAATAATAAATTCAATTTATATCTAACTCAAGATTATAAATAAAATATGGTTCTATCAAAATAACAAATATAATTATGAAACTCTTAACATGAGATGTTCAGCAAGGTACACTGACCTAAACATTGAGGATACATCCCTAAAGATATATCTCCAATGGCATGAGAATATTACCCCACTAAATTCACAAAACAGAAATACTATATAATACCCTCATGTATTTAAAACACACATCTAATAACCCTAAAATAAAATTTATAAATTTATTATAGAAATAACAATAAACAACATTGGTGGTCGAGTACAGCTGCTTTACAAGCAGTTGTCCCAGGTTCACGGGTTCGCTTCCCGGCCCATGCTTTGACACATGAAAAAAAAACAACAACAAATTACTGAATATTCCTTTAATAAAATATTAACTAATAATTTTACTCATCTTTCAATAAGAAATTTACAATTGTCCAAAATAGTAATAATAATAACAATAATCTCAGGTTCATTTTTAACAAACTAATAACAAAATGAATTAATTAATTAACACCCTGTAGTTAAATATGATGAGGGATTTTACATGATATCTAACTACTCTTTCAAAATAATAACAACAATAAGCAACTAAAATAACTTAATGACTCTCAACATTAAATCTATTTAATAATTAAAGTTTAATAATAAAAACATAAATAAATAATAACATTTTAAGTAAACATTGTACAATCTCTCTTTGTTTAAGGTGGCATTCTTAATAATATAATGTATTTGAATATTGTGGCAATATAAGATATATCTCTCATTGGTGTTGTATCAGTTTAAAAATAATTACCACTGATCAATCTTCTATGATAATAATAATAATAATATACTTTGTTACTCAGTCAAATATAATATCTAAGTAATCTTTAAGAATCATGTATCAAATAAGTAAACAGAAAAATAAGTAATATTTCAAATTATTAATTTCTGAGAACAATGCATGTAGAATGAAAAAATCAAATAAACAACACACAGATAAATCACAACTCGGCTAAGATATAATTTTCAAAAACAGTTAACAAATTTATTTACAAATAAACAATAAATTTATAACATAACATAAAAAAAATTACAAAAGTAAAATAAGAATTGACATTATTTAACATTAAATATATATATATATTTACAGTAACTCTTACCAATAAATAACAAGGAATAAAATAAGATAGCCTTCACTCTGACTATTTCAAAATAAAATAAAAACTTACAACAGTAATGATAATATGTAATCTTCATTCAGTAAAATAGTATTCTATTATTTGTATTGCAAACAGTTAGAATAAATTTCCCAATTTGTAAGAAAACTTGATGCCATACTTATATTATTATAAAATATATTTCTTATGATGTAAACACATCAGTATAAGTTTATATTATAAAATACAATTCTTAAAAGTCCAATAAATAAAATATTAAAAGAAAAATTATTAAAGACTTTCTTTGCAGTTTAGCAAAGTATCATCCTAATATTTGAATATTAGAAAATTTTAATAAAAATATGAATATTTTTCCTCTATAAAAAAATTGACTATTATGTAAAAATATTTAAGTGATAATTTCATAAACTTTTGTAACTTAAATGGGTTTGAATTATTTATAATAAAATTTAAAGAACTATCCACAAATTATATTGCTTGATGTTTGCATTTCTTTCATTTTTATACTCTTACATTTGTCATATCATATTCTCACTTTAATTCCAATTTGAATATGCATTTGCTTAAGCTAAGTGATCTCTAATATTTGTATGACTATCAATTATTCCTCTTTTATGTTGTATTTTATGACAATCATCAAACATCTCAACATCATTTGTGAAAGAAATTTCTGTATACTTCATCTTGTCCTCTCACAAAATTATCAACTTTAAACAGTTTTGTTATTACTTTACCAACTTATAAAAGTATCTTCTATGATGATTCCTGTGGTGATAGATAGCAATTAGATTGTAGGGTATGCAGTGATAATAAGAATGACTCAAAAGAGTAAGATAATGTCATCATGGATATAGTGCAAATCACAAGAATAGCTTTGTATTGATCAGGCACCTAAGATTCAAGTCATGGCTCAATTATAGCACTTATTAATGATAAGAAAATGCAACTGTCCATGGAAAATGATATACAGTCCTATGTTATCTGTATATTTTAATAATTTTAAAGTATGAAAATGTAATTCACATACAGCAGTTTTCAACATATCCTTAACACCTAAGAGTTCATATGAATATTACATTGCTAACCACCATCCTATATCTCTCATATTGAATAACTCATTCAACATCATAAAATATGCAAACCACATTCTAAAATAATTTCCAAAACACAATACTAAAGAAACAATCTAAATTCAAGATATTTTTTTTAAAAAGTTTTCATCACAAATGATCTTATTTACAAATAATCTTCATAAAACAAGCATCAGTACTATATGTTGATTTATTTGTTATTATATAATTTAGAGCTCAGTATTAGGGGTTTCTCTGTATTTCAACAGACAACATTCATAAAAAATAATATATCAATAACGTAACTGTTATATAATGTACACATATTCAAGCATTCATATTAATAATATTTTAAATATGTTTTCAAAACATTCACCCACATTCAACAGTTCTTTTTATAAAAAATACACATGAGGATAATTTTATCAATGGTTCATTCCATTGTTTAATATTAAACTTAAAGAATATGAAATACTAATTTTAATATACTAACTAAGATTTATCTTTTTTTTTTAAAAAAAGAACAAATTATTAAGCAAAATGTAATCTAAATAATAATAAAAAAATTACCAATGATCTTAATCATTACTAAGATCATTCATGGTGATTCGCTTCTTGAACCAAACATTAAAAAAAAAAAAACAATTATGATTGTAATTCACCTTCTTCACCAAATTACGATCTAAATACCCACTTTTTTATTTAACATACTACTAATAATAAAATTAATCTATTTTAAGATTAAATTTAAAATATAACAACAAAAGGTTAGTTTTAAAATTAAAAAAAAAAAGTGATATTCTATATATTAACATTAGACTTAATATATAAAAAAAATTATAAAGATTTAAAGTTACAAAAAGATTTTTTTTCTTCTCTCCTGCTCATAAGCTAAATGCTTGTCAGAAATCATTCCATTGCCTAGTTATGGGGAAAGCTTTGTGCATAATCATACTTTTGTATCGGCACCATTAAAAAAATGTAAAAGTAATAATATAAAAATCCACTAAAATCTAAGAAGAATATTAATGATCCCAACATGTAAAATGTTTATTTCAGTCCTTTCTGAAAATTTTTATCCAGGTATTTAATATTTTCATAGAATAATAATTCAAAATCCATTTTATGAAATATTTTTTTACATATGTTTTAGCCATTGTACATAATAGTTATATTGCAGTAAATATAATATAAATAATACTTGCGTTTTCCATTAGTCAAAAAAAAAAAACATTGATAACAAACATCATATAATATAATGTATTTATTTAATACATTTATCAGCAGATATAGAGTTCATGAATTAAAATAAATATTTCTTTTTTTTAAAAGAAATACGATTTTTTATCATTTTAAATGCATTTCTTTTCACTAAATTCTTTTCCTTTCCAGGTAAAAAGATAAATATATCATCCAAAGCATTTATTATCTGATATAGTTTCAATCTTTTAAAAAGATGTATCGGAGCTCATTTATTCCAAATAACGTTATTTTTAAAGTATAGTATATCATTTATTTATTGATTTGATGAATAGCAAGTCCTTTTAAAAGCATAAAGACATTTCACAGTCATCTTCAATTTGTGTTTAAATACGTTTTTAAAATATAAGTCCATTTAAATTACTTAAAAGACAAATTAAATGTGAATTATTACTATAAATTATATAATAAACAGTCATTCATCATACCATAAACATTTTAAATTCAATTTTTAAAATTAGTTGCAGAGTCTTAATTTTTTTTTTTCAAATTTAATGCTACAATAAAGATTTTAATAAATATCTGATTCCTCCTAATTAACTTTAATAATTTAGCTGCATTGCAATATGATAAAGTCATTTCAAATAAATGTTCACTCTACTTCCAGGCATACTATTTTTAAAAATTACAAAGTTCTTATGTAAATCTCCTCTGATCTTGTTGCAGTTTATTCCTTGATGTTTGGTGTTCATTTTCTCCATATTTAAGTAGTTATTATCATGTTCCATAAAATTATTAAAGTCCTAAGATAAGTTTCATGTAGAACAAACTGACAGGGAAATTGGGTGTTTAGTGAATCATTATTTAAATAATTATTCTATTATATTTTTCTAAAACACTTAAGTAAAATAATAGTTTAAAAGAAGTTACTACTGTCACAATATATATATATATAGTTATAAATTTCTAGCTAAATCTGTTTTAATCCGAATTTGTAAATCAGTGTAAAACTCTGTGAAAATCTATGAAAATCAATTATTAAATATTATCAACTTATTTAATACCTTAAATATGAAATATTTTTATCTTAAAAATTAAATATCCTTATTAAAACAATTTTTTAATGTTTAAATAACCTGAAATTGACTTAAAATAAAATATTACATTTGAATAAAATGATAATTTTATTTATTATTTTGCTAATATTATCTCTAGACTAAATATTTGCTACACTTTATTATGTATCAAATTTTTGTTAACTAGTTAAAATTTTAAGGTTTCTTTCCCTTTTTATAAGCCTAGTATTCTTACAATCAACTCTAATCATGTGATACTTTCAGCAAATAATAAATTAACTTATCATTTAAACAATGTTTTAAACAAAAGAATTACTTTAAATCTATAATATAAAATATTTACTGCTATAATTAACTATTCTATCTCTGTAGTATTTTTAAAATATAATAAATAAAAATTAATATTATTTTATAAGCTCCTATCTACAGTTTGAACATCTACTAACTATAATATCAAAATTATATGCTAAAAATAACCTAAATTTATAATTTTTTTTAATATAGCTATTTTTTCAATTCTGCCTAACTATCTGTATCAATTATAAAGGGTACAATATATATATATTGATATAAAGATTTTCATGGGTTGCACATATAAAAGATATATTTTGCAGGTTCATCCACATTAAAAAATTTTAATATTGATATACCGATGCTTTGATTTGATTGCACAAGTCATCTACCATTTATCACCCAGTAATTGACTTGTGTGATCAAGTCGAAATGTTGGTATATCAATATTAAAAATTTTTAACATGGATGAACCACAAAATATGTCTTTTATATATATAATTACTAATTAAATATAAGTAACAAAAAAGTACGTACTAATATAAATAACCATACATTTGGATACATAAATTTTCATAAATGTACAAATGTAAAATGCTAATGTTTAATTATTTATTGTAATATAAATGTTGATTACTTAAAATTTTGATTGTTATATCATTAATTTATATTTTATATATAATTTTATTATATGCTTAATTAAACTAAACTTACTTTCATCATCCATAATTTAAAAAAAACAGTAATTCATTCCAGTTACTATATCCAAAACCATCTATTGTAAACTTGAATAATTGATGGACACAAAATTACAATATTATGTCTACATTCACAGACTTATTTCTGATTATTGGCTTAAATCAATGAAGATCAGAATTTACACTCATTTATTTTAAAAGTTTGGTTTATTTGTTTATTTTATTTTTGCAATCCAATCAAATAGTCTGAATTTAAACACTCTAAAATTTTGATCACAAAAAACAAGCAAATTACTTTGTGTAGCTGCATAGAATTGATGCTATGCTAGTAACTATATACTTTAATGATCTCAGTTTATATAATATCTGTTTAATACATACCATTCTTGATAAAGGATGAACAATTCCTATAATTAACATAAAATTGACATTATTTGCATTTATAGTTATGCACATAATGTCAAATGTGCATAATTATACTATCAAGTTTGCATGAATTTCAATTTTAGAATATTGCTCATTTTCAGTTTATTAGCATGATGGTATTGTAGATATAAATATGGCTGCAAGATATATGCGTAGTAGTAGACCAAAATACTTCTCATTGATAAAGTCCATTATCCAGAAAGTAATTTGTGGGTATGAATGCAACACTATCATATGACATTCATTGAATAATTAAATATATAATAGATAGGACTGGATACCAGTAGTTTACTATAAGATGATGGTGGTGAAACTTTAAATCATTGCTTTGGCTTAGAAATATTTTTACGTAGATTTAATATATAAAAAAGTAAAGAAAATATATCTATATATTTGTAATGAAATTGTAATTACATAAGTGATAACAAAGGTATTACACATATTAACAGATTAAAGAGTTTTAGTGATATTTAGAAATAAATTAAAATATCATAAAGCATTATTATTATTTAAAAGTCCAATTAGTATGAATATCAAGTGATCATCTATGCTATTTCAAATTCAGGTTCTTGCAGCTTACATACGTCTTGTATTTTGTCATTGCTAAATTATTATTTTAAACCAGATTCTTTCAGTTATTATAGTACTACAAATAAATAATTTCCTATCAAATCTTATCCAGTATTACAGTTGAATGTAAATTTTATTAAATATGAAGCAAAAAAATTCTCATTCTTTTAGAATCATTTGCATTTTATTTAATATAAATTTGTATAACAGTTGATCAATAGTATTTTTTACTTTTAATATTTAGCACAATTCTCTAAAAAAATCATGCTGTCAAATATGGATCATTGGGAGTATTATAATTCAATGATTTAAGTACTTAAAAACATTATAAGCCCTAGAAGTGACAAATTGTGAGGTATAGAGTTTTGTGGTTGGATCCTCCACTCTATATTTGCACAAGTAGCTTTGAGGATGATAGAAATATATAATTGGAATGTTGTAGTAAGTCACAAAAGAAAATATTGTGACAAGTTTAAAATATTTATCACTTTTAGGGATTTGTTTTTAAAAATAAATTTAAAATGAGTGGTATATGCCCTATTGTTTCATAAATCAAAAAGTGAATTTCCTTAGCTGCATAATATTTTATTTTTGAAAGTTTTTTAATAAGTCTAGGAACTTTTATATTTGACATAATATCTAAAAAGGGTAACAGTTTAAGAAGAAAATGATGCAGTATATTTAAACGTATCAGAAAATCTTAATGTTTAGACTTTACTAAATGATATCCTACATTGTGAATTGTTAATAGCAATGTATTTACACCACCATGCTATTTATGTAATGAGGCTATACATGTATGGAAATAATTATATATAAAATTAAGTATTGAATCGAACAGTATTTTTGTATTTTTTAAAGTAAAAAAAGATTAAGAGTTATAATAGAAGGCATATAATAATGTTTTTTTAATAAAAACAATAAATGATAATGTAAGATTGTTTTCTTAAAAAAATAGCCTTCATAGGCAAAATGTTTTTCAAATGTTTTTTTTTTTGTTTATCAATAACATTAATACAATGGAGTCTATATTTTATTACAAGCCTCATTTGTGTGCATGGTACATCATGTATAATAGCTCACATTTTGTTGATAAACTTTGATTAGAAAAGAATTCATACTGTATAGTGAACTGAAAGTGTAAAGCATTTTACATGATGCGCATTTTACATACACAGCACGTATATGTAAATTAAGATTATAATAAAAATAAAATTTAAAAAAAATGATAGTAATATAGTTATTAATCATAAATTAAAGGTATACTTTTAAAAATATTTTACTGTGTGTTCATTCATTCAAAAAAATTACTGCATCATATTTTTAAAATAAAATGAATAGTGAAATGCTTGTCTTTTATCACAATTAAATACACTCTGAATGATATTTCTTTTTTTCAATAACTTATTTCTCTTAGGGAATATTAATAGTAGTTTCATTACCAAGAAACTATGATCTTTTTAATTGTTTTGATATTTTTAATCCAGTAATAACTTTATATATATTCTCAAATTTTGTAAAACTTTTAGCATTATTGTTATAAAAAATTTGTTATTAAAAATACTTCACCAAATTTAAAAAGAATAAAAAAATATGTGTGACTTTAACATAAACTGAAGAAATTGTATTAATCAACATGATTATGTACAGTTCTCTGAGACAGAAAAGTGACTGCTAATATATTGTAATATTTATTTACAAATTTTAACTTAATTTTTTTAAATGTGATCATATATGGTACTCAGACATGGAAAAATGGCTACTTGTATATTATACAATTCATTAAATTTATGAATATTAATATTTTTACTTGTTTATTTACATTTTTATTTGTTTGTTTTCATTTTTTTTGATGGCATCAAATTAAAGTTATATATTTTTTACAAAGTAGTTCATGCCATCACTATATTTCAAAAAATGTAAACATTTACAAATAATTTTGCTAAACAATTTTGAGCAGAAAATTACAAATTTCCACTGAGATCATTCCAGGATGGTATGCAAGAAACTTTGTGTAAATTATATAAGAACTATATTATTATTTTTGTAAATCTTTGGGTGTATTAATTAAACATATAAAATTGTATATTTTCATGAGGCAGGACCATACATACATATTGAAGTGGCCATTTATATACTATAGTGATTAAAATCATTATTTTTTTTTTTAAAAAAATAAAAGAAAAATGATAAAAGCTTTAAAGAACAAGATTTTTTTTTTAATAAAGAACAAAATTTCTTATTAATGAAATTGAAACATTAATAAATAAAAGTTTAATAAATTGGGATTTAAAATGTCATTTGTGAACTAGATTGGAAATCTAAAGACACATTGTTTTATTAGTTGCCTTTGGCTAAATAACACATGAAAGTAGATATCCAAGGGAAATGAAGGTGGGAAAAAAGAAAACATACCACCGACAAAGCTATTCTCAGCAAGGCATACTATTAGTTAACTACTGCATCCAGTTGAAAGATATAAAAGGGGAGTAATTTTAAAAGGGTCTGGCAGAAGTTTCTATCAGTAAAGCTTTCTACAAGAAGCAATCTATCAAGCACAACTATAAATGGTATCTGAAGATTAAAACTCCCAAGATGTGTGAGTAGGGAATTATAGCATTTTCCTGCTCAGCCTGCTCCATGATTATCTTATACATAGCCTTTTCCTTCTCAGCCTGATCCATGATTAACTTACCCAACATCTGCTTGTGAAACATCTACATGCAAAAGGGTGACTAAAGCAAGATGCCTGTCATTTAAATGCCATTCAACAAAGCCACTATCAAACAATCCTGGAAACAGTGAAGAATAAATTACGAAAAGAAATATAAACACTGAATTAAAAATGTTATATGTATGACTTGAGAAGTAAGAATACCAAAACAAAGTGTCATGATTAAATGTACAATGATGTACCTTGAGTTATTGATGCGTATACAGATAAAATATATTTACTAGCTTGAATAGGTTATATATATATATATATATATATATATTTCATAATACTCATATATATATATATATATATATATATATATATGAGTCTTGTGAAATTGGAAATACCAGTTACCAAATGAAATAACAAAAAGTCTACACACATGAATTAGTGACAAATCTGGATAAGAATATGTAAATACCAAATAAATGTATTTGCTAGATAAATTGATATCTGGACAGATGGAAATACATACTTATATTTTACCTGAATAACCAATGGATATAAATGTGCTCATATTGATCGATTCAAATCCTGAAATGGATAACCAATGAACCTAGAATAAAAGTGCTTATATTATTGATTCAAACCTGGAATTGGATAACAATAAATAGAAATATATTTATTGTGCTTTGACTTACTTAAAATTAACTGGAATAATGAAAATGCTCTTGTCTGTAAAGAACCTCTTCATATATGAGTTAATTTAAGCCACGTTACATGTGACAACTACCTGAAAGATTACAGATCAGAATTAAGTAAAACTCTAAATTAAATAAATGTTATCAGTTGTCTTCATTATTATCTCTGTTGTCTTCATATTTTGCACTCCTCTCTTTGAATTAACTAACACTAAGTAACTAAAGATGTAAATTGTTAAAGAACTATTGAAAGAAGGACTTTATTATACTGTCAACAAATTACATTCTTTAATTCATATTGAACTATTATTGGAAGTATGTGAAAGAAACACAATGGACCATAAATAAAATATTTTGTTTGAATTAGGTGAAACTCTGAATTAAATTCTATCGGTTGTCTTTATTATTATCTCTGTTGTCTTTGTATATTGTACTCTTCTCTTTGAATTAACTGACACTAAGTAACTAAAGATGTAAATTCTTAAAGAACTATTAAAAGAAGGACTTTAGTATACTCTTAATAAATTGCACTCTTTAATTCTCAGTGAACTATTATTGAAAGTAGGCTGAAGAGATACAAGGGACCATCAATGAAATATTTTGTTTGATGTTTGAAGGATGGTTATTCAAACCTGTTTTGTTAAATAAATTATAATAAACAATAAGAAATTTTAATACCTCTTATTCATGTCATTTCACATCAATTGTATCATTGCACTGGTCTACAGGAATTTTGTGTCTCCCTAGTGGTGCTGTTTGGGGAATCTCAAACTTAGAAATTTCTAGATGTTTCCAGTTTCTATGGGGATACATCCTCTGATGCGCAGGAAATATTATTGTAGGATCGGTAAAATTAAACATTGAATGAATTCAATCTTTGTTTGTTTCCTGCAATATGCTCATTGGGAAATAAGACTAACCAAGTGAAAGGTGGTAAAAGGGTTTGTGTTACAATAATATATATATATGTGTGTGTGTGTTTATGTATATATTGTTACCATAAAGTTATAATACTAAGGCATTTTAAAAAAATAATGTATAAAAGAAATTTAATATGAAATTAAATTTTATTACAAAATTTAATATTGTTATGTGGGAATAAGGGAGGGGGTTCATGTCAGCAAAAAAAATAACTAATTAATTAAAATCAACTGATGTTAAAAGAATATAAATTAAATTCTAATTTTAGAATCTACTTTACTGATGTCATGGTCATTAAGGTAAAAGGTGACAAGAAATATATAATTACCATAAGGATTAGATAAAACCAAAGGTATTTGGAATTTAGAGAAAGTGCAATTAGTGAAATTTTAAAATTAAACTAGATCAAGATTACAATCAATAAGATGTTTTGTTAAATAGTAAAGAAAAAAGTTTTAAAATTAATTAATCAATTTGGAAAACATGCGGATGCCTTGGTTTTAAGAGGGATATATATAGGGTCAGAGAAAAAGAGTTTGTTTTTTAAAGTTTTTTAAATCTACAATAGATTATGTCGTGCCATGACCAGAGAGTAGAGTGTATCAATTTCTCAGACCATCTCCAGAGAGTATGAGTATAGAATCCCCATGGTACTTATGAAATGCGATGCCATTAGAGTCCCTGCCTACAATTGATGATCCAAGTTTCTGACATACCATGCCATTGCCATTCAGGAGGAAGATGCAACATATAATACCACCAAGTGACCAGCCAGTCAATATCCAAGAACACTATTTCTTAAAATCAATCAACTGTATAGTGAGATTCAACATAGTGTTTCTTGTTAAATTCTCTGTCCCAGTGCTTAAAGATCTGATTGGTGGCTAATAGTCACAAGCGCTTGAGAAGTTTGCAATCTTTCAATTTAATTTTCAATACCATCTGCGCTTTATAAAAATATTATTTACATAGTGTTTCTACTGTTTGTCAAAATCCTTCGCAAAGGTCTGTTAAATTATTGATTTATTTTAACTTTATAAATTTCAATTTACCAGTAAACAATTAAAACCTCTTTAATATTCTGCTTTCCATGCTCAAATAATTATTTATCAACTGTTCTATAAAACTAGTTTTGTTTTAGTATTATATAAAATATTCTTATTGTATTAGTAACATATATTTTTGTATTGTATTTTGATCTATGCTTAATTCGATATTAAGGAAGATCGACTATTGTAATATACTCAAATCTTCTTAAATCTTCTAGACTTATTATTTAAGAATCAGATGAAAGAGGTAAAATTATTAAATATATTTCAAAGATAAATACTTAACAGTGCAGTAATTCTGTCAAATCAAGACATTTAAATCCCTCCTCTTATTGCTTCTAAATTGTTTTTTTTATTTGCTATTTAAACTTGGCTATTTAAATTCTTGTTCTTTCAAAGTTGTCAATTACCCATTAATGGAATGACTAATGGTATATATATATAATTTTCAATTTTAAAAATTAAAATCGATAGTTAAAAAGTTAAGGTTAAAACTTTATTTTTTTTTACAAATATATATGTATACTGTAAATACAATAGTATAATTCTATAAAAATTTTAATAAATTTAATGTATAAATTATAATTGTGAGGCTATTGTATCAATAATTCCTTATACATGAAAGATCTGTGGGATGGACCTTCAATTAAGCAGAGAGTAATTTCCTTTACCAAATTTTTTTAATATATATAATAACTGTATAGGCTTTAATTTAGCCTTATGTAATAGTTATCCACATATTGTAATCTTATGATATGACCATTCATGTTATATATATATATATATATATATATATATATATATATATATATATATAAACATTAGATTTGGGGTAGTTTTGATTTGATATATATATATATATTGTACCCTCCTCCCCCGTCGCCTCTCTCCAAAAACAATTTAGGATAATGTTTAAAATATATCATCGGGTTCTCTCTCTAGCTCAGTCTTAACAAAATGAATGAAATTAAGTTATCAAAAAATGATCACTACTAGCTCTAAACTTTAAAATATAAATACAGTTATATTATTAAAAATTTATTATTTTCATGAGACATGGAGCGACGACACGGGGAGCGAGACAGACTACATTGAGATATATCCACATGATACTATCCCAATGGCATAAGAACACTATACTAAATAATCAACTTATGGTATTCTTATGACTTTCCAAGCTCTTTTTATTACGATTAAGATAATAATCATATCTTATTATTCTTTGTAATAATAACCTAGCTCAATTAAATAATTTAAGAAAATAAATGAAATAAAATCAAATCAAATAAATCTCAGGTTCATAAATTGCATTTAAACTTATTTAAATTACGTAGTAAACTATGAGAATGGAATTTTATGTCATAAATTCACTACGTAACAACTAACAATAATAAATAAGAATAATGATAATAATAGTATAATGTAATCCTATTTCTTCTTAAATGAAATAAATAAATAAATATTACGTTCGTGGTAGTATTTAATAATCTGACAATCAAAATACGTGTTGTAATATTAGCATATAATTTATTTTAATATTGTGGCAACCAACTTATGACCAATAAACGATATAATTATACTCCTTTAATTTTGTCATACAAATAAATTTTTCAAAAAATTATTATAACACTTTTATGTTTATCTACTTTGTGCAAAATTATATGTCTGTTGCAATTATAAATGTGTATTGCGATATCATGCATTCTATGTGGAGAAATAATATAACTAAGACACGAAGCTTACAAATAAATTTACAACATAGTTTATTAATAATTATACAAATAACAATATTTACATTATGTACATCGGATATCCCTACTTTCCTGTTACAAAATTACTTTAGTAGTTTATCTCTTAACATTAAATTTCTACTTATTTTATTTTTAACTCTTATACAGTATTATTATTATTAGATATCTGTTTTTAGTTTAGCTTGTTACAAAAAAAATGTATCTATCAATAATTATCATTAATACTTTATATCTCAATTAATTTTAAAATTATATTTTTACAAAAATTTTACCTTCGTAGTAAAAATTATACAAAATCATAAAATTCTATTTTATATTATTATTCGTATGGAATCCTAAAGATTCAAATCCTTCTTGACATTTTGATGTTCCGTTTTATTATTGACTATACAATAATTATTAATCCAATACTTATCCAAGCCTTTGCTTCGTATGGTAATTATAATCATTAACACACCATGCACAAATACATATATCTGTTACACATTATTGAATCATTTTCAACCAACATGCAATCTCTATTCTTAAATATCATATAAAATATTAAAATTTTATTATTACTTTAAAAACTTTGTTTAGATTTTTCCTTTAAATCTTATATTCATTTCAGAATTACTTTTTAAAACTATATCATATGATTCTTCATCTCTTTATGACATTTATACTTTCATTTTTAAAATAACAATTCTAACTCATTCTAGTAAATAAACTATTCTTACATAACGACAACCTAGCCTCATTTCTATTTTAGTTATCATTTCTATAAAATATCTTTCTGACGATGTATATTCATGAAACAAGGATAGCGAAAATAGATGCGCAGGATCAAAACAACTAGAATATTATCCGTTATAAAACTTGACAATGATGGCACAGTGAATTTAAAGAACACCATAGAGGAGTGACCTTTATCTGTCTATCCACCTCTACTATAGGAGTGATGCTAAAGCTATTCCTTCAGCTTTATATAACATCAAAAAAGTTTCAAAGATACGTAAAAAAAAAACACTGTCCAAAATATATGTGTTCAGTGATAGGACTTAGTTAGCTATACTGAAATCACACAAAATACTATGATCCAGATATTTGATTTTTCTTATTTCTTGGCAAAAAACATCATCTTGGTTTCCTCTACACCAGTACTACCAAGTCACTATCCGATTTTATTTCTCTAGATTTATCTATGCAGTACATCGACAAATTTCTGTCTACATTTCTAACAATAATAAAATTCATTTTTAGTTCAAACTATACAGCTATTCTTAAGAAAATCTTTTACTACTTATCTCGTATATTTATAATATACCAACTATTTTAAAATTATCTGAAGATTTTGCAAACATAAAAGTTCAAAAGAATCACGTAATTATTATGATACTTATTATTAATTATATTTTTAAAACAACTTATTGCATGCACATTTAAAATTACTACTATCTCAAATATATGTTTTAATGTTGGATAAAATGTGTACTTATAATTTAAAACTTTCATACATCATTCTTCATTAATAGATGACCTAAAAAAAAATACATTATGCATTATCAATAATATCACAATTACCAATACGATCTCTATCTTCTTGATCGTATTCTGAAGGCTTCACCATTCCATTACTTCTTGTAGATATTTAAAATTTCCATACATACATTTTATTTTTATAATAATATTTCTATCATTCTATTAAGCCATTATATTTAAAATCTCATTATTCTTAAATTCATGTTTATATGTTTCCCTAAGCTAATATAGAATTTTTATATTTTAATACAATCAAATAAAAATATTAAATTATATTTACGATACTGCTTTGTCGAACTTGCTTGAAAATTGTTCATCGTAAAGCTAAAAAAAATATATATACTTTATTTTTCTTCAGTCACTTAATGTTCTATTTAAAAAAAATATAACTCTGTTTAATAATCTTCATCGACGATGATCCTTAGTTTTCTCAATATTTTATACACTTATTAATTCTTGACGTCTCCTTCAACATAGTCTGCTAGCTTTTTTTCCCGCGCGCTTTGTTCCCGATGCATCTTGTAGATATTTTATTTAAAGATTTAGTAAATTTTTCCGTTTTCCATGGATCCATTTCTATTTAGTCATTTAATTATATATTTCTTTGATCAAACATTTTTCATTAAATTCTTTGTAATATTTTTTCATTTCTCTTATATAAAGTTTTTTCGGCTCCTTTCCATAATACATATAGCACTTTTATATTAGTCTTTAACTTTTTTCTTTATTCTAACATTCTGGAACTATAGTTTTTAGTAATGTTTCCCTTTTAAAATAAACACTTTTCTTCATTATTATTTTTATTGGTACTAGAACGCATATTAAAATTTTGTTCATAGAGAAGTATAACTTAGTTTTAAGATAGCTCTGCAAATTTGTCGTCATAAATTGTTCTTGACGATCATCAGCTTCTTTTTCAAATTTTCACATATCGTCCCAATTGTATTCCTTTCAGTTATAAGATTAAGTTTCTGGTTGAGCACAACTAAGGTGGCATTAAGATGATTTCCCATTATTTTTCTTTCAGCAATCACTTTAAATATTTTTTCTTGTACTTCCATGTTACTGTAGGCTTTCTGGTTAAATTTGAATAAATTTCCTGGTAAGATCACTTATAAAATTAGAAATTCATGTCTTTGCAGTCAAAAATATATTATATGTTACAGAATAACTTTTAGAATAATACGAAATTATAGATTTATATTACTTTCAGCTACGATGTTATCCGCTATCCAATGTGTTACTTTCTCTTTCACTTTCACATTACTTCTCCCGCTCTGTATAATTCTTAGATTTTTGTCTGCTAATTTACATCCTTTGATTGGTTAATATTTATTTTAGCGCGAACAATTTATTCATTTTATTTTGATAACAGAATGAATGTTTAAAGTTAAGAATTGATGACGTAATGTCTGGAATATTTATACCAATATTTTTAAATTCAATTATAGTTTTATTTATAAAAAAAAATCATCTAAGTTTTAAAATAATTATTAAAACAATATTTAATATTTATAACTTTCATTTTAATGATCGATGGCAATTATATCTAGTTTTAAATTCACACAGTTTATTATTATTTTACCAAGAGTGTGCGTGAAGGTATTTAATATACGGTCACGTGTTTACTAACTTTTATCAAAATGATTTTTTATTTACGTCTTGGTTTAAATTACCAAAACTGATATATTTTATAAAAAATTTAGAAAATAATTTTAAAATGTTAAACTAAATATAACTCTCACCATCCCAAAGTTTATTTTAAAACACAATCTATTAATTTTGATTATTAAATATAATTATACACTACATATCGTATTTATTTTATTTATTAGTTTTAAAATATTATATTCAAATTATTAATCTACTTTTAACTATCTATAGCTGTATTATTTTATATGGCCAGCTTTCACAACCATCAGCAATGATATTTAAGCTTTATTTAACTGTTTTCTTTTAAAATAATTTATTACACTGTTATCTACCAGGTATTTTTAGCTTTAAATTGTATTATAAAATTTACTTATCCCATTATTATTTATATCTCTTACAAATATAACTTAAAATTTAAAATTTTTTAATAATTGACCTTTCTACCCTACCTATGACCTACAGACAAGGGCACAATATATATATATATCATCAACCATTATCAATCCACTGCAGGATGAAGGTCTCTCCAAGTTCAATCCATCTTTTCCGATTTTTAGCTTCTCTTCTCCACATCACCCCTGCACACTTTCTTATTTCATCCATCCATCTCACATGTGGTTTCTTTCTGGGTCTTTTACAATCTCTTGGAATCCAGTTTAAAATTTCAATTGTCCATCTATTATCATCTCTTCTAGCAATATGTCCAATCCAACTTCACTTCAGTCTTTTAATTTTTTCAAGGAGATCAATAACACCTGTTTGTTCTCTTACCCATACATTGGATTTTCGATCTCTTCTTGATACTCCCAACATGCATCTCTACATACTTCTTTGAATGGTTTGAAGTCTCTGTAAGTGTCCAAGTCTCAGATCCATAAGTAAGAACTGGCAAAACACATTTATTAAAAACCTTCATTTTCAAACACATAGGCATATTTCCTTTTAGTATCAAGTCATTTCTACTAAAAGCACCCCAACCAAGTTTAATTCTATGATTAATTTCATTCATATGTTTCCATCTGTATTAATAATCTGACCAAGGTATTTGTAATTGTTAACTTCTTCTAATTCATCATAATCAATCTTTATTTTTATATTTTGAGAAAATCTATTAAACATTACTTTAGTCTTTTTAACATTTATCTTTAGTCCTACTTTCCTACTTTCATCTGATAACTCCTGCAACATTTCCTGTAACTCTAAAGCATTATTACAAAAACAACTACATCATCTGCAAAATCTACATGTCTTAAATAATCTCCATTTACTTTCACTCATTTAGCTTCCCATTTTGATAAAGATGTACCAGATGATTGGAAGAATGCAGTATTAATATTTAAAAAAGTGATAAAGAAGATATTAGAAATTACATACCTATCAGTCTTTTATCAGTTATATATATATATATTATAACGATCCAAACGAAGTGGGAGATCGCATCGCACCGCACCGCACTACCAAAGGGCGCCATCTAGGCATTTAAGCCTAGAAAAATTTATAAAGTAGGCAGATACGCGCTGTTAGGATTCCACTTTATTTACATATTTAGATCGTTAGCCCATTGTCACTAGCTCAGCGGAGACGCCGAGATAAAAATCTATAAATTTTATATCTTAAATATAAAAGAATAAAATAATAAAAGCCACTGCCAGAAATTAACACAGAAAAATATTTATTTACGCACATATAAAATCATTCTAAGTTCGAGGAATAAGTTTAACATTTAGATTTTTATCTTAATTTTTAATTTTACATTTAAAATAGCTTGCTATAATGTTTAATATTTTATTTAGAGGGTCGAGTATGAATGGACTACATAGGTCTGCATTTGAAAGAAAAATATTCTTCCCTGATTTAACCTTAGGCAACAAATTTCGCAATCAACTGGCGCCAATCCATCTGATACATTCATGTATTCAATGTAGCATGATACGACAACACAAAATACTATATTGTCAGGAATGTACATCTGAACAATAAGTAGAAATAGAGAAGACATTGACTCTCCACCAACAGGAATGTGACATCTGTGGGCAAGTAGATCAATAAACTAAAAACTCCATAGGAATGGACTGCGGTCTTCTGCCGACTTACAAACCCATCCATAGGCAAACAGAGGGTGTGTGGCGTATATCTATAATCCTGCCCATAGCGGATCTCATACTACATTTACTAATTACACAAATATATCCAATCCATTGAACCAATTCAACTACGAAATGAATAACCTAAGATTACCCTCCCTTAATACAACTTTACAAAACTATATAGCCATTCGCGCCCGACTTAATTTTAACATTTATATACGTTCGCACAGATTTATTTAAAAATGTTGGGTATAGATCGATTACATAGATTCCACAGTCAAAAACATTTCAAAATAAACATAAACGATCAAAATACAAAATTATTGATACCGACAATCGCAGAGGGAAACTTATAAGTAACCCAATAGTATTCACCATAAGATACTTGCGTTGTCACCAATAACTTAAAAGACATCCGAATAAATACATTTTAGATACTCACCGTAAGGTATCATTATTTATCGAATGTCTATATATTTTGATCAAATATGAAAACCAAAATATAATTAACCGCAAACGAATCCATGCAAGCGTCTATAAACAACTTGAAATTACCTCATTTAAAATTTAAACAATAAATATCAATACAATAAATAATAAATGGAAATGATTTTTTTTTTTTTTTATCAAATGCACACATATATAAAATATCACATTATCAATTTAGTTGACACATAAGTCAGAGAAAAGTTCCTTTTTATAAAATTTAAGTTTACTTAGCAATCTTTAAAGTTCTTAATTAAGGTTATGATTTTAACAATTGTTCAGTTCTATTGCTTATGGTAGAGAAGTCCCTGTTCCTGTTGGCAATTCCCACGCAGACTTTCCTGGAAGACCGGTCTGATGTTTTGGAAGTGGCAGTTGCTGGTTCTGTCCTGGTATCACAGTCTTTGCATTTTTTTTAAATAAGTGAGTGAGGACGACAAGTGCGTCTTGTCGCCAGACCCACCAAAATCAAGTTGGAAAAAGCTCCCTGAACTCAATATTTCTTTCTTTTTATATCATCCACAAGGATTCACTGAACAAAACGTCACTAATCTGTTTTTTCATTATGGTCCGGGCCAAGGCTTAGTGCTTCCATTTGTCAAGCTAAAATCTCTTTCTTCTCTTATCTAACTTTCCATCTGACTTTTTAATTAAACAGCTTTTAGATAATTAATAAACAACCATTTCCCTTTATAGATTACAGGAATTAATTAATACCTGTTTTTATTTTAACTTACGTTATTTTTTTATTAAAATATTTTTATATCTCAATCTTGTATTTTTTTATTAAAAAAAAATACGTTCAAATACTTTTTTTTTTATTTATGAAAAAAATATTTTTAAAGTTTAACATCTGTGCGAATGTATATACGTATAACAAACATTTTTAATTTTAGCGTTTAGTTTTTTTTTTACTTTTATTTGCGAACTTTTAAGTCTTTATTTTAAATTAATGTAACGACATATTTATATATCGTTACAATATATATATATAGTGACCTTTTATTTAGGTCCCTGTAGTTAATAATTCCAAAATTTTAAATGATAATATATTTGGAATTAAAATCTTAATGAGTGGTTTTCAATAAAGATTGTTTTGGAGGCATTGGAAATTTGCTTGAGTGGAGATGAGATTTTAAACCCAGTCTAGGCTCTGACCAGACTAAAATAACAATTTAAAAGTATTGTTATTATTTTGGAGATAAATACATTGCTGTTTTATTAGTTTTGAATAGCAACTAGAAGAAATAAATAATTAAATCAAATTTGTAAATCTTATAAAATGAATTGTTATAGTAAATTATTTAAGCATATTTTTTTTAGTACTGAACTAAAGCTGTCTTAAATAAAAATGGGTAGTTATTAAAAATGAAGCCAGAGGGGGTAATACTAATTATGCATACCAAAATTATTGGACAATTCACTCCCAGAATGCATTATAATAAAAGCTATATATGTTCTAACCCAATTGTAGGGGGGTGGATTAATTAAGAAAAACAAGAACTAAGCAATCATACAATTCAAGTCTGATTTAAAATAAGGAAAAAAATATAAAAAATCAGAAAATTCTTGATTATAATTGAATGGAATTATAACACCTTCCTATCTAAAAATGTTTGAATAGAAAATCTTAAGACCTTGCTATCATTTTAACTCCATTTCCACGACCGCATATTTCCTAGGATTCATACTGGAGAAGGAAATGAAAACCATGGGAATAAGTCTTTATTTAAATAAGTATCACTTCAAACCTAGAAAAATTCAGGAAAAAGTAAGATTTTGCTTTTATATTATTCCTAGATTTAAAAGCTCTTCTTTGGAAATGACACGCAAATCATTTATAAGTAGATAAAAAAGTTGATAATGTTTATATTTCACCGCTAGTCTTATTATCTAGCCAAACGATATTATTTCTTGTAAATTAAAATATAAAAAAAAATAATGCTTCAAAATAATATTGAAACAAATGTTATATATGATATACATAGTAAATAAATTTAAAAGTCATTTTTTGAATCATCTAACTTTTAATAAAGTAAAGTTAAAAAAATAAATAATTGTGTAATTTTATTATCTATATTGTCTGCTAAATTTTATCATGGGAACCTATGTAATGAAAGAAATAGTCAATTGCCAGCTGATTAAAATGCTAAATATGTGGAATGTGATAATTGGATGAATTCTTTCTAATATTGAAAATCATATCATATTTTGCCAATAAGAATGGAATGAAATAAATGTTTGCTTTTAAAATTTTATTAGGAAAATATATGTCATCTAATAGTAGTTTAAAAATGTTCACAATGCTCAGATTAATTAAAGTTGTTACACAATACTGCACGGAGGGAAAATTAAACTGATAAATAATTTTAAAAAAGAAAAATAAATATGTAATAAAATTCTACTAATGTCCAAAGAAAAATTTATCTGGATTTTAAATGTAATAAATGATTCTTGTTATACTTCAGTTGAAACGCTTACAGGATAAATTAATAAAGATCTTTAAAAAGTTTGTTTTGAAGAATACAATAGCTCAAAGAATTATTCAGTAAATTATCTAGAGAAAAGTAGATAAACTAACTTTAAGCATGATACACTTGGAAATGGGAATTTTAATTGCCTCATTAATTATCAGTACATAAATCATCAAATAATTTTTGCTTTTGAATAATTGAATATTGCTCATTATACATCCAACAGGAATAAAATATATATGCGTTACCTGGAATGTTTGCTAATCACAATATTCATTCTTGAGAATTGTTTTTATTATTCTAACTCACCAGGATAAAATAACTTGAACCAATAGGATAAAAAGTTAATGGATAAAAATGTACATTTATTTTGTTTATATAATTGTCGTGTTATGCATATCACTTACGTAAGGTGTTGTTTGGAAATTTTGTTTGTAAAACATATATGCTTTATTGTGGCATAAAAAATATATATATTGGGTTAAAGAAAAAACAAAAAGATGTGTAAAATATATACATCTATTTTATGTATATATTTTTTTTAGTTAAGAGAAAACCCGAAAATATATATATCATTTATTTAGGGAGAGTGATAAAAGAAAATATTTATTTCTCTCATGGTTTAAACCTAATTTTAAGATAAATTAATAGAGAGGTAGATATACATTTATTTTGTCAAAAATATATATTGGCATGACTGAATTATTTTCTGATATAAAAGAAAATTTAATATAGTTTTTTTTTTTATTTTTGTAATTTTGTATAGAAATGAACTTGTCCACTTTGAATACAAATACAAGTTTGATCTTTAGTGCTTAAAAATGTTGTGCTCTCTTTAACAACAGTATAGTTGTCATTGTAAATTAATTAATGATCATTTGATATCTATATTTTGGTGTGTCTGTTGATACCTTAAGGGTCCTGGTGTAAAAATGGAGTATGTATATCTCCACTGTTATTGGTGGTATTGTTTTATCTTGCTGTAATTTGGGAATGATTAATGACAGTTTTAGCTGATAGGATGTTCCAATAGAATGGCATCCCATATATTAATATTAATATGGAGCATAGACTGATAGAGTGTCACCTATTGCTGATATCATGAGAGGAAAGTTTTGATAAAGGCAAAGTAGTAGTTAATGCTTATTAGTATCAATAATCCTCAGATAAAGGATATTCAGGGCCTGAATTTTATTTTTTTCTTGTGATGAGGCAAAAGCTCACATATGAGTATACCCATAGAGAGGTCATAGGATCAACCATATTATTATGCAATAGTCATGTTGTTTTTTATAAAGCCTCCCTCTTTAGTGTAAAATTCCTCATGATAATATAGAAATAGTTTTTTTCCCACCGTGTATAGTGAGGTATAATAGGTCAAAATCATATAGCAAGTATAAAAACAATGTTAAAGCTAGGAACACTGATCTAGCGTAGTGTTTTCTTAATTGAAATAGTGGTTATGATGTTGGTGGATCATCATCAGTACAGACAGACCAAACCAGAATCTATTTGTAATTGTAGAATTTAGATGTACAAGTAAGAGAGGTACATTGGCAGAATGAATTCATCTTCATCAAATAATGATGTGACAGTAGAATTGTAAGATCAGTTACGTATTCAAGGGTTGAGCTGTGGACATAGGTAATGCTTAATGAGATCTATGTGTATTTGACTTTTAATGTCTAGTCTTCATTTAATGCACTAAACTTATTCATTTTCAAATTTAATAAGTTAATAATTGCACAGAATATGATAATTGCCCTTATCATATTCTGATAAAAGAAAAGGTTTTAGGAGAATGCAATATTTTTAAAAATTTTTCTGAATTCTAAATTTATACTTAGCACATGTCCTAAAGTTCTAGGTATACTGCTAGTTGTAAATTTAAGTGCTAGTCAGCTTAAATAAGTTTTAACATCTTATTCTTAAAAATATGCCAAAGAGTAACAAATGATATTTTGAATATTATTTTCTAAGCACGTTATATCATTTGCTGGATATATGGTCAAAGGGGCTAATAAGTATTTGTCCCATCCATAAATTATTTTAATAGATTAGTTTTATTTCATGCCATATCTGTGAATTAAAAATTTGTACATATTGTAAATAAAGTTTGTTGTGTTTAAAATTTTATTTGGTTGCATGTAGTCTTATTGCTAATTACCACATATTTACACTATTATTGTTATTGCTATCAACCTATCAGAAGATCATAAATTGAAATCATCACCATCTAATATGGTACTATTAACTATATTATGTTATATCATAATAATTTTGGTAAGTCTTGAAATTTTTTGGTACGTCCAATGCATTATCACACAATAATTAAAATGTTAATAACTTGGAGTACAGATTGCTTTAAGTAATATATTAAACACTAAACATAATATTGATTTAATTGATTTAGTTAAATCCACAGAGCTATCATTCACTGATCTTGATCACATGGTTTATCATTATCTCATAAAAGGAATTTGGTAAGTAATTGTATTTATTTATTAAAAAGTCATTCCCAGTCATAAATTTTAAAGTTTATGTTAGTTATAGAGTTTATGAGGAACTGCTAAATATAGTTCTTAATTTGAGTTTATATTGAGAGCTGTTTTGTGCATTATGTTCGGGTAGTGGTAAAATCCCTCTTACTGACCCAAATATATGTTGTATAATAATATTGAGTGTTTGAACCCTGAGAAGAACTAATTGTTAAGTTTTAAGATAGAATTTAAATTTGTAGTAGATTTTATTGCTAGTCAATTATTACCCTTGGACTTGGAAATAGATTATTTTCACTGTTTTATGAAAGTTAACCAAACTTTAAGGTAAATTAGTTATTTTGGCCTCAAATGTATAGTTTGTTTTAATTTCAGGATAAATATTCTGGTTGTGTCAAGCTTTAAATCCCTATTTTTATTTAGCTTATCTTTTTATCATTTAATACCATATTAGGTCATAGTTTAAGATTTCAATCTCCATCATTAACATTATTCTTCAATTTCATCTTGATCGTACTTGTACTTATTCATTCTCATTTAACATTAATTCATTATCATAATTGATTATTCATACATTAACTTTTATTCTTTTATCATCTCAACTATTCATTAACTTTTATTCTATTATCATCTCAATCACTCCTTATTCTCTTACATCGTTCTCTTCATTTTTAGACTCATTTCATTCCACTATTTAATTATTACTTCTTTCTATCATCCAGTTAGTCATCTACATCATAATATACCTATCATTTCATTTATGTTTAATTTCACAATCATTCCAGACATATAATTATTAATTATTTATTAGTTTGCTGAATATCAAATTTAACTCATCTCATTTTTGTTTGTGTGGATTTCAAAGCTGGTGACCAGAAGTTATTATCTTGATTAATCACCTTGTGATCTTTCTCAAATCTATAGTTTCATGCTAGTTTTATTCAAGACAGAAATAATTTTGTTAGTTTTACATTTTTGTTTCTTTATGCTTATATTCTTGATAAGGATAGTATAATAGGTTGCATAGAGAATTTAGTCACTAAAACATGCGGCATGATTCGTTGGTAACCAGTTAAACCAGTGAGAAGGTTACAGTTGAGATTATGGTGCAAAGTAGTGTCTTGATTAATTGATTAAAGATGTAGCAAAGTTATATGGGATTATGGCACCTAGAAATGGGTGGGCTAAGCTATCCAATGATCAGAAGGAAGGTTACAATATATATATATTGAAACTGTAAGATTTGTATTCAAATCTTAGTTTCACCTTAGTTCTGTCATCATTCTACCTCTCACCCCTCTTTGTATGGGTTTACATGGATTCTGACATTGAATATTGGATTAATGTGTAACAATATACAATATCTGTAAAGTGTTTAAAAAAAAATTAAATGTTATATATGCACACATACTCCGATAAGCTTATTTAAAAATAACACATTGCAAGGTATTATTAAATTGCCGTGTGTAAGTTGTATAAATTTAAATAATCCTATTAATTATTCTGATAGGTTTAAATAATATTTTAAATTATAAATAAAATCAATAATTATATTTTAAAACGAAAACATATTATTATTTAGGCCAGATCCAGGTAATACTTAAATTATAAAAATAAAAAATTCTCAATTTAAAATAAAGATTCTTTTAAAATTCCCCTGCTAATTAAAGGCAAGTCATAGCGGAAGAGGGAAAAAAGATGACAGAGCTAAAAAGGTATTTTAAAATGTACAGAAATAAAGAGAAAGGTTTGTTAAAAATAACTTTTATAAATTAAGTCATGTAAAAGGTAAAATTTGAAAAGTGGTCAGATTGAAATTCCAACCTGTATAACTATTGCATCTGTGACCTAGAGGGATGTATGGCACAGACCCAAGAGACAGCTGCATGGATGACATATTGCTCGATGGATCCCAGAGATAAGGAAAAAGAGAATAAAAAGCCACAACTGATTGTTTTTTTTTTTTTGATCAATGAAAAGTTAGAACCAGAAATGTTAATTCTATTATGCTGTTTATTATATTTCTCGTGATCCAAATTTCATATCTAGCAATGTGCCAAGAGTAGGCACCATGCTATGCTCTTCCATACTGATGGCTATACAATATTAAAATCCCACAAAATGTGATAAACCTAAAATTCTGCTGCTTCCATTGAATAAATCTTCTCCTAAATGTAACTGCTGTTGAACCTGGAAACTCGGACTTTCTAAACAGTGTGCACACTGAAATGAACTAAAGGTAACATGATGCCCAAGATTAAAATTCGTTTTGGAACTCTAATTGAACTGTATATTTTTAAAATATTAATTCATTTTAATTTCTGCTATTATGTAATTTTAAAATTAAATCAATTTTCTGTAATAATAATATTTGTAATGAACCTCGTAAATTACTCTATCTATCTTTATTCTACTTGGGTATTCAATTTTATTGTGTTCATTAAGATTATATTTCATGCCCACGTGGTTTCCGAGCTGATGTTTTTTTTATATAATTTGCAGATGGGCTACCCTCTTCTGTAAATTTAATATCATAACAGTAAATCATATCGATTAATAGATTTCAGCTCGGGAATCATATGATATTTTTAATATGTTTTATAAATACGAGACCTATATTATTAATTAATGTGTTTGTTAATGAGCTATCATTCCTGCTAGGTTAGTTAAATCCTAAATAAAGCCATAATGTTAAGAAGAAGGGGGGGGTTAATGATAGTAAATTAATTACTAGTCGTGTGGAGATTGGGGATAGATTTGTATAAATAAATGGATTTGCATTAGAGTTATGAACTGCGCTAGTTATTGATACATGAATTTTTATATCGCAGAAATGTAATAGAGGTACTGTAAGCATTTGTTCTTGCACTTAAGGAGCATACAAAATATATAATAGCACAGGAACCTTGTCATGTGGTCGGGGATGGAAAGGCTATGATCTCATACCGACACCGTGCTCGTGACCACTCCTAAGGGCTCCAACCTGATGTTTGGCTGACTCTCTTCATATTCCACTAGTAATTACCTTGTCATGCAGTCAGGGATGGAAAGGCTAAGACCCCATACTGATACCGTGCTCATGACAGACCTACAGGGCTCCGATCCGACATTTGATCATCCCACCAGCCTCTAACATTTCTTCTGCAATTATCCTTTTTGAAAACTGATTCTCTTATAGCTCAGCAGTATCCATGCTACCACAGGTCACCTTAATAATAATTATAAAGTTTATGCTGGATCTCACTCCACTCCTCCACATCTGTAAATCTTTAGTAAATTATTAGAATAAATATTAAGATTATAAAGTAAATGGGATGATAGCTTTGTGAACGAATGCACTCCTCATTAAGATCTTGTAACGTGTCTCGTAATGCATGGAATGTAATTTATATTGATATCCAGATAGCATAATATATTTATCTATGTGAATTAACTGCAATTAAATATTTACATTATCTATATCCATGTCTGTGTCTGCTTAATTTAATAATAATTAGTATTAATCATATCAATGAATAGTGGAATATAGTAGTAGTCCGTAAGGTGAAACCATTAGTTAGAGTCTCTTGTTTACCTGACCACCGGGCCTAGAAAATAATGCTATTGTTAGGGTAGATGTGTTGTCATGTGGGTTTTGTTGTGAATGAAACTACTAGGTTCGAATACGGTATCACAGGCCCTGAACCCACCTGTTATGCCGCCATTCGAACATGGTGGTGGAATTTTGCAACATGTTAACAAGGCATACAAAATCTTATTATTACAATATATATATAATTTTAATGCCAATTATTTATTATTTTTATAAATTGGTATTTTAGAGTTGACTAAACTTCGTGTTTATTTTATTTTATTTCATTCCTCCAGGAGACATACTTTCCTGCTTCGGAGAAAATGGAACAGCCAGGTCATTTTTGATTATGATCCACACAAATTCAGGAATATTCCTCTTACTTTAGACCCAGAAGACCTTTGTATTGTATCACTAATTGGGCAATAGATTGTTCCTGACTGTAGATAAAATTTATTAATGACTTTGGGGAAGATGCTTATTCTTTTCTACCATGATCCATTTATATCATAGAGACTTGGGTAAGGCCTTGCAGAGATGAACATATTCCAGTCTACCACATCATTGGATTGTTTGTGACTTTAGCAACTCAGTACTGCCTATCTTGATGGGTCTTGATTATGAGAACTATGCAATTATCTATTTTAACCAGATTTCTTAGAGTTAATTCACATGTTTTCTTTTGTATGCTTAGTTTAGCATCAAGTATCTGTTTAGGGAATATCTACCCTAGAGATCATCAAATCTATCATCCAAAATAGACATTTGGGTGTATTGAAATTTCTTGTATATATATATATATAATTACAAACTAAATGTCATGCAGTCCCATCTGTTATAAGTCTAGCAACAAATTAAGCAGTATTTATTTCTTTTCTTTATAATGTTATTACTAATAAAGTGTTTCTATTTTCATGTGTATATTGCATTGGGGGTTTTCTTTGGCACAAGGGAAATCATATAGTTATAATCTAGTTTTAAGAGTCTCTCTCCCCCTATCACCAAGTTATATAAAAATGAAATATTATGAGGTGTTGGGATGAGTTGTGATGGTATAAATTACCTTAGGTCGGCTCATTTCGAATGTTACATATATTATTTTTTTTATAAAATAAACTCAAGAATGTAATTATTGATACTTCCATTTTTGCAAATAACACTCCTGAGTTTTGAAAAAATTATCAGATTAAACCAACAAAAAAAGCTAAAGGTAAATGCTAATAAAATTTTAAGTAGTGTTCAATGAGTTTTCATAGAAGAAAAAAGTAAAGAATGATAATCGTGAAATCAAAGAAGTTAACAATTATAAAATCTTATTCAAGTTATTAATACAAATGCAACCATAATGCATGACATTAATCATAGAATTAAACAAGGATAAAATTCTCTCAATAGATATAACTTAATATTATAAAAAAAAAGCTTTGAGAGGTAGATTGTTATTAGATGCTTATACCAGTTCTAATATATGGATCTGAGATGTGGACATTTGTCAGAAGACTTCAAATTATTCCATGAAATATAAAAAAATATATTTATTGGGAATGACAAGAAAGGTTTAAAAAGTAGATGCAAGAGCAATAAAGTATCATTGATGTTGTTTAGAGAATTAAAAGATTGAAATGAATCTGAGATAGACATCATATTATCAAAAATTTGTAATAGACAAAAGTCTATATATGAGATGAGAGGATGATATATAAAAGTTATCTGCTACAATATGAAGAAAAAGGCTTTAGATTAGAGCAAGTGAATTAAATTTGGAATGACCTTTATCACGCAATGGTCAATAATAGTTGAAACTGGTGGTGATCATTTAATTTTCAATAGAAATTACTATAACATAAAAATACTTAAGACTTACCATAAATTATTCTGTCTAACGACATCAAACAGTATTTAAAGTAGTATTATCAAAGTTAATATTATAATAACATTGAAATAATATATAAAAGTAATGGCTAACTACTTATTTTTATTGCTTGATTAAATAAATATATTTTCCCTTAGAAGATTTCAGTGAATGCCTTATTCAGTAAAAAATATACGATTATGATGCATGTGATTAACAGTCTAACCTAAAAAAAAGTTGTACATATAATAATTACAATATTGTTTTTGATGCACAGATGGGCACATACAAACACGTACATGTACGCACATACATATGTTTATATTTATTATATTGTATTAAGCTCTATCACACGCTCTCCTGTTAATTTTTTTTTTTCACTTATTTTATTAAAAGTATTTCGTGCATTATTAGCATATCATGAGTCAAGTGTCAGGCCATTTATTTTGCACAATCCGATTCCCCAACCCCATCCCTCATAGTCAATGATTTCCAAAGCTCATTTACACTATTGAAGAGATCAAATGTTCTATTGTAAAGTTAGTGTTGTGATTCCTTATCTGCCTGGGAAGGAATTATGTTTCTTTGCTACCTGAACGCTATGCATAATGGATACCCACAGTGACTGTTATTACTGCGAAGGGCCCCTGCTACAAATCTCCACAATTTTTAATTTCCTCTCCATATATTATCGCATACCATCGAGTGACATTGATGTTGACAACAGATCAGTGAATAAAAAGTATTTGCTATTGTGATTAAACTAAGACTGGGACAGCCTGACTAATCCCTGTCAAGTTACAAATTTATGGTTACCATAACTACATATGCCTTTTGTTTCTAGGCACATGTTCGATTCCTGATCAATTCCATACCTATGGAAACTCACCAGATTATGTTGATGCATCTAATGTCCATTCTCAAGAGGTTAAAGCTGGTGTTGCTGGGGAAATGAATTTCATTTATTTCTATTTATGCACAACTTAAGATGCAAAACTCATTTATTAAATTCTTTCTATTCATATTTTTCCAAATAATTTGATTCTATAAATGTTTAATGTATATAACAGTGTTAGATTTAAAAGAAATTTAATACATATATTTACAAACAATCTTAACTATCAATTTATCTCTTTCTATATAATAAAATTTTATTTGATTATCATTGACGTTCAAGTAAATTGTTTTGAAGTATAAAAATACTTCAAATCACTTAATCTTTAAAAATATCTAATCATAGGACTTATACTAATTAATTTTATAGAGATGTATTATTAGTCTCATAAACACTAATAATATGTAGTATCTGAAAAGAAAAAAAAAGCAAGATTTATCAATTTATTTATCAATTTATCATAATTATAGAGATGTACACATGTATATACGATTCTAAAAGATTAACAAAATTTGACCCTATAGCAAGATATTCATGCATAAAGAAAAAAGAATTTCTGGTTTTCAGAACTAAATGTTCTTGCTACTATTTTAGATGACTTCTGTATTGTTTTAGTAATCGCGCTCAAGATCCATTTATAGCAGCTCCGGCGCTACCATTTCTGATAAATCATCCAATTACTTATGTAACTTGCAAAAATTATAATCTCAGTAGTAGCATTATTATTATTCGATACTGACAAATTAAGAAACTTCTAGAAGTTATATGCAAATAGTTAGGAAATAGTTTATGAAATATTTTACTTTACACGAAGGGTAACAATGATCAACTATCAATATTGTCCTTTAATGTTGAAGCACAATATCCAAATTAACAATTAACCATTGAAAGCTAAGATAAACAGAAAAATAAAAAAAACTATATAGAAGAAAGCAAAATAAATTAAAATAAAACAATAAAAATAAAAGATAAAATCTTTATAAACTAAATTTCTTTATAAGAGAAAATATAATTAATTCTCTCAAAATAAAAACATGAAATCCATAATCAACGATATAAATTCAAATTGGTTTTGAAAAAAAAAGTATAGTTTCAGTAACAATTTATTAATTATTGATTTATTATAACAATATTATCTTGATTTCCTGTATTAATTAGAATAATAGCAGGCAAAATGCTAACTCCAGATTTTCCTCCAAAATTTTTCTTGTTTTCTTTATGCCTCAAATAATCATCTCCTTTTTTAAGATTGTTGACTGACTTTTTTATTTTCTATTATAGTTTGTCCTCATCATCTCCCACAATATTCTTAGATAATTTTTGGTAGTATTCTATACTATCATGTCAGCCATTTGTTGGTGCTATTTATATGCAAAAGCACATAAATATGCCGTTTACATAGCCACCGTCTTCTAGGACTATATATCTACACAAAAAAGCACAGAAAGAAGCCATTGTAATATGCAGCAGCCACAGATGATGACATTAATTTCTATGCTATAAAGCATAGAAAAGATGCAATTTAGCAGCAGCCAACCTGTTTAGTATTACACACTTTATCCCAATGCTACAGTTCAATATTCACTATAGTATCATGTGAGGGTGTTTGGACTTCAGTCTGCCACAACTCTTCAAATATGCATGTCAATGATTTAGCTTACAAGTCATTTGACGTACTATTATTTCCTAACAATTGTTGACCCATTGCCATGCCTCCCTACTCAATGTAGAACCTTTAAAGCAATTTGGAAAGAATAGATCCAAGCAAGATTTCAACAAGTTCATGGAGTAGTCACATTTTCATGAGAACATGTTCATAACAAATAAAATGGCTGACAGATTGAAATCGGATCAACTGCCATCCACAGAAGCTGGCTTGCACAGGGAATTCAGTTATTCTACTAGAATAGAATCTTTGCAATAAGGTAGGTCAATTGATAAAGTTTTAATTCTAGCAGATGTGAAAAAGAAATACCCTTCTGACCTTCAATGCAGGACTAAGATTTGACTTTTCAGGGCAACTTGGAGTTCATATGGGTTTTGAAATTTGTTGGTTGACTAAATTACAGATATTGATGAAGGAAATTTGGATGAAAAAAAAAAAGAAGGTTGTATGAGTGTGAAAATTCTCATAGTTTTATCCAGAGAAACCAAAAGTAATTGTCCAAATATGGAATCCATTGATTAAATAATCTTGAAATACCCAACCAAAAAGGCATAATAAAAAAATATAAAAAAAGTGATCCAGTTGAAAATTATTAATCGTTCTTAATAGGAGTGCCATTAAGATCCATACACATATTATCTTTCAAAGATAGCTATTGTAAGAAATCAATCAATAAATAAAATTAATAAATAATTTTTTTAATCTCTTTCAAAAATGATGCAAAAAAGTAAAAGACAGTTCAGTAATTAAAGCATTATCAGCATCGTTTTTTGGCCACCACGATGTAGTTGTAAAGTTTGTGGGGTGAGAGGGGAGGAAGGTTTCACCACATGGGCAATTCTACTAAAATAGAATATTTGCAATAATGTATGTTTATGTAAAATTGTTCCAGTGAATGTTATTAAGGAAATTAATGAATTATGTTAACCCATACAATTTCTATATTCTTTCACAAAAAATTGGGTGGGTCCAGTAATGTTATACGTATGTGTTTTTGCTTAGCATCAATACCATCAAGCAGCTGACACAATAGAATAAAAAAGTACTTATTTTTTATTGCTAGATATAGAATCTTTTTTATATCATAATTTTAATCTCTAATAATATTTTTATTTGAACACTTCTATATTGTTAAGCATTTAGTTTCCATTTACTATTCTCTAAGTTCATATTATTGAAATCATCACCATATGTCATTCCTTTCTTAATATAATAGTTCATACTCCAGTACAAAGATACTCAAAAAAATTCAGTTAAAAATTTAATAAGGCTTTTTCTTAAATTTAGCTTTAATAATTTTCTATTTATATCAAAAATTTATTTAACTATTTCAAATCTCAAATTAATTTATTTATCACCAATTTCCAAGCATTTAAGTACACTGATGTTTTTATAACTTTTAACTCATTTATATTTTTTGGTTTATATTTAAGTTTTTATTATGACATGCATAATATTAATATAGATATATATGTATTAAATGTACAATAAATTTTTTATAGTTAATGGCAAACATATTTTACAATTTTTGAATTTCTCAAAGAGAAATTTAATATACATGTTGTATAAAACATCCATAAATTGATGGATGAAGTTTATATAAATATTTTTGGCTTCCCAAAATTTATCTTTAATGAACCAGTTGTCAGAAAACTGCAGGTTAATTAACTTTATTTATCTTATACAACTTATAATTTCACAACATTAAAAACAATTATGTATTATCAAATCCAATATAACATTAACATTATAATTTTTACATAAAAATTCCTCTGAAATTATGGAATTTGATATACAATTACATCAAGCATAAAAAAATATATGGATCTTTACTAATACTCATTTATAGTGTATTTTATATTTTAGAATTAGTATGATAATGCTAGAATGGTATAATTTCATTTGCAATGATTTCTAACCAGAGAACATCTCTCTTAAGTTTAAACTAGTTTTTACAAGTTATGATGGATCATAAAAGAATGGTAGCATTTTTTTATTTCATCTATCCAATTCACAAATTGTCTATATTTTAAAATATTTTGGGATCTAGATTAGAATTTAAGATTATTCATATAATATCTCTTTTAGCTATATATTCAGCTATTTTTCGTTTCAACAACTTGTTTATCTCACTGATGCCTATTTTCTCTCACAATGTCAACATAGCCCTCTCCATATTTTTCATTACAGTTTGCACTTTCTATATTGCTTTTTAAATAATGGTCCAAAAGTCTCTATCATAAGTAATCATATTAATAAGTACATTTATTACAAATGTTTTTTTAAAGATTATATATATATTAATTATAAAATTTAAGTTATATCTGCTAATAGTATTCTATCCATGTTTAATATTATGATTAATTTGAACTATCATTTATATTTTTTTTCTAATTAATATTAATTAGTATAAACTTTATTTTTACTATTTTTTCTTGACTGGGCATTCAACATTAACTTTTTTCTTTTGGTTTTAATTTTATCCTTGTATTATGATTTTTATCTGCTAGTCTTGTAACATTTCCTGCAGTTTGGAATCATTATTTATAATATTTACTATATCATCTTCATAATCTAAATGACTAATATAATATATAATAGTCATAT
Organism: Epiperipatus broadwayi; assembly: GCA_028023455.1. Lineage (NCBI taxonomy): Eukaryota > Metazoa > Onychophora > Udeonychophora > Euonychophora > Peripatidae > Epiperipatus > Epiperipatus broadwayi. The sequence continues at coordinate 73,396 of JAQFVV010000541.1, forward strand.
TAATAATATTGCTCAAGGTCAAGAGGAGAATTCCATGTTTGTTATTGAAAGAAGATTGCTTTAATAACAGATTGAGATTGTTGATTGTAATGGATATTGATATTGTTTAAGTATTGACTGCGTTTAGGTATTTACATATATATAATTTTTGATTATCGCCATTTTACTGTGTATTTTTTACTTTCTGATGAAAACCAGTCCTCTGGTTGAAATATAATATTATTTATTGGATTTATAAGTCTTTTTTTGTTTTTATATATATATTAAATCACAAATAGTATGCTACAACACAGCTGAATAGAAGTTTATGAATTTGAAAAACAAAACGAAGGTTAAGCACTTTAGAGAACTTGTTTTACTACTTTCATATTTATAGGGGATTTGAACTCAGATTTTCAAGCACCCTTCAATTATTCACACTATCTCTTACAACAGACATACATGACGAAAAATAATTACCAATATATGTATTTCATGCTAAACTAGCATTCATCTGTTGGTCCAGATTATCATCTCCCACACATATATATAATCAGTGCTCAGTTTATATTAAGGTAGCAAATTTTCATACTTTAATGGACAGGCTTCAATATACTCCAACCTCCAACTTTTCAGCCATCCATGTCATTGAAAATCTGATGATGATATAGATGGCTGAAAAGTCCATCAAAGTATAAAGATTTGCTATCTTAATATAAACTGAGCACTGATTATATATATGTGTGGGAGATGATAATCTGGACCAACTGATGAGTGCAGGTTTAGCACAAAATACCTATGTTGGTGATTATTTATCTTTTCTACATGTGTGTGGTCATGTATATCAGTTGTAAGAGATAATGTGGATAGTTGAAGAGTGCTTAAAAATCTGAGTTCAAACCCCTATACTTACAATTAAGCTCCAGGTTTGTGAATAATGCCTGGTTTTCAAATATTTATTCTCATATTTATAACTGGAAAATATTATAGGCTACTGAAACAGATGTATGAGTTTGTATATGTATAACAGAAATATTTAAATTTATATAAAATAACAAGTGAGTTGTTAGAATCAGAGAGTCCATTTTCTGGAGAAGTGGGAGGATGAATCTTTATGGTAAATGGAGTATACAGAGTAAGCTATATAATATGTCTCTTTGATCTTCCACCTGGAGTCATTTCTTTCAATATATTGAATGGATGCAGAGGACAGGATGAAAAGATGTCCTGTGAATTTCTGATGCTCAAAAAAGACTGAACTATAGTCATGTTTGGCTGTGACTTTTTTGTATGTATAATGATGCTGTGACACTTATATGAACAATGACATCTGGGATTCCCCATAATAAATAGTTCTGCATACTGTCTAAGAGCATTGGATACCATATATAATGCAATGGGTTAGATAAGGTTTGAGTTTATCCTTCGAGTTGTTCATGAGCATGTTGGTAGAAAGGAGAGTGTGAAAAGTGAGATGACAAATGGGGAGATATTTTATTGTGTATTTTGGTGAGTGTAAAAATATATGGTAGAAATAACTATGGTCTATCATCAGATGGAGAGTTAGAAATAAACTTACTATAAAATTGCTTTATTTTTTATTTAAAAAGTAATGTGAGGTCTTTGATATATGATTTTATGTTAGCTTTTCAGGTGAATTCATATTTACTTAGGGAGTAATTTTAAAACAGAAATAATGAAAGGCTGGCTAGATTGTGAGAATGATGTGTAGTAAATTCTGGATGCACAAAGCTGTGGACTTCTATTGATTTAATGTACATGGAATAATCAAGGTGGGATGTATCATGTTATATGTTATAAGTAAAAAAAAATTGCTATTAAATAATGTTTCTATTTTGTTGCCATTATGACACTATTGCATTATCACATTTGTTACTCAGAAAATCTACTTTAATAAATTTTTCATTATTAATTATCTTATGTGAGTACACTTTAATAGTCTTATAGAGTTGATTTATCTTAAGATTTTACTTATTGCTTATTTTATCTGCATATTAGAATTTATTTATTTTCAAGTTTATGTATTCATTTTGCTTATAGTTTATTTTACAAGTATTATCAGAAGATAAATATTATGTTATTTATTTCAATTCACTGTACTTGTAGTGTAGTTGGGAGCATGAAATACACCCCTACTGCCTGATGCATTATTCCAGGTTATTGCTTATTAAAAATTGCATCAGAAGATATAAAAATTATATGATTTATAGTTAGTAGAAATGAAATAGTTATTCTTGAAGAACTTTAAAATATTTAGAAATATTTCAATTTGCTAACCTCATATGATTTAAATATACAAATACTCTATTGCCATGTAGTTTCATTTTTGCTTTCTTAAAAATATTAATGTAAAGGATAAAACTAAGAGAAGAATATAAAATGTTTAATGTATAACTTGAATAACAGTTATCAGACTTTAAAAAAGTTTTAAATATATTACCAGTAGCATGTTTCTTGTTCCAAGTACATTTTGAATTTGAACCCGAGATAAAAACATTTTAGAACCTGAAATGAGATTTTAAAATTGTAAAGAAAACTATATTTTAGGCAAAGTCAAATAAAACCTGAGATAATATTTAATTTAATACATGAATCTTATATATTAGTAATTGTAATTAATTATTATGTTGTCTATAAGAGGACACATACTGTGATGTTTCAAAAATTCATAGTTATTATGGTGACCATGTGACCTGTTATTTGGCCTATGGTCCAGTGTCTTTGAGTAACCATGTACTGTGACTATTTGTCAGGTTACAATATATATATGTTTATTTCTAATTGTATTTTGATTAAATTACATCATAACTGAAATTAATTTTTAAGAATATGTAAAAATCCTGTTGCAATATCAATATTTTAATCTAAAAGCCTATGAAGATCTTTTAATTAGTATATATACATATTACATTGTTAATATTATTTTATCAAGCAAAAAAAATAATAAAAAATATAAGTCAATACATTTATTATTGTTTTTTATGTTTTTATTTTAAAAAATAATTAGACTTCATTTTATAAATAATATTACTTCAATTTTTTTTTTTAAAAAGGAAATAATAGTTCAAGATATTTGTGTGAGACATATATTAAAGTTTGTGTTAACATAAAAATATGTATGAGACAAATAAATATAAACATAAATATTTAAATGTTTAAATTTAGGTTGTTTGTTGCATAATAGTTAATTCTAATAATATTATGATAAATTGTTTTAATTTTTATGTCAAAGTAAATAGTAGTAATAGGTTACGAATTATACTATAGATTGATAATGGATAATTTAGTTGAGTATATGCTTTTCAATTAGTTAAATGGAAATAGACTAATAATATAGCTTACATATTATTAATCTAAAATGTTTCTGGGCAAATGGTGGATTTACGAATTTTTATTTGTATTTCAGAAATATATTTTTTATTCTCTCATTGTAAATCCAAGCTTTGCTAAACTAGACATTCACTGAATGTTTTTTTTTTTTTTATTAATTTTTTATGTACAAACTAATTGATTAATTGTATAATATCAAAGATTATATTTGAATTATTTAGATACTTAAAGTTTTTTTTATTGTAGATATTTGGTTCATTTGACATTCTTTTTATACGTAATGAGTATTTTTCGATAGTGTAACTATGAATTTCTTAGAGTAAGTAGTTATTCAGAAATAGCCGATTCATTTTATTAATGTGTTATACATTATTATGTGTGATTGAATAGTTACGATTTCCATATTTATGAAGCCAAATGGAATGTCAATATATTTGATATTTGGGTAACATATTATAAGTTATATAAATGTTTAGTGCAAAATATCTACCCAATAAATGTGTGAATGAATGTTAATGAGATATAACAAAACGAATTAATTGTATAGATAGGAAACACTAGATAACAAGCTTATACTTATAATGTCGTACTTCAATTATTAAAAAAATATTTGTCTATCTTACAAATTAATTACGAACACATAACAAAAACAAATTAAATAAATACTGTATATTAAAACATTTTATAATTTATAAGAATATATACAGAAATACATATTTCAAACGTTTTTGTGCCTCCAATAATAATAAAATGAGACTCTTAGGGAGCATTAATTTTTAGTTTTAAAATATGGATGAGTTTTTTTTATATTATAAGATTTCAAAAGCTATTTACACAAAATAATATTCATATCACTTTAAGTCTGTTGAACACTAATAATTTTAAATAAAGTCATAATATAATAGAAATCAGAATTACTAAGATGTGGATTAAAATTTAAAGAAAATGATCAAATTCATACTAGACACAAAATAAAGCTGGACTGATTAATCTATAAAGATGTCTGACCTTTGCAACTCTCAGAAATTATTAAATCTAATATAACAGATTAATGATGAATACAACATTTATAATAATAATAAAAATTGATATGCCATCATGAGAAGAAAAAAAGGCACTAATTACACCTTTACTAATGCAAAACAAATAATAGCTTTTAAAAAAGGAGAATTTGAAAGTGTAAAAATCTACACAAGTCAATGCTTTACTAAACAACAAATATTTATAAATGAAACTTCATCTGACTAAAAAGTAGATGAATAAACAAATTAAATTTAAAAAGTAAAAGAGCATTAATTCTAAAATAAGAAGTACTGATTTTATATTATAGTTAAATAATAAAATAATGCAGAATCAAAAAAAAATTAAAATAAAGATGACTCTTTTCCATATCATTTTCCTTTTTTTTATTATGTAAAAAATCAATATCTATACATTTTATCTGACATTGTAACTGTAAAGCACTTAGAAATATAGATATATTTTGACATGTCATACAGATAAAAAGACTATGGATCATTTCCTACTGGAATGTTTCTTTTCTAAACATACCACACATTCTTAACACTGGCACTACTACCTTCCACAAAAAGCAAATAATCAATCTCATTGATACCATATTGAGAGGCCTTTTTTCAATAATACAAAAGCCATTTTATTCTTTTAAGGAGCTATATAATCTTTAGTTTCACATTTTCTGTTTGTAAAAACCATCTTTCTGTTAAAAAAAGGGTAATATTAATTATTTTTCAGATATGTGTTGTTTGTTCTCATTCACAGGACTTGACTATTTTTCTGCTTTAATTATTCTTTTACTATTTAATATGTCCTATCAATAAATTTTACTAGTGCAGTGTTTAGATTGTAATTCTAAACACTGAACTAGTAAAATTTATTGATTATTCCATATTTTAACATCGTCTAATATTAGACAAAGTAAATTATAATATTTCAGAAATTCTAATAAGATTATTAAAATAAAAAATGAATTGAATGATTTATATATTCACACTCTCACTTTTAGACACTTAATATTGGTTCATATAAGTGCATTTGAGTTTGACCATTTCATTCTTATTTTCTCAAAGTGTCTATCTTGTTATTGGGGTAAGAGTATCCTTGCAGTTTTAATATCATATTTAAATGATGCTAATGATAAGGGATAATTTCCTTCTATATAATTATAATTAAGGTGATTTAATACACTGTACAAGTTTATACACACCTCCACATATAATGTAATACATAATGGATTTAAACTTAGATTTTCACACGATCCTCAACTCTCCATGCCATCTCATCTTGCTGACCCACTTGATCATACACATGTTGAAAAGATAAATAATCACTGATACACATATTTTATGCTAAATCAACAATCATCAGTTGGTCCAGATTACTATCTCCACACATATATATAATCAGTGCTCAGATTTATATTAAGATAGCCAATCTTCATACTTTAATGGACAGGCTTCAAACTACTCCAACCCAAAACTCTTCAGCCACCCATTTCATTGAAAATCTGATGATGCAATGTTTAAAGCCCACATTAGTGCCAAGGTTGTCATCCTAATCATGTTGACATTAGTCATTTTGATCCCTCATGTACTAGAGAATAACTCATTTACGTACATATGGGAGTGATGGGCAGACCTTTAATGCACTATGTTTCAATATGTCATTTAATACACTGTACAGGTTTAAACACACTTGCACATATAATGTAATATATAAGGATTTGAGCTCAGACTTTCACATGATCCTCAACTCTCTATGCTATATCATATTGCTAAACCAGCAATCATCAGTTGATCCAGATTACTATCTCCACAGTTGGGTCAGCAATATAAGATGGCATGTAGAGTTGAGGGTCATGTGAAAGTCTGAGTTTGAATTCCTTATATATAATTAATGTGGTAAAATATTTTTAATTCTTAAAAACATAATCAAGTATGAAATACTAAAAATGTATATTATGGAATTTATCTTACAACTTTCCTTCTCCTATTGTTGCTCAATTTTTCACAATACATATGACAGTTTTTACAGTCAATTTTGTTATTATCATTTATTACAGTATACTGTAGAACTTCTTAATATATAAAACATAATTCTGTAAATCATTTTTACCAAATAAAAATTGTTTAAAATTTATCATGTACATTAAATAATAAATATATTAAAGTATTTACTCATGTTTAAAACTTAATATATATACACTGTAATGGTATATAAATATGCCGTTACATTAATTTAAAATAAAATCTATTAAAAAACTAAAAGCTAAAATGTTTGTTAAACATATATATATTTGTACAGATGCAAAACTTTAAAAATATTTTTTTTTTATAAATAAAAAAAAAAGTATTTGAACGTATTTCTTTATAAAAAAAATACAAGATTTAAATATAAGAATATTTTAATAAAGAAATAACGTAAGTAAAAATAAAAACAGGTATTAATTAATTCCTGTAATCTGTAAATGCAAATGATTGGTTATTAATTGAAAAGCAAGCTAGCCTTGGGCTCTTGTGTAATTAAAAAGTCAGATGAAAATTAGATAAGAGAATAAAGAGAAATTAGTTTGACCAATGGAAGCACCAAGTCTCAGCCCGGACCTGAATGAAAAGGATGGATTAGTGACGTTTTGTTGGTTGAATCTGTGTGAATATTATAAAAATAGAAATACAGTTCTCCTAACAGTTTTCCGAGCTTGATTTGGGGAGATGAATGATAAGATGCACTTGTCGTTCTCTCTCACTTATTTTAAAAAATGAAAAGACTGTGATACCAGAATGGAACCAGCTAATGCTACCTCCAGAACATCAGAGTGGTCTTCCAATGGAGACGTCATGGAAATTAAAAACAGGAACCTGGACTCTTCTACCATGAGCTATGAACTTTACAATTTAAAAAAATAATTAAGAACTTTCATTCAAACTTTTAAGATTCAGCTAACCTAAATTTTAAAAAAAACAACCTCTTATCTGATTTTCAAATTGACAATTAATATTTAAATTATATATATCTGACTTATGTTTCAAATTAATTATAAATGTTTAAGTTTTACATATTTGATTGCTAAAAGTATAAAAAATCATTTCCATTTTATTAATTTTATTTGTATTAATATTTATTGTTTAAATTTTAAATGATGATATTTAAGTTGGGTATGGATGTTGCATGGATTCATTAGTGGTTAATTATGTTGTGGTTTTCATATTTGATTAGAATATATAGGTCATTGATGTCACTGTGGCATCTTATGACGAATGCTATTGGGTTTTTTTGTATTCCCTCTGCAATTGACATTATTGATGACTTTATATTTTGATTGGTTATGTTTATTTTGGAATGTTTTTAACCATGGAATCTATGCAGCTGATCTATACTCAACATTATAAAACAAATTTTATAAAATTTATCTGTGCAAACATATCTAAATGTTAAATTTAAGTTGGGCATGAATGGCTATAAAGTTTTGTAAAGTTATATTAAGGGAGGGTAATCTTAGATTATTCATTTCGTAGTTGAATTAGGTCAATGGATTGGATATATTTGTATAATTAGTAGATGTAGTATGAGTTTCGCTATGTGCAGAATCGCTGTATACACCGCACCAACCCTTTGCCTATGGATGGGATTGAAGTTGGTAAAAAGAACCGTGGTCCCTTCCTATGGAGTTTTTATTTTATTGTTCTTCTTGCCATACAGATGTAACATTCCTGTATTGGTCAAGAGTCAATGTCTTCTCTAACTATACTGTTCATATGTCCATTCCTCACAGTATAGTATATTTTGTGCTGTTGTATTTCATGCTTCATTGAATACATAAATGGATCAGATGGATTGATGCCGGTTTCACTGCAAACTTTTGGCCTAAGGTTAAATAAGGGAAAGAATATTTTCTTTTCAAATGCAGATCTATGTAGTCTATTCATACTCAATCCTCTAAATAAAATATTAAACTCATTGCAATCTATTTAAATGTAAAATTAAAAGTTAATATAAAAATCTAAAATGTTAAACTTATTCCTCAAAATTTAAATGATTCAAAATTTATATGTGTGTAAATAAATATTTTTATGTGTTAATTTCTGGAAGTGGCTTTTATTTTTTTATATTTAAGATATAAAGTTATATTTTATTATCTCTGCTACTCCCTGAGCTAGTGACATTGGGCTAATGATCTAAATATTTAAATAAAGTGGAATCTTAACAGCGCATATCTGCCTACTTTATAAATTTTTCTAGACTCAAATGCCTAGATGGTGCCCTTGTAGTGAAGATTGCGGTTAGATTCAATCTCCACTTTCTTTTGGATCGTTATAACTGGCTACCCAATGTGAGCTGATCTTTAATAAACCACCGAGTGCCCTGAGAATTTTAAAGATAAATCATGCCCGTAATATTTTTTCTGAAATATAAATATATTTTTTGTATTAACATAAAGTTATACTTTGAATATTGTTTTAAAGGTACTGCCAGTAAGAAAAATTGCGCATATGTAAAAATAAATGTGAGGAATAAAACATAATAATAAATATAAATCTTTTTTTTTTAAAAAAGTCTTGTTAAATTAAAATGTGATTGTTCAACTTGCGTAAGTAATAATTAAAAGTAGAAGAAAAGAAATTTGGAAGGGAGGGGGCAGAAATTTAGCTGATAGTAAGGAATCAACAGTCAACATTTTTTTTTATTACATTTGAGTGTAATTACTGTTTTGTCTTTTAAAAAAAAAGTTTTGTCTTTTTGAAATTTTCATATAATCAATTTGTGTAACGTAATTACTACCACTAAGTAATTTTTTTTTTTTTAATGTTTTTTTTTTTTTTTTTTGAGAAAGTTTACTGATATATAATAGTATATAAATATGCTGTTACATTAATTTAAAATAAAATCTTAACGTTTGCAAATAAAAATAAATGTATTAAAAATAAAATCTATTAAAAAACTAAAAGCTAAATGTTTGTTAAATGTATATATATATATTCGCACAGATGCAAAACTTTACAAATATTTTTTTTTATAAATGAAAAAAAAAGTATTTGAACGTATTTCTTTATAAAAAAATACAAGATTTAAATATAAGAATATTTTAATAAAGAAATAACGTAAGTAAAAATAAAAACAGGTATTAATTAATTCCTGTAATCTGTAAATGGAAATGATTGGTTATTAATTGAAAAGCAAGCTAGCCTTGGGCTTTTGTGTAATTAAAAAGTCAGATGTAAATTAGATAAGAGAATAAAGAGAAATTAGTTTGACCAATGGAAGCACCAAGCCTCAGCCTGGACTCGAATGAAAAGGATAGATTAGTGATGTTTTGTTGGTTGAATCTGTATGGATACTATAAAAAGAGAAATACAGTTCTCCTGACAGTTTTTCGAGCTTGATTTGGGGAGACGAATGATAAGACACATTTGTTGTTCTCTCTCACTTATTTTAAAAAATGAAAAGACTGTGATACTAGAATGGAACCAGCTAATGCTGCCTACAGAACATCAGAGCAGTCTTCCAATGGAGACATTGTGGGAATTAAAAACAGGAACCTGGACTCTTCTACTGTGAGCTATGAACTTTACAATTTAAAAAAATAATTAAGAACTTTTGTTCAAACTTTTAAGATTCAGCTAACCTAAATTAAAAAAAAAACCTCTTATCTGATTTTCAAATTGACAATTAATATTTAAATTATATATATCTGACTTATGTTTCAAATTAATTATAAATATTTAAGTTTTACATATTTCCTTGCTAAAAGGAAAAAAATCATTTCCATTTTATTAATTTTATTTGTATTAATATTTATTGTTTAAATTTTAAATGATGATATTTAAGTTGGGTATGGACATTGCATGGATTCATTAGCGGTTAATTATGTTGTGGTTTTCATATTTGATTAGAATATATAGGTCATTGATGTCACTGTGGCATCTTATGACGAATGCTATTGGGTTTTTTTGTATTCCCTCTGCAATTGACATTATCGATGACTTTATATTTTGATTGGTTATGTTTATTTTGGAATGTTTTTAACCATGGAATCTATGCAGCTGATCTATACTCAACATTATAAAACAAATTTTATAAAATTTATCTGTGCAAACGTATCTAAATGTTAAATTTAAGTTGGGCGTGAATGGCTATATAGTTTTGTAAAGTTATATTAAGGGAGGGTAATCTTAGGTTATTTGTTTCATAGTTGAATTAGGTCAATGGATTGGATATATTTGTATAATTAGTAGATGTAGTATGAGTTTCACTATGTGCAGAATCACTATATACACCGCACCAACCCTTTGCCTATGGATGGGATTTAAGTCGGTAAAAAGGACTGTGGTCCCTTCCTATGGAGTTTTTATTTTATTGTTCTTCTTGCCATACAGATGTAACATTCCTGTATTGGTCAAGAGTCAATGTCTTCTCTAACTATACTGTTCAGATGTCCATTCCTGACAGTATAGTATATTTTGTGCTGTTGTATTTCATACTACATTGAATACATAAATGTATCAGATGGATTGACGCCGGTTTGACTGAGAACTTTTGGCCTAAGGTTAAATAAGGGAAAGAATATTTTCTTTTCAAATGCAGATCTATGTAGTCTATTCATACTCAATCCTCTAAATAAAATATTAAACTCATTACAATATATTTAAATGTAAAATTAAAAGTTATTATAAAAATCTAAAATGTTAAATTTATTCCTCAAAATTTAATTGATTCAAAATTTATATGTGTGTAAATAAATATTTTTATGTGTTAACTTCTGGTAGGGGCTTTTATTTTTTTATATTTAAGATATAAAGTTATATTTTATTATCTCTGCTACTCCCTGAGCTAGTGGTGTTGGGCTAACGATCTAAATATTTTAATAAAGTGAAGTCTTAACAGTGCATATCTGCCTACTTTATAAATTTTTCTAGGCTCCAATGCCTGATGGCGCCCTTATAATGCAGATTGCGGTTAGATTTGATCTCCATTTTCTTTTGGATTGTTATAATATATATATATAAAATTGAAATTTACACTACATATTTCAAAGCATGGAAACATCTAGTAAGTTCATTATAAAGTATATAACTAATACAAAAGCCAACTTTTGATAAGATGTTTTAAATATTCTATATCACTAAACCCAAATCATATTTAGTTATTATATTTTATTTGCCTAAAAACAAGTAGGTGCTTAATTCCACTTTTAAACAAATTTCTTAAAACAGGCAAATAAGGATAATGAATTGTAAAAATTATTATATTAAAGACTTGACCAAAATATAATTGCGAATGTGCTTATTGATTATAAAAAAAATCATATGATTATTAGGATCTTTCACATTTTCCAATAAATTAAATGGAAAGTTATGTTTATGATCGTAGTACATGGGACAGTAGAGAAACTATTAAAAATAGTTATGTTTTGTTATAGGTTTATTTCACAATGAGTTTTACAGAAGTTCTTTCAATTTTCTATCTGGAAAAGACTGGGCTGGATTATTAAATTATCATGATTTTCTTGATTATTCATCATCATACAAATAGTCCATCATTTAAAGAAATACAAAATAATAGAATAAGTTAATTACACAAGTAATTTATTTTTTAAATTTATGTAATATTTATACTAAAATCATATATTTAATTTTTGCTGGTTACATTGTATCGCATAGTTATAAAACTACTTAACCAAAACATGAATAGAACAACTATTTAAAAAATATTAATCCCAAGAAATACATTTATAATGTATTTGCATTCATCATGTTTAAAAAATAATCAGTGCATATTTTTTTTAATAACTTGAGTAGAAATCATTGTTTAACAATCTAATTATAATATATAATTTCCACATATCAGTCATTCTCTTCCTAATTTTTATGTAAATTATTTTTAAAAAAGAGGTATAATATAGTGAAAAATAATCAAGAGTCAACTGTCAATATGTCTATTTGGTAATTTACTTAGACCAAATGATCTGTCTGATCAAGCTTTGCTATTGGATATTTGCTTTAATTTATAATTACACAATTGTAATGCTTTCTATACGACTAAAAATTTTATGCTGATGCACCATCCATTAAAGTAATATTAATTTTATAAAAGTTGATAACCATCTTTTATGAGTATGATATCAATAATTTCTCTATATATTATTTAATAATTTTCATTCACAATTTAATTAATAGATAATGAGAATAATATAATGCTTTTTGTAATTAGAAAAAAATGCGAACAGCAATCACATTTATCCATTGACTACATCTTTCTTTTTATACTGAAACTTATACTGAGTTTAACTTCCTCTTTTTTTTATAAATAAAATCTATACTTTTTGTCACTTTCTTTTCTTTTTATTTATTTAGATATATTATATTTTTTTTATTAATTTTTTAGGCCTGTGTGAGTTTTCAAGTAAACCAAGATAGCATCCCATATTTTTGATAAATGTACAGTTTCTAGGGCCTATAATCTACAAAAAAGTAATAATAGTTAAATTAAAACAAAATTAATAAATTGATTGTTAAATTTAAAAATAGTAATAATTTCTAATAAATTTTATTAAGAAGCTTTATTTCAATTTTATTTTATTTTTACTTATATTTAACATTGTCAGTCTTTTTAATAAATTGTCATAATGATAAAATTTTGGGCCCTTCCAGATGCAGTGGATTATTTCCAAAGGTACTATCCTCTGGAAAACTGTGTTCATGGTCATGATATGATTGCATGCAGCCAACATAAAAAAAGTGTAAATATTGTATTTATATATATTTTTTCATTTTTTTTGTTAATAAATTAATCCCAAAAAAAAAAAGAAAAAAAAAGATGTAAATATTGTAATTAATTTTTTCACGATTTCTTTTTTTCAAATAACAATAATAAAAAATAAAATGTAATTATTAAGTATGGCATTACCTAGCAGCCACTTTTTTGTAAACATTTTTTGGGGGTCCCTGAAACTGTAGATTAATCAAAAATATGGGCTGCCATCTTGGTTTACTTGAAAATTTACAAATATCACTTTTCATTAATATTTTATTAATACTTATATAGATAAAATTATCATTATTCTAAAATTCCTGATTTCAGTGTATTTTTTAAATTTCAAAAATAAATCTTTTATACTCTTACTATAAATCCAAATTCTGTTAAGCTAGAAAATAATAGCTCACAACAATTAAGTTTGTTAATTTATAGATGCCAAAAAAAAGACAACTAAACTTTACTAAAATTCATTTACAACCATGGCTTCATCTATTAGCAAATAGATTTATTATTAGATAAATGTATGGTTGTGGAAGAATTTTAGTCAAGTTAGAATTATTAGTTAATATTTAATTTAATACACTGTACATGCTTACACACACCTGTACATATAATGCAATATATAATGGATTTGAACTCAGACTTTCACATGATTCTCAACTCTCTATGTCATCTCATATTGCTGACCCATCTGATCATACACAATGTAAAAGTCTGAGTTTGAATCCCTATACATTAGCTAATATTGCAATGTTATACAAATTTTTTATTTTATTTATTATTAGTAATATAGCATTAAGCAGTATTTAATGTATATTGAAGTATTTTTTTAAACAATTATTATATGTATAAACTAATGTAATTATTATAAAATGGTTAAATCTTATCTTTAGATTTTTATTTGGGAATATAAATTTTTAATTAATAGATAATAAATTGAGAGGTTGCCAAACTCTTGCATGTGCCTACTGTTGCTTCTCAGACAGCCAATCAGATGTTAAGACAGCAGTCTGAAGCACGACCAAGCAGCAACACATAACAGAGTTTTTGATACATAAAGGATGGTCCACCTTTTTCTCTACTTAAGTTTTTACATATATAAGCCAGTCTTAAGCATCTTGGCTTGAAAGCATGAAGCTATAAATATATTCATGTATTACTGACTGAGTCTTAATTCACAATAGTACAGCATGAAATCTTAAGTTTTCTATGCCATAGTTTTCTAGATGTTAATATAAGTTATCAGCAACGTATCTAAATAATATTATTGTATAAATCACATAATGTTGTTGAATCAGTAATTCCCAGACAGGCAATCAATGTTAAGACAGCAGTCTGAAGCACGATCAAGCTGCAACACATGGCAGAGTTTTTAATAAGAAAAGGATAGTCCCGCCCTCCTCTTTACTTAACTTTATATATATATAAGCCAGTTTTAAGCATCTTGGCTTGAAAGCATGAAGCTATAAATATATTCATATAACATAATACTAGACACTTGATAATAGTCATAAATCATATTAAGTGAAATGTAAAAAATATTATAAACTAACCTCACTCCCTATAAATAAAAAAAATATTATTTCAAGAGTTGATATCAACAAAGACAAATATACTATATTCATGATCATTAGCTTAAAACAAAAGTGCCATAAATAATATATATTTTATGTTTATTATTTTAAAAAAAACAAAAATAAAGAAGTACAACATCCCACTTTTTTCAGTCTTTAAATTTTATTTAATATTGCTTTTAATAAAAAAAAATTTTGTTATTTTAATTATTGATATTTAAGTCATTGTAATTTATTTTTCAAAAACGTACTAGTTTTCCTTCTTTTGATCTTCATAGCAACAGTGATATTGTTTTTTTCCCATATTAATAATTGCTAGGCAACAAACAAATTTTGGGAAAAACATTCCAGAAGATAAATATTAATCTATTACATAGTTTAAATAACCCATGTCATGCGAATTTAATTTTATAGCAAATTATTTGAAAACTGAATTATGTCATGAACTTATCAATAATTTAGTTAATTAAACATCTTTTCAAAATATTTTTTACCTCAATATTATTTTATAAATAAATAGTACATATTACTATTATTGACTTTTTAATATTGCAGTTTATAAAACATCGCAATATATAAAATAAATGTCTTATTATTATTAAATAAGATTTATTTTCAAAAATATTTATTAGAACTCACAAATATACTTTTATAAAAAATAATAATCAATATTAATATAAAAGCAATACATAACAAACTTAAACAAATAGGTAAACAACTAATAAAAAAGAGAGTTTTATTAGTATTATTAGTTTGCAGATGATTACATTAAGAGAAATTTGATGTTCTTTTGGCGTATATATCATCTAGTGAACTAGATGTTATAATAAACATCATGTATAAACTAACTATAAAATGAATTGACAAAAATGATAATGAAGTTGTTAAATGCTGAATAGTTTATACAACATAAGATTATAAACTAAAAATAAGTAAGCAATTGATAAGTTTCTGTGGAGAAAATAGCATAGCAATAATGTATACATAATGTAAAATTTTAAATAAACAAATTTATTTATAGCTGAATTCAAGCAATAAAAATAATTCTCAGTTGCTTATGTATTGATTTAATATACATCTATTAATTCTATATATTTATATGCCCATAAAATATGAATTATAATTGATTAGTGATAGTGATATTATGTTTTAAATTAAAAAAAATAGGTAGAAAATAAATTGAAAGAAAAACGCTGTTACTGTTTAGTTTTATTTTTTATTGTTTAATAAGAAAATAAACGTAAGTATGAAATGTCAAATGATTATGTAAACTCAATTAAGATAAGAGAACTATTCGAAGACAACTTTAAAAGAAATTATATTTCATAGATTCATAACGTAAATTCAGGTTTGATAAAGTTTAAATATCTTTATTGATTATATTTCTTATCTTATGCTGTAATCTATATGGAATTTATCTTTTCCTTTGTTAAGAGTACTTCGCAGGAAATGTTTACATTTTTTTAAATAATAATTTCAATAACCCTATACTATATAATGATACGCAATAAATCTGAAATGTTTATTGTTATAGTATGCATATCAGAGTTTATTACAGATTTATATTTTTTACAGCATCTTTTATTTGTGGCTTATTTTTTTGTCTTATATGCTATTATAGCAAAATGCTACTTATGCAAAGAAAACAGAAATTTTTAAAGCTAAATGTTATTTAACTCATTCAACTGAACAATATTAGAGTTTTATATCCATTACCAAATATGTTTTATTTATGAATCATTCTTATTTTATTTTTCACTTCATGTTATGATGTTTCTTCCAAATCATCTTTAATTTTAGAGGATGATTTATATTTATATTAGGCTGTTATGATTAGGATCATAAGCAAGGCAATTAATCCATCAACAAAACATTTTTCTCCAAATATTAAGAAAAGAAAAAAAACAATCATTAACTCCTTCCATATATTTTGTTAAAAGTATTATGAATAGACCCGAATGCAGTCATGCAATATTAGAAATTAATAATAACTTGGCAATTAATAATGATGCATTATGCAAATAAATGATTTTATTAATTATAAAAAAAAATGAAATATTCTGATGGTTATATTTAAATATGTAGACATGTATTCAAGAAAAAAAACTTCCATGAAAAATAATAAGTATAGACAATACCCACTTTCAAAGATAGACATTAAAGGTTATAACTTCTATGAATATATTGATTGTATAAAAAATTTCAATATTGCTTATTTTACACACATGTTATAAAGAATAGCAATTTAATGTACTACTAACATGTTTACTTATTAATTTAAGACTGAATCTAATCTTTGAACTTTTTTTAGGCAAATACTAACAAAAAAATTAAAACATTATATATGATTTATAACTTACTTTTCTAAAATAAAATATGTGTCATAAGCTAATACAATTATTTTAAAGCAAAGCAGTAAATAATAATTAAATAAAAATCAACAGCAGAAACAACAACCAGTTGCAAATTAAGGTGAGTTTTTGCAATAGTTATACAACTCAATTTATAAATTACAAATATGTCTACACATAGAACATTGCTGCACATATTTCTATTTGATGTTTGGTGATGCATTTAATTACCTTTTGCAAAAAAAACATTTCATTCTGAAATATTCCAAAGTCATGGCTAATTGTGGCTTTTCTATGTAATTTATCCTCTGCCATATCTTTGATATAAAACAATCAGTATTGACTTTTGCAGAATGTCTTTGAAATAATCCTAGTATTAGAATCCTTTATGTTAAATTGATAGGATTACAAGATAATATAGCAACTTTATAGACAGCTAATTTAATGGCAGTACCAATTTTCTTATGGCGAAATACACATCACTGAATTTGTATAAAGCAGCAACACATTGGAATATATGTTGCATCTCAATATATAAGTCCACTTCTCTACTAATAAATCTTTAAAAATATTTAAATTGCTTTACACTCATAAATGAATAGCTATCCAAGTTAACAGTTGATGTGGATTTTTCTTCCACTACTGGATAATAAAAAAGTTAGAATATTTGAATATTAATTACTAAATTCTGTGTATAGTGCATTCAATTTCATCCTCTAAATTATTTTTTGAACTGCAAAAAGAGCATAATAATCAACATAATGTAAATCCAGAATCCAAAAAGATGGAAATTCTTGTTTTTGCTATTAATCAATTTAAATTTAAATATTTTACTGTCAAACTTGTATCATATCTTAATACATGATTTATTAAGCTGCTTATAAACAATTCAAATACTCCTATAATAAAAATAAAAAAGAGTAATAGAGCAAGTTACTTTGTTTAGTACTAGTTTTCAATTCAAACTTCTCAGATTTTTACTTGTATTAGTAATGCTTCCTTTTATTCCATTATGTTGAAGATATAAAACAAACAACTAATATCAAACACTGCTATAGATGTATTATTAATTGAGTCAAATATCTTGACCAAATCAATAAAATTAATATATAAATTATTCTTTTGATTTTCCACTTTTCTGCATTTTCTTACCAACAAAATTCATGTTTATATTCTTTCTTGAATCTCTGTTAATCTTTAATCTGTAATTAGTAGTAACACATTCAATAAACTCCTGTAGTGAATACTAAGAATTTTTCATGATAATTATTGCAATATTGGCTATTTTTTAATTTTAAAAATTGAAATAATAGAAGTATCCTTTATTTTTTAAAAAAAGTCCAATATTTTTGAAGCTAATTTTACCATATTTTAAACTTGTCCAGCTATCATATCATGACCTGCAGCTTTTTACATTTTTAAGACTATATTGAGCTGCTTTGATTTTACTACACTGAGGATATTTGTCTAAATATAAATGAGTTAAAAATTGACATCTTAGTTCTTATATTATGCCAGAGAGTGCTACTTCTGGTTATAATCAGACTATGGTACCAGTTCTCAAATATATAAGTTGGTTTTAATGCATCAAAAAGGGTGTGAATTTTGTTTACAGTTTTAGTCCACAATCATTTTTATATCTCATTTATAGTTATAATATTTCTGTCTTTCAATCTTTATGTAGCTCCCATTTAATTTCTTCTTTTGCTACACATAAAACACTACATGTTTTCACTTAACCAAAATTTTAATAATAAGATCATTGTTAGAAAAAAAACAGCTATTCTTCTTTTAGTAAGTCAAAGAATAGATTTGATTGCATCCATAACACACACTATATCTCATGATATAACAATCCTGAAAATTTCAAATAAATAATTTTAATATTTAATAGTAGTTGAAATTTGACATGTTTAGTGTACACTGCTACACAATTAACATTATAATTTCTTTTATAAAAGTGATTAAAATAATGTTTTTAATGCAAGTATCAATTTAAAATTAAGATTTACTAGTACTCATAACTAGTCACATAATATCAACTTCTTTATGTTTGTAATACCTAACAGTAATGTAATGTATTAAATGCCATTCTTTTAGGCATGGAAACCTTCAAAATTATTTATAGTTATTTATCACAAAAACAGAGTGTTTGTAATAGTCAATCTATGGATTTTTCAAAAATTCAATATCCACAGACCATTTAAATTAAAATACTAATATTATTATTAATTCTAACAATTCTTTACTAATATTTACTAACACATACATTAAAGTCTCAAAGAAAAAAAATATTTCATTAATATTATTGTAATAATGCTATTCAGCAAGAAATAAAAGCTTTTCTTTCTCTGAATTCCCTGAATATTAGAGTTTAGGCATTGATAAAATGAGCCCTAATACCATTTATTTAGTAACTTTAGACTTTTAATGATACATTGAAGAATTCTAAATTAGATTTTATGGCAAATCCAACAACACATATTTTTCTTTCACCATATATTCTTTTTTCATTTGTTGCTTTTTTTTCCAAAACAAATATATAATCATCTAGCTATTTTATGAAACTTTATTTCTTTGAAAATACTAATGTAATTAAGAGAGACTATATAAATATTAATTCTTAGTAAATCATTAACAACTAGTGCTGCCCTTATGGTCTTGAATAGTTTATATCAAGTAAATTTTACAAATTTCAATTATATATATTTTTAAAAAAGATATGATTTATAATATTTAATTTAAAATTATTTTCTCCTGTTTTAACATCATTATTAATTAAAGTCATTATTTTTATTGCTTAAATGAATAATACAAAAAGTGTAACCTAGATAAATTTTGAAAAGCAAACCATTTTAGCCCAAATTTCTAGGAATTTTGCACTTCTTTGGTAGACAGAAGAATCACTAAATATGGCTGCCTAAATATGGAGTATTATCCCAGTTAAAAACTTCAGTCTCAAATTTACTTATAATTCATTAGTGATTGTACAGCCTCAAGCAAAGATCATAACTAAGAATTGCCAGTTTACTAACGTTGGTTTCTTGTTATTGCTTTCATAATCTTCAATTATTTAATTTTTTAAAAAAAAATAATGGAAAAAGTATAGGTGTTAGAAATGTATGTGCGCGTACTTAAAGATTAGAAATGGCTGTACATATGTAGAATCCCATTTATAATTGGTATAAACAGATGACTGTTAGTAAGAGAGGTTCATATGAAACAGAAAAATGCTTTGCAGTAGAAACAGTATATATTTTTAATGTATTTCACAAGATAAGTACTTTTTATTTATTATTGACAGTTTATTATTATACCTAAAGGGCTATGACTATCTACAAGCTATGGAGTGTTTTTGCAGTCGGAGAATAACACCTGATAAAAAAAAATAAACACAAATTAATTCATCACATTTCTTATTTAAATTCTATAACATTGGAAGATATTGACTAATAAAATATATGTCTGACAGATGTTGACTAGTAAAATATATTTCTATCTAATCTGTCTTATTACATAAATCTTTCTTGGAAAATCTTCAATCATCAGATGAGATGAAGAATTCAAATACATAAATACCTCAACTAAAATGATAGCCCAATCTTTGTTAAGTATTATACTTACATGTATTTCCAAAAATATATGTATGGTGAGAGAAGTTGGTCTATAACTTATTACCTTATTGATAGTTTATGATATTATGAAGTTCAAATCAAGAATACTGGGAATTAATTTATTTAAAAATTGCATTTTCATTGAGTTTCATGCATAAAATGAATTATTAATAAAGGTCTAATCTAACAAAATTAGTCACACCTGGGTGTTATAAAATTATTTCAAGATCACTCTAAAACTACAAATATTAACTGATTTTATTAGAAAAATATGAAGAAGAATAGAATACAATGGACAGCTACAATTAGACAGTGTAATAAACTTGTTTGGAAAGAAAAGTTTGCTCTCAGAAAAGTTAAAATATAAACTCGTAAAATATTTCATAAACAGAATAAAAAACTAGAAATTTGAATTGGGTTGTATAATCATTCCAAAATTTATATTAATTTTTTTATTATTTTCTTTATTGGAGTTGAATTGGTTATATTCATTTGTGAAACATTTTTGCTGTTGATAATGAATCAGTTCGGAATAATAAATATGTAATTAAAGGGGATTTGAAATCAAGCTCTCTACAGTCTTCTACTCTATCCAATATAACGATACATATAATCATATACATGTGAAGAAGATAAATAATCTCCAATATATATATCTCATATTGTACCAGTACTCATCCATTGATCTGGATTATTATTTTCCACATATATATGTAATCAGTGCTCAGATTATATTAAGATAGCAAATCTACACACTTTAATGAACAGGCTTCAATGCTCTCCACTCTCCTATTCTATTAAACTGTGTATATTTGCTATCTTAATATAAACTGGGCACTGATTATATATGTGTGTGGGGGAAATGATGATCCAGACCAACTGATGAGTGCTGATTCAGCATAAAATACATATATTGTAGCTCTGTTACTTTTTTTCACATGTATGTGGTCATGTGTATTGGTTATATTGGATAGAGTGGATGACTGTAGGGAGCTTGACAGTCTGGGTTCAAATCCCCATTAATTACATCTTGGTTAAGTATATACATTATAATTGTATTTCAATATTAAATATGGTGGAATGAGTGAAAGATGTTACTTTCTTTTTAAATATTACCATGATTTTAATTTTTTTAATATAATTTAAAAATAATATCAGTTTTATAAGCTATTGTGGTGATAAATGGTTTTTGATAATATACAGTTTGTAAACAATCTTGAATATTCACATTCAGCTTGCAATATTACAAAAAATAACTTAATGTAGAAAAATTAAACCACAATATTCGAATAATCAAAATTTTGGAGCATATAGAGAATAAAAGAAATAACACATAATAAATAAAAGTAATAATTGATTAACAGAAAAATGTTAACAATCAGTATATAATTAACTACTAACACTTTAGATTTCATGAATAAACAAAAACTATGTATATTTTATATATAAACTGTGATTCTTATCAGATTATTAATGCAAGAAGAAATGGGTAGAAATAATTTGATTTCTATATTATTAATTATGGTATTAGAAAATGTCACAAGGCCATGATATAATATTTACCACTATTGCATACAAGTCATTTACATAGGAATTATTATATGGAAGTTAAAATTAAATAAATAAATAAATATTGTTAATTAGTTTGCCATGTTTTTAATCAATAATAAATTGTTATGAACAATAGATTATTTAAAAAAAATTAACAACATAAATAAATATATTTATAATTTAGACTAGTCAAACATTAAGGTTAAATTCTGTTATTTGGATGTTCTTAATATTTTTTATTGCTTTGTGCATATATTTTAGCAACAATAATTAGCTAAAACATTTATTAATCTCAAAATATCTTATTTCTAAACAAATCCATTATATAATAATGAAGCTGCATGCCTAATTGTCTTTGAAATGAACAAGGTAGCTTCACAATTGATGAAAGAAATGTCTTATTCTTGCTTTATGTAAGGCTGTTTATTTATAGTTGCAGCAACATGATTAATATATGTACAGTAAAATCATCAATTGCAGAAATCATCATTAGTTTATTGCCACATATCTTTTTTCTCATTAGCATTTTTATTTATTAACTGTTCATATTTTATTCTGGAAAAAAATAGCAACTAGATTTATATATATGTTGTAATATAATATTTTTAATAGATATTTTAGATAGAAATATGTAATGTATATTATTCATTTATAATTACTTAATTAGAAAGCATTCTATCTAAAACAGTAGCTAATGAAAGGCAATTTCTCCAGATCAAGAGTTAAAGTAAAACTGTTAGGCTAATATATATATATATATATATATATGTGTGTGTGTGTGTGTGCGTGCGTGTGTGTGTTATAAAGTTTTAAAAACAGTATCAAAAATGAATATCCTGTTTACAAGAACATAAATAGGATAACCTTTTTATTTTTGCATTTTAAAAAGTATAAAAGTGCATAAAATTATAGAATTAAAAAAAACAACTTGTGTATGTCATTGCCATTCTTTATAAAAAATTAGTACAATGTTTACTGACCATCATTATGTGAAAACATAGGAATATATTTCAATTTTTTTTAGAAAAAAAAGTTATTACTTTTACTTTTTATTCACTTCTTATATTTTTAATTAATTTTTAAAATATAGAGAATGCTTATACCATAATATTTCTATTACATCTCTATCTCTAGGAGGTAAATTTAATCAACATTATCTATTTTTGACTTGGGATTTATATTTAAACCAATTTGTTAAATAGTAATTGTTTTTATAACCTGGATACAAAAATATTTTAAGTCAGTATGGTTGACATCAATATTAGTAAAATATTTTTGGTTTCAAGAGAGAAAAGAATCCTTTCTAAATAAAATATCTTTCTTCAAATTGATTAAAAATAATAGTAACTTTATTATCGCAGTATAAATTCTTCACTGAAAATAAAAAGTAGATAAAAAATGTTGATATACATAAAATATTTCATGCTCACCACATTAATTTGCATCATGATATTCGTGAAAAACATGGATGATAGCTTTTTATCTTCATTTTCCAACAATAAATTTTCAAAAATCATTGGTCACATTTTTTTTATAATAATACATTTTAATATTCCCATCATAACTTCAGTCATAACTTTTCTTTTTACCTTTTGTATTGTGTTTTATCATTATTAATTTGATATTTTCTTTGCTCAAAATTTTGAATGAGTTTCAGCCACAAATATCATCTCATTAGTTTTTTATATAAGGGTTGCAATTAACATTTTAGGATCATTTCTTTGTTTGTAACATCTACATGTGAGTGTTCAAAATAAAGATAATTTTAAGTTACTTTCCATTTTGATTGCTTAATATCAATTATTATTATTATTGTTGTTGTTATTGTTGTTGTTGTTATTATTATTATTATTATTATTATTATTATTATTATTATTATTATTATTATTATTATTATTATTATTATTATTATTATTATTATTATTATTATTATTATTATTATTATTATTATTATTATTATTATTATTATTATTATTATTATTATTATTATTATTATTATTATTATTATTATTATTATTATTATTATTATTATGTTTTAAAGGTAACTTTATTCAAAAACAAGTGGTTACATTGGTTGTTGATTATACATAGTGTTATACATAGGTTTACACAGTTATTACATTACAGTCTGTATATTTGATTAGAGTCTCTTTGCACTTAAAAATTGACTTTTTAGAACTTAGATAGTGGCTTTCACAATGTTTTTGATTTTTTTCACACTTTATGAAATATTTATTGTCCAAGTTTATGTACAATATAAATCAATGATCATGGTTTCAGTAATTTTTTCATGTTCTTGCAACACTGAATTTCATGTTTGCCTTTGTCCTTTTCTATTATATCCTTTATTATAAAGTGGCCTGAATTTTAAAAAGAGACCACATTGCTGCAAAGATATCAGGTGATGCAATAATGCTGTCTTTTTCTTTTATTTTTTGCAATTTGTTCCTATAGGTGTTAGGGTGCCTTCTTGGGTTGTTGCCCAGTGTAAAAGTGCATCTGGTACACCAGAATGCATATAGGCTAAAAGTGGCTGCCCTTATGGTGAATATTACATTATTTTTGAATGTTTGTAGAATCTCATTTATTGTGGTTCCATTTTTCCTATATCCACCAACCATCATCTGTCTTACTTTCTCAAGTCCTGAACAATTATGTATGAAATGGTCCTGTGTTTCCTCATCCCTGTGACACAGCATACACAAGGGATTTATATTTATGTAGAATCTTCTGTATCTAATAAAATGACTTGTAGGTAGTGCTTTCAAATTGACTTTAATTATGAAATCATAAAATTTTGGTTCCAGGTACCATTTCCTAAATTCTTTAAGTAATTGGCTGTTATCAATTCCCAATACAGATATTTGGTTATTCTCAGATTGTTTTTGTGTAGGGAAATCATGTATTTGCCAATATGTATATTTTATTGGACTTTTCAGTGTTACTTTGTTTTTGATGGTCTCAATGCTTTCAAGCAACATAAAGATATAATTGTTTGTAGGTGGTGGATGATCTGTGGGTGTGATCTCCAATATTGGTTCAATATCTGGAAATCTTTTGATTATGGCTATTAGAGATTTATTGTTTTTTGTGTCTGAAACACTGATATTGAGTGAAGTCCCAGACCATTCCATTTTGTTGGTTGGTTGAGTTGCTTTATTGAAATGGCAACTACTTTCCTGTTCCATAGTAGTTTGCTATAAAATGAATTAATTGAAGATATAAATGGGTTTGTGAAACTGATTATTGGTAAATAGTAGCTTATTTTTGACATTATGAGTTGATTGAATAATGATATTTTTGCATATATTGATAGATATGATCTGAATAATGATTCTGTGATTCTTTCTGCATTTACTTTGAGTTTGTTTTGTATTGTTGTTCTCATTTGATTCATTCCTAGATAAAAAGGAAAACCTAGAAAACTGCTGGGCTTTCCTTGATAAATTTGTTTGTTTACTTTCCCTGTAAAAATTGTCCAAGCAGCTGACTTATTGATATTGATTTTAAGTTTGAATTTTTTGTATATTTTTCTATGATGTTTTGTAGTGCTTTTAGTTGCTTTTTTGATGTTAAGAATATTGTCATATCATCCATATAAGCTATATAAGGAATGTATCTTTTTGTATTTGGTATTAACACTCCCTGTATTTTTTTTTTTTCAATTTTTTCCAATAAGGGGTTTATGTAGAAGGTGAACAGTAGTGTACTCAGTGGTGACCCTTGTAGTATTGATTGAGTGGGATAGAATGATGATGATGTTCTTCCATTAAGTGTGATATGTTCTTCTCTGTTTAAAAGAAGGTTGGCTATTGCATATAATATTGATCATGGTATTTGTGTTTCCTTTAGTTAGTTTAGTAAGATTTTTATTGGTACAGAGTCGAAAGCACTTTCAAAATCTAGTTGCACTGCAATTGGAGCATATTTCTTCTTCTTAATTACTGAGTTAATTATAGTTTTAAAGATTAGTGCTGCCTGAACTGTGGATGTGCCTTTCTTTGCATACGGTATTGTAATATTTTTGTCAGTATAAATGGTTCAATTTTCACCTTTATTACTTTTTCTAGCAGTTTAATTCCTAAAGGCTCCATTGAGATGGGTCTTAAGTTGGTGATCTTGGTAATAGGTTTTTGTTTTTTCATAAATGCTACCATTGATATGTTGTATAATCCCTGTATGCTGTAAATTTTTTGTGATATTTGATTTGCCAATTGACACAGGTATGTATTTGTAATTTGGCTAAGATGTGCAAGTACAAACTGTGGAATTCCTGGAGGTCCTGGATGACATGTGGGTGGGATTGATACTTACACTACCTTAAAATCCTCGATTTTAAATGGCATCTCATCTTCAGTTGTTCCAAAATAATCTTCTTTGGGTGTGAATTGTGCATGCTTAGTTAGCTTTGTTTTGAAATAGTTATATATAGGTGCAATCATGTTAAATCCTGCTGTAATCTTATTTTCCGATTCCAGCACCATGGAAACTTTATTTATGGATGGGTACCCCAAAGCCCACCTAATATATCCACGTGTCCATGTGTGCGACTGTGCTAGGCAATTTTTTTTTTATGCTTAGATATTGTTTTAATTTATTGCAAGTCTGTTTATAGAGCTGGGTGAGTTTAATTATGTTTGTTGATTATGTTGAACCGGTTTAGACAGACTGATTCTTTTGTATATTTCATCTGCTAATGTAATTAGCCTGGAGGGAGGAATTGATTTTTGTGTGATATGGTTTATATTAAATGAAAGCGTGTTAGTGTAAGCTATGTATCTGGATATTGGGTCTAATTCAAGCTGATTTATTTTATTTATCATTATATAAATTTCTGAAAAAAGTGACACCATGGTATTGTCTGGTAGTAGGATCCTGATCATTTTTTGCAAATTAATTATTGCACTGCGGTGTGTGTTTATGTTTAGCGTTATTATCTGCGCTGCATGGTCTGAAAAAGGGGTTGGGGAAAGTGATATTTCTACTGAATGATGCAGCATTGGGGAATGAAAACATTAGATCTATTAAAGTTCCGTGTCTATTGTTATAAAAAGATATAGAGTTAGGTGATAGAAAATCTTTTCCACTCATGAGTGGAAATGTTAATTGGTGTATCCATTTCGTAATAAATTTCTTATAACTTATGTTGAAATTTCCCCGTAAGAATAGTTGGGTAGGTATTGTTTGAGAGGATTGAGTTAATTGTTGTTATTATTCTGTTAATTACAGTTGGCCCTGATGGTATATATACAAAAATAATATTTATTGAGAAGTTTTTATTATTGAATGTGGTTATTAATAGATTCACGTCTATGTATATTATTTTAAACATTGTAAAGGGACTTCTTTGCTAATAAATATTCCTGTTCCACCTGAGGGCGTTAGTGTGTCTCCAGAGCATGTACAGAAACCCATTTTACTCATAAGTTGTGCTGGATTTATCTGTGATCCGTTATAGATTTTCGTTTCTATAAGTCTTAATATGGTAGGTTGGAGTTGCTGTATCCAGTGATTGATTTCTTGTATTTTTTTCTTCGAGTTTAATCCCTGAACATTTATTGCACCTATCTTAATTTTCATTGACTTTAACTTATATTGTGAGGGAGATTTAAATTGGAACATGGTTTATTTTGCCATTTTTGTTTGCATGTTTTTTTCCTGTGGTGATTCTGTTTGTGTTTGGATACGTGTGCTATAGTGTAGTGTTTTTTTAATTTTTTTTCTTCTGGTGTGGTTACTTCTATTTCCATCTCTTCTGCTGTGGTTTCTTCTGTTAAATTAATCTGATTATCTTCTTCCTCGTTCATTTTAATTTTCTTTTTTTTTTTTTTGTTTTATGTGTTTTCTTCCTGCTTTCAATTGATGTGCTTTCTAGCATTGGATAGGACTGTGTTATTTTATCTGTGATTTCTGTGGTCATTTTATTTATTATTATGCTTTCTGATTGCTCATCATTTTTATTCGTTTTTTCTTTAAGCTCTTTTGGTAGGTTCTCATTTTCTTTTTCCTCCATTCTATTTAAATTGGGCAGGTTTTCACTGTTTTGATTTTCCTTATTTGTTTTAGTTTCTCTTGTTATAGTGTTTACTGGATTGCTAATTCTTTCATTTCTATTAGATATACTGTTTTCCTGGGTGCTTTGTAGTGTAGGGTAGTTTAACTCATCTAGTTGGTTATTTGTGTCTTTGCTTTCTGTAATGTTTCCTGAGTTTTTTGATGTATTGTTGTTTTTATTTGTTCATTGCATTCCATTGCAATATGTCCTCTTCTTCCACAATGGAAGCAACCTGGCTTAAGCCCTCTGACATAAATATATAGTGTAACTTCTTCATCAGTTATGTGTGTGGGGATATTCTCCGGGTCTACTTGTTTATTCAATTTAATTTTGAATTCAAAGCTATTTATTTGTATGAGAATTGCTGCTTCTTTAATGTATTTTTGCTGGAAGAAAATGACTTTTCTAAAAGGATTCATCATTTTTTGGAAATCTTCCATGTTGTAGCCAAAATATATATTTTTTAAAATTCCAGAGATATTTTTATACTTATTCTCATCGACTGTTATTAGTGTGAAATTACTTAGCATCTTAATTCAATCTCTAAATTGTTCTCTTTGCACATTTTTATAAAACTGGACTGCCACATATCTGCTATTTGGATGGTCGCCTATGCATTGTATCAATTCAAGAATATTATTTTCATGCAGTGTTTCTATTAGAAGGGGTTTGGGGAAATTGTATAGTGTGCAAAGACTATCTGTTACAGTGAGTACTATTGATTTATTGGTGAAGAAACGTTTAAACATCAGGAAAAGTGAGTGAGGTATTGTTTTGTTGAATTTCTCTCCAATTTGTTTCAGCATTTCATCAGTTCATTCAATATGAGGGAAGGGATCATTTTTATTTTGATCCATAAGATTCATGTTTTCCAAATCATCTTTTGTTGTTTTCCTGAACCTAGGACCTTTGCCGGGCTTATGCAATCTTGGGCTTTTTTTGCTATAAAAGCATATGACTTTCTCGTGCCCTGCTATGGACCACCCACCAGGTTCATAGGTTGAGCGGTCACCATTTTAAGTTTTTCAATTATTTTTCAAAGGTATGTTTAAATTTCTTTTTTAAAACAAACACTAATATATATAACCAATAAAATTCAGTTATCCACAAAATTATTGAGTTTTGTAGATTTGATATTTTATCTACTCTTATTAAAAAAATTAATTTGCCTGAAATTTTGGCATTAGTTACTAGATCCGCTAGCTTTTAACTATGCATTTGTCTATTAGCATTAGGTACGAATATTCGATAAAAAAACTCTGGATTTCTCTGTCCTTTTTTATTTTTTTTCAATCAAAATAAATATTTGAGTGTTTTAAATTGTTTTATTGGACATTTTTATTAGTTATTAGCAAATAAATTGCATTTTATTAACAAAAAGCTAAGAGGTTCTTTGCTTAACTGCTACTATGTTTGTATCCAGGTGGTGCCCTATTATTGTTATTATTATTATTATTATTATTATTATTATTATTATTATTATTATTATTATTATTATTATTATTATTATTATTATTATTATTATTATTATTATTATTATTATTATTATTATTATTATTATTATTATTATTATTATTATTATTATTATTATTATTATTATTATTATTATTATTATGTTTTAAGAGAATTTATTTAATTTATTTTGTTTTACTAGCTATTTTATTTTTATTTATTTTTTCTTTATTTTTTCTTTTGGTGTTATTTGTGTTGTTTCCATTATCTTTGCAGGTAACATGGTAGGCCTTTCTTGTTTTTACATGAATGTCAGAGGTATGAGGACTAAATGTGTTCAAATTAAACAATTTTTTGAAACTGAACATTTTGATCTTATTTTACTTACAGAAACATGGTTAAATCAACAATTTCCTGATTGTTCTTTTCTTGATGATAGATTCAGTATTTTGCGAACTGACAGATCTC
The DNA here is from genome assembly GCA_028023455.1 of Epiperipatus broadwayi. Taxonomy (NCBI): domain Eukaryota; kingdom Metazoa; phylum Onychophora; class Udeonychophora; order Euonychophora; family Peripatidae; genus Epiperipatus; species Epiperipatus broadwayi. Next base: position 103,562 of record JAQFVV010000541.1, read on the forward strand.
TGGATAATATTTTTCAAGGTGGTGGTACTCTGATTGCTCTTCATAAAGATGTTTTTTATAAAGAACTTTATTTTTCTTCTTCTTTTTGTGAATCTACATGGTGTGATATTACTTTAAATCACAATTTTAAATTTATTTTAGGTAATGTTTATCTCAAACCCACTTTGTCGTTGATGGAGTTTGATTATTTTTTGACATCACTTGAAGATTTTCTGATTGGCTATGATAATGTTATTATTACCGGGGATTTAAATATTCCAGATTTATATTCAGGTACTACTATCATAGATTCTGTCTCTTTTTCACCTAAAGCATTGAGAATGATTCGGTTTTTCAATTTGTTGAATTTAAAACAATTTAATCCATACACCAATTTTAATGATCACACATTGGATTATATTCTCAGTAATTTTCCTACAATTGAATGTTTAACTACTTCTTCTCTTCCTTTTCCCATTGATTTGCATCATCCTCCCTTAGAATTTTATATTAATATTAAATTTAATAGACTCTGTCCCTTTAAAACTATGAAAAGAAACAACAGAAAAGGAAATTATTTGGGTCTTTGTTTGCAATTATTTAATTTTAACTGGGAAAATTTGTATTCTTCATCTGATGTAGATTTCTGTATGATGTTTTTTGAACAATCATTTAGTGAACTAATTGACAAATACATTCCTAAGAAAATTTTTTTAACTAACCATTTTCCTTTCTGGTTTTCAGTTTCTCTTAAAGAAATTATTAAAAGGAAATCATTTCACCATCGTAAATATTGGAAAACTAAGAACTTAAATTATTATAACAATTTTATTAATTATAGAAGATTGTCAAAGGTTATATATCATAGAGATTTTCAAAAATTTATACAAAATACTGAAAGTCATATTTCTGACAATCCTTTGCAATTTTGGTCTCTAGTTAAGGATTTAGGTATTACAAAAAAAAAATTACAGGGTAATAATTCTAATCTAGTCGCAGAAGATTTTTCTCATTAATTTCTCAGAGCTTTTTAAACAATCTAATTCTTTTACTGATTTTACTGAAAATAATGATCTAGTTGAAGAAAGGATAACATTTGATTCATTTATTGAATCTGACATTATTTTTGCTATTGGGCAGCTTAAATTACATTCTAGTATGGGCCTTGACAATATTCCAGCTTTCATTTATAAAGGATGTGCTGAATACATTGCTTCTCCTCTTTTGCATATTTTTAATTGCTCTTTGGTAAATGGTACTTACCTTTCCTACATCACTTAAAATTGCTAAAGTTGTTCCTATTTTTAAGAAAGGATCTAGAAATTTGGTAAGTGACTATAGGCCTATTTCAATTCTACACACTGTTGCTCGAATTTTTGAAAGATGTTTGTATAATAAAATTATCTTCGGAGGTCTCTAAGGTTTTGGCACCAGAGCAGCATGGATTTTTGCCTAATAGGTCCATTGAAACAAATTTGCTAACTATTTTTGATCACATTTCAAATTCAATTGAGAATCAATCTAGGTTAGATGTTGTTTATTTTGATATGTCCAAGGCTTTTGATAGAGTTAATCATAAAATTCTTCTTCCGAAGCTTTGTAGGTTAGGTTTTTCTAAATTATTAATTAATTGGTTTGACTCTTTTCTTAGGGATAGAATGTCTTGTGTGAGGTTTAATGGTAAATTGTCATTACCATATTATTGCTTCACTGGGGTGCCTCAAGGCAGTGTTCTTGCACCTTTATTATTTAATGTATACATTGATGACCTAAAAACATGCATTAAATTTTCACATCTTCTATGTTATGCAGATGATTGCAAAATTTTTAGGCATATTTATTCTATTAATGACTGTTTTTTTACTTCAAAGTGATATAGATAATTTCTTGAATTGGTGTGAATATAATTATATAGATATAAATATGGATAAGTGCTCCATTGTCTCTTACTCTAGAAAATCTGAAGTCTTAAGGTTTTCCTATTATATTGGGGACTCTAAAATTATAACAAATGATCATCAAAGAGATCTCGAAATAATATTTTCCAATAATGGATCTTTTCATAATCACATTAATTTTATGGTGAATAAATCTCTTAAAATTGTAGGAGCTATTTACAGATATGGAAAAGCATTTAATAAATTTACAAAGATTAAACTTTTTATATCCTTAGTTCTTCCCATCTTGAAGTATGGTTCAATTATATGGAATCCTCATAACAGGACAGATATCATAAGAATTCAGTCTTTTTTTTGACAAATTTGCAAAATTAAATAGTTTAAGTAATGAACACTATATTGATTTACTACTGAGACGAAAAACAAGAGATCTCAAACTTCTTCATAAATTCATCTCCCAGAATATTTCTGTATCTAATTTGCTTTCTAACTTAGGTATTAAAAAACAAATTATAATACTCGTACTCATAATGTTTTTGAACTGAAAAATTGTAAATCTGATGTATTAAGATATTCCCCTTTATTTCGTTTACCTAGAACTTATAACAAAGATTTTGGTAATGATGATGTTTTTAATTTGGATTTTAAACAATTCACTAAAGTCCTCATAAAAAAATATTATCCTTAATTTCATTTGATATATTGCCTTTTTATTTATTTGTGCATTTTATTGATTTTCTATTTTATTGGTATTATTTATTTTTTTTTTTTTTTTATTTTTTATTATTTTTTATTTTTATTTTTATTATTATTATTATTATTATTATTATTATTATTATTATTATTATTATTATTATTATTATTATTATTATTATTATTATTATTATTATTATTATTATTATTATTATTATTATTATTATTATTATTATTATTATTATTATTATTATTATTATTATTATTATTATTATTATTATTATTATTATTATTATTATTATTATTATTATTATTATTATTATTATTATTATTATTATTATTATTATTATTATTATCTATTATTATTATTATTATTATTATTATTATTAGCTTATTATTATTATTATTACTATTATTATTATTATTATAATTATTATTATTATTATTATTATTATTATTATTATTATTATTATTATTATTATTATTATTATTATTATTATTATTATTATTATTATTATTATTATTATTATTATTATTATTATTATTATTATTATTATTATTATTATTATTATTATTATTATTATTATTATTATTATTATTATTATTATTATTATTATTATTATTATTATTATTATTATTATTATTATTATTATTATTATTATTATTATTATTATTATTATTATTATTACGTTTCAATAAAGGCTTTATTGATCTCAATGGTTTACATAAGTTTACATCTAGAAAATTTTGAAATTTAACATACAATGAATAATATTAGGGTAAACACATATAAATGAATTTAGTGGTTACACTTTGTGGTTAATGGACTATAACAATATAAAAATTAAACAAGCAAAAATAATCAGAGTTCTAAAGTTTGAGGAGCTTATTCAGTTTTGTCCGCATATCACTTTGAATGTTAGTTGTATGATAGTTTTTCTTTGTAGCATTTACAGCATTGATGGTTGTTTTAACAATGACCATGTTGCTGCATATAAGTGGGGGTTGGTTATTATTTTATCTCTATTTCGAATGTGTAGCAGTTTGTTGCTAAATGTAGCTGGGTGTCGTCTGGTGTTATTGCCAATTAAGAAAGTACATCGGGTGCACCAATACGCATATAGAACAAATGTGGCTGCCCTAATGCTAGGTATTGATCTTCCCTGAAAAGCAGCTATTATGTGATTAATGATTGTACCCGGTTTTCTGTAGGTGTTACATATCATCTGTCGTGTTTGGTTAAGTGCTACACATTGATAAATAAAGTGGTCCAGTGTCTCTTCTGCTCGATGGCAGAGTCCACAGAAGGGGTCAATAGATATATACATTCTTTTATGATAAAGAAAGTGGGTTGTTGGCAAGGCAATGAGATTGATTTTCATCATGAAAATCAAAGTATTTGGGCTCTAGAGCCCATTTTTTATATTCCTTGAGTAGTCTCTTGTTGTTAATTCCTAGCATAGGTTGTATAACATTAGTATCTGCTTCTCTGTTTATTAAACCATAAATATCCCAGTATGAATACTTATGCAAATACTGTTCTGGAATCTTGTCTGTGGTTTTGCATTGGTATATAATGTTGGTGAAAAAGGAACCTTTTGGAGGTGGTCTATCTGTTGGAGTAACTTCTAGCAAGTGGTTAATTTTGGGGTATTTGGCAAGTATTGTGATTATTGAGTTCCTTAACTTCTGTATATGAAAAACATTGATGTTGTGCAAGCCAAGTCCATTTTTTATTAGAGGTTGGCTAAGTTTTTTTGTGGAAATTGCTACTGTTTTTCTGGCCCAAAGTAGTTTATTATATATGGTTTTATCTTTTTGAAATGAACCCCTTTGAGAATGAAATAACCGGTACATAGTAAGTTATTTTGGTTGTGATAAGCTGGTTAATTAACTGTACTTTGGAATATAGTGAAAGATATGCCTTGGACAAGGAGTTTATAATTTTTGTGGCTTCTTCTTTAAGTTTATTTTGGATATGACATCTCATTCCTGTAATTCCCATATGAAATGGGAACCCAAGGAAAGAGTTTGGTTTTGATTTGTAAATTGATGTACAGGGTTTACCAGTGTATAGAGACCAGGCTGTGGTTTTTGCTGGATTAAATGATAATTCATATTTTTGTGAATATTCTTGTAATATCTTTTGGAGTTGCGGTATTTGTTTTTTTGATGTTAGGAATATGGTAACATCATCCATATAGGCAATGCAAGTAGTGCACTGTGTTGTGTCTGGTATCTCGATCCCAGTAAATGCATTTTGTATGCTTTTAATAAGGGGATTGATGTAAAATATAAACAATAGTGAACTAAGAGGGGATCCTTGGGATATAGATTTGGTGGGCGTGAAAGATGGTGAGTTTCTTCCATTTACAGTTATATGGATCTCTCTGTTCAGAAGCAGGTTAGCAATTATATATAGATGTGTTCTAGGAATTTCTGTGTCTTTTAGCATTTTTAGAAGTGTGTATATATTGACTGAGTCAAATGCAGCTTCTATGTCAAGCTGCACAACAACGGGTCCGTATTTTTTCCGCTGTTTTACTGTTGCTAGAATTGCTTTGAAGAATAAAGCTGCTTCTGTTGTTGAAGAGTTTTTCTTTGCATATTGTGCTTCGGAGATAAGTGGCATTATATACGGTTCAATTTCATCTTTAATAATTTTCTCCAGAATTTTGATTGGCAAAGGTCCCATAGATATTGGTCTGAGGTCTGTAATAGGTGGAATAATTGCTTTCTTTTTATTATAGGGTACTATGGCTATTGGATAGACACCCTCCATGGGTTGAATTTGTTGTGCTAGATGGTTTGCTAACTGACATAAATATTCTGTTGTGAATTTACTTACATGCTTTAATACAAACAATGGAACTCCAGGACTACCTGGATGGCAAGCGTTTCGAATAGTATTTAGTTTTGTTGTGAAGAGATCTTTTGTGAATGGGGTTTTTGTCTCTGGTGGGCCAAACAGATTATGTGGTATTTTATATGGTTGTCTTTCTTGTAATTTTTCTTTAAAATATTCAAAAATTGGCATAATCATATTGTGTCCTGCATATGTTCCACTATTTGTATATAGTGCCATTGGCACTTTTACATCTGGTTGGTTCCCCAGCGCCCATCTTATATAATCTCTTGTCCAAGTGTGTGGCCTGGTTAGGCATACCTTGCTTTTCTTTATCTTCAGATAGCTTTTGAGTTCTTCACATGCTTTATTGTATGCATGTGTAAGCTTGAATATATACTGCTGGGTGCAGTGTGATGGGTTAATCATGATTATTCTCTGGTGTAACTGATCTGCCAGAGACAAAAGTTTTGATGGTGGAGGTTGTTTTTTTGTTATATGGTTAATGTTAAAGGACAACATTCCCATAAATGCTAGATATTTCTGGACCGGGTTCAAAGTCATATCTTTGATTTTGTTTAGCATTATGTAGGTCTCAGAGAACAGAAATTCAGGGGTTGTTTCTGGGAGTAAAACTCTTATAGTTCTTGTAAGTGGAAAGGGTGATATTTGAATTTGGGTACAGTCAATTGTGACTATTTGAGCTGAGTGATCTGAAAAAGTTGAGGGAGTTAGTTTTATTTCAATAAGGTGGTGAAGCATTGGAGAATAAAAGCACAGATCAATAAGTGAAGAGAAGCGATTATTGTGGAAAGAGATGGCATTATCTGGCAAAAAACCTTGGCCACTCATTAGTGGTATGTTTATTCTGTGAAGCCAATGTTGGGTAAATTCCTGATATTTTAAATTAAAATCTCCAATTAAGATAGTTGGGTTTGAAGTTGTAGCTAACCTTGAATTAATGTTTGCAATTATGGTATCTATTTTTTTATCCTGTAAAGGCATATATACAAAAACCAGATTTATTGTTATGCTTTTTTGGTTGAAGGTTGCAATTAATAAGTTCATGTCAATGTGAATTATTTTGAACGTTGTGAATGGGCAATTTCTAGCAATTATGAGTCCAGTTCCAGCTGAGGGAGAGGAAGAGTCTCTGGAGCATGCACAGAAACCTGTATTTAAATGTTTGGCTGGGTCAGTTTGTGATCCAGCATAAATTTTTGTCTCAAGTATACCAAGCAAGTGTGGTTGTATATCCTTGATCCAATGTTTTAACTTATTAATTTTTGAGGTTGAGTTCAAACCCCTGACATTGATTGCCGCAATTTTTATTTTCATTATATGTTTTTTGGTTGAGATTTAAATATTAGGGTTGATCTGGTGTTTCTTCCCATTCATTCTCATATTCCATTTCCAGATCTTCATCTGTTTCCACTGTAGTTGTATTGTTGTGATCAGAAAGGCTAAGGTTGGATTCTGTTTTGATTTTTTTGGGCCCTCTATTTTTCTTTGGTGGGCGGCCTGGTCTTCTTCTTTGTTCTGTGTCAGCTTTGGTGATTTGAGGCATATTTGGGGTGATAGCTTCCATAATTTCCATTGTTGTATTATTTTTAATATTGGGTGTTTGGTGTGTTATATATATTTTTTCTTGATCACTATTACTGTGTGAGTTTATTTGTTCTTTTATTATCTCTTTTTCGTCAGTATTTTTGGTAGGCTGACTTAGATTGTGCGCTATTTTTTCTATTGGAGCGTCTTGAGGTTGTTGACTTTCTGTTTTTTTATTAGTAGGGGTTTGAATTCTATTGGTTGATTTTGTTGATAAATCCAGAATTTCAGGTGCTGGCAACGTGTGTGCAGTTTTTTTATTATTCAATTGCTGTTGATCTGTGGTTTTTTTATTAATTTTTTCTTGTTTATTAGTTGTTTTCGTTATCTGTTTTGTACTGTTTGATTCCGGTTGGTGAGCTTCTGTTGGTTGATCTTCAGAGCTCGGTTGGTTTTTCTGGTTGATTTTGGTGTTGCAATCGATTGCTAAGTGTCCGGTTTCACCGCACGCAAAACATCTCGGCCTTAATCCTTTTATGTGAATAGTCAGTATTGCATTCTGGTCAATTATTTGTGTTGGAATATCCTCCGGGTTTACATTGTCATTCAGCTTTATTTTGAACTGAAAGTTGTTGCTGAAAACCGGTATGGGGGGTGTCGGATAAGTAGATTTGTTTTATATAAATAGCTTTGCCAAATGACTGTATTAATTTTTGAAAATCCTGAATGGTATATCCGAAGTAAGTGTTTTTAATTATTCCGTTACAATAGTTTTGCAAGCTTTGATCGACTATTATTAGCGCGTAGCTTCCTAAAGTTTTTACTTTAGTTTGGAATCTTGCACGCTGATCTTCATCGAAAAACTGAATTGCAACGTATCGCGAGTTTGGGTGTTCTCCAATACTAGAGACTGTATCCCACAATGCTGTTGCTGTCAGCTCCTCGTAAAGAAGCTCTCTGGGGAATTTATAGAGTGTTAAATTCCTATCAGTGACAGCTAACACTAATGATCTCGGTGAAAAAAATTTCTGGAAAGTTGCGAATAATTTTTTTGGGATGGTACTGTTGAAATTAACGTTTATTTCTTGCAGTTCATCTTGATTCCATATCGTTGGGGAGGGCTCTTCATTATTGTTTTCCACGAGGTTTAAATTATTTATGTCGGCTTGATTTACCTTCCTAAATCTTGCTGTCTGTGTTAATGCTGGACTTTTTTCGATGCTGTGAAGCTGCTGGTTTATTTTTGTTACGTTTGCGTATGTTTTTGCGATAGTCGCAGTTTTCATTTTATCGCCGTTTGTTTGAGTGCAATTTACGTCGTTTACTTCTTGACGCGACGCCATGTTTGTTTATGACGCTAGAATTATTTTTTGTTATGAACGACCGTATTACTTACTTTTTGCTAGAAAAACAACTGTTCAGTAATCAGCCATCGCTGTCTTTATCTATCACAGATATATATCACAGTTTTTAAGTGTGAAAACGATTAGAATATGGGAAAAAAAAGATTATTAATAAGACCTTCGTTCTTGATGACTTAGGCATACACGCGCATGCGCTATTATTATTATTATTATTATTATTATTATTATTATTATTATTATTATTATTATTATTATTATTATTATTATTATTATTATTATTATTATTATTATTATTATTATTATTATTATTATTATTATTATTATTTATTATTATTATTATTATTATTATTATTATTATTATTATTATTATTATTATTATTTTTATTATATTTTTTTTTTTTTTTTTTTTTTTTTTATCATTTTTTTCTTATGATAGATTCAGTATTTTGCGAACTGACAGATCTATGGATAATATTTCTCGAGGTGGTGGTACTCTGATTGCTCTTCATAAAGATGTTTTTTATAAAGAACTTTATTTTTCTTCTTCTTTTTGTGAATCTACATGGTGTGAAATTACTTTAAATCACAATTTTAAATTTATTTTAGGTAATGTTTACCTCAAACCCACTTTGTCATTGTTGGAGTTTGATTATTTTTTGACATCACTTGAAGATTTTCTGATTGGCTATGATAATTTTATTATTACCGGAGATTTTAATATTCCGGATTTATATTCAGGTACTACTATCATAGATTCTGTCTCTTTTTCACCTAAAGCATTGAGAATGATTCGGTTTTGCAATTTGTTGAATTTAAAACAATTTAATCCATACACCAATTTTAATGATCACACATTGGATTATATTCTCAGTAATTTTCCTACAATTGAATGTTTAACTACTTCTTCTCTTCCTTTTTCCATTGACTTGCATCATCCTCCCTTAGAATTTTATATTAATATTAAATTTAATAGACTCTGTCCCTTTAAAACTATGAAAAGAAACTACAGAAAAGGAAATTATTTGGGTCTCTGTTTAATTACCAATTTTAACTGGAAAAATTTGTATTCTTCATCTGATGTAGATTTCTGTATGAGATTTTTTGAACAATCATTTTGTGAACTAATTGACAAATACATTCCTAAGAAAATTTTTTTAACTAACCGTTTTCCTCGCTGGTTTTCAGTTTCTCTTAAAGAAATTATTAAAAGGAAATCATTTCACCATCGTAAATATTGGAAAACTAAGAACTTAAATTATTATAACAATTTTACTAATTATAGAAGATTGTCAAAGGTTATATATCATAGAGATTTTCAAAAATTTATACAAAATACTGAAAGTCATATTTCTGACAATCCTTTGCAATTTTGGTCTCTAGTTAAGGATTTAGGTATTACAAAAAAAAAATTACAGAGTAATAATTCTAATCTAGTCGCTGATGATTTTTCTCATTATTTCTCAGAGCTTTTTAAACAATCTAATTCTTTTACTGATTTGACTGAAAATAATGATCTAGTTGAAGAAAGGATAACATTTGATTCATTTATTGAATCTGATGTTATTTTTGCTATTGGGCAGCTTAAATTACATTTTAGTGTGGGCCTTGACAATATTCCAGCTTTCATTTATAAAGGATGTGCTGAATACATTGCTTCTCCTCTTTTGCATATTTTTAATTGCTCTTTAGCAAATGGTACTTTTCCTACATCCCTTAAAATTGCTAAAGTTGTTCCTATTTTTAAGAAAGGATCTAGAGATTTGGTAAGTGACTATAGGCCTATTTCAATTCTACACACTGTTGCTCGAATTTTTGAAAGATGTTTGTATAATAAAATTATCTTGGAGGTCTCTAAGGTTTTGGCACCAGAGCAGCATGGATTTTTGCCTAATAGGTCCATTGAAACAAATTTGCTAACTATTTTTGATCACATTTCAAATTCAATTGAGAATCAATCTAGGTTAGATGTTGTTTATTTTGATATGTCCAAGGCTTTTGATAGAGTTAATCATAAAATTCTTCTTCAGAAGCTTTGTAGGTTAGGTTTTTCTAAATTATTAATTAATTGGTTTAACTCTTTTCTTAGGGATAGAATGTCTTGTGTGAGGTTTAATGGTAAATTGTCATTACCTTATTATTGCTTCACTGGGGTGCCTCAAGGCAGTGTTCTTGCACCTTTATTATTTAATGTATACATTGATGACCTAAAAACATGCATTAAATTTTCACATCTTCTATGTTATGCAGATGATTGCAAAATTTTTAGGCATATTTATTCTATTAATGACTGTTTTTTACTTCAAAGTGACGTAGATAATTTCTTGAATTGGTGTGAATATAATTATATAGATATAAATATGGATAAGTGCTCCATTGTCTCTTACTCTAGAAAATCTGAAGTCTTAAGGTTTTCCTACTATATTGGGGACTCTAAAATTATAACAAATGATCATCAAAGAGATCTAAGAATAATATTTTCCAATAATGGATCTTTTCATAATCACATTAATTTTATGGTGAATAAATCTCTTAAAATTGTAGGAGCTATTTACAGATATGGAAAAGCATTTAATAAATTTACAAAGATTAAACTTTTTATATCCTTAGTTCTTCCCATCTTGGAGTATGGTTCAATTATATGGAATCCTCATAACAGGACAGATATCATAAGAATTCAGTCTGTTTTTGACAAATTTGCAAAATTAAATAGTTTAAGTAATGAACACTATATTGATTTACTACTGAGACGAAAAACAAGAGATCTCAAACTTCTTCATAAATTCATCTCCCAGAATATTTCTGTATCTAATTTGCTTTCTAACTTAGGTACTAAAAAAAAAAATTATAATACGGTACTCACAATGTTTTTGAACTGAAAAATTGTAAATCTGATGTATTAAGATTTTCCCCTTTATTTCGTTTACCTAGAACTTATAACAAAGATTTTGGTAATGATGATGTTTTTAATTTGGATTTTAAACAATTCACTAAAGTCCTCATAAAAAAATATTTTCCTTAATTTCATTTGATATATTGCCTTTTTATTTATTTGTGCATTTTATTGATTTTCTATTTTATTGGTATTATTTATTTTATTATTATTATTATTATTTTTTTAATGCTTATTTAGATTTGTATTATTGTGCAATCTATAATTGGCTAAATGCTGTTGATATGTACATTAAATAAATAAAGAATTGAATTGAATTATGATTGCAAAATTTTTAGGCATATTTATTCTATTAATGACTGTTTTTTACTTCAAAGTGATATAGATAATTTCTTGAATTGGTGTGAATATAATTATATAGATATAAATATGGATAAGTGCTCCATTGTCTCTTACTCTAGAAAATCTGAAGTCTTAAGGTTTTCCTATTATATTGGGGACTCTAAAATTATAACAAATGATCATCAAAGAGATCTCGGAATAATATTTTCCAATAATGGATCTTTTCATAATCACATTAATTTTATGGTGAATAAATCTCTTAAAATTGTAGGAGCTATTTACAGATATGGAAAAGCATTTAATAAATTTATAAAGATTAAACTTTTTATATCCTTAGTTCTTCCCATCTTGGAGTATGGTTCAATTATATGGAATCCTCATAACAGGACAGATATCATAAGAATTCACTCTGTTTTTGACAAATTTGCAAAATTAAATAGTTTAAGTAATGAACACTATATTGATTTACTACTGAGACGAAAAACAAGAGATCTCAAACTTCTTCATAAATTCATCTCCCAGAATATTTCTGTATCTAATTTGCTTTCTAACTTAGGTATTAAAAAAAAATTATAATACTCGTATTCATAATGTTTTTGAACTGAAAAATTGTAAATCTGATGTATTAAGATTTTCCCCTTTATTTCGTTTACCTAGAACTTATAACAAAGATTTTGGTAATGATGATGTTTTTAATTTGGATTTAAACAATTCACTAAAGTCCTCATAAAAAAATATTATCCTTAATTTCATTTGATATATTGCCTTTTTATTTATTTGTGCATTTTATTGATTTTCTATTTTATTGGTATTATTTATTTTATTATTATTATTATTATTATTATTATTTTTTAATGCTTATTTAGATTTGTATTACTGTGCAATCTATAATTGGCTAAATGCTGTTGATATGTACATTAAATAAATAAAGAATTGAATTGAAGAATTGAATTGAATTATTATTATTATTATTATTATTATTATTATTATTATTATTATTATTATTATTATTATTATTATTATTATTATTATTATTATTATTATTATTATTATTATTATTATTATTATTATTATTATTATTATTATTATTATTATTATTATTATTATTATTATTATTATTATTATTATTATTATTATTATTATTATTATTATTATTATTATTATTATTATTATTATTATTATTATTATTATTATTATTATTATTATTATTATTATTATTATTATTATTATTGGGATTAAAGCATATGTAATATTTAAATTATTTATCTTTATTCCATTTGAAAGTTGACTTTTCTATATATAATGGATATACAGTAAAAAGTTGTCATTGAAACAGTTTCACATTAAGATAAAAAAATTTATTGCCACAAATAACTAGATATATAGTTTTAAAAAACAACTTTATAATTTAAGTAAGCAATTTTAAAACATTAGCTATATTTACATTATCTTTTAGAAATAACTTTACACATTACATATATATATACACGCACACATGCACATAAATAGATTAATAAAAAATAGTATTTTGTTATTCACTTCAAGATTTAATTAAACAATTAGTATAAGATAAATTATATATTTTTTATTTATTCATTCATAATTTCCCAATAATTATGATATTATTAATCACAATAATATAATTAAAATAATATATTGGATTAAAGCAGACCTCTTTTTTTTAAAAAAAAAGCTAATGAATATAAAAAATGCTTTGATAATTTTCACCTTTTATATTTTTTTAATACGGCATAAAATAATAGCTATTTTTATTGTTCACTGAGGTGAAAAATAATATTTTTAACCTAATTTTAACCAATTGTCATCTATCCTCAGAGACAATTTAATATATACGGTGTATATATTAATAAAAAAATAACATTACTCTTTATTTTTAAAAAACAAAAGTAGTTTACCTATTACTTAAGTATTTAAATATTCATTGCATAAATGAGTTTGTCTATATACATATGAGTATTTTTACACCTGTTAGTGTAACTTTTAATAAAAGTTCATTTATAAATCTTCAAGTTTAAAATCCAGGTGTTATTAGAAAAAAATTTTAAAAATGAAAAAGACACCTGAATGCAGCTGCTACTAATACCAATTATGGTGTAGTTTGTTGTTATTAATTTAGCAGTTGTAATCAGTGTACGATTTAAAGCAGGAAAGTAAAACAGCTGATTGAGTCACGCAGGTCAAAAACATTGGGGTTATGAGTAGTCAAGCGTTACTTCATCAGCTTGGCTATGGCATATCCTGACCATGCCAGCATCATTAGTGACATAATTATGACCTCATCAGAAAAGTCATAAATTCAAGGCATGTTTATGTAAAGATATGCTAAAATACCCATTTATATATATAAATTGCTTAAAGATTCTGTGACTAGAAAGTTAGTATCTTTGAAATATATTAACTATGATTATAATTGCCATATAAGTTATTTAAATAAGTTGCTGAGGCAAAATAATAATAATAATAAAATTGGGATTGAATAGAATTAAAAAATCACGTTTAGAAAAAAATAGAAAGGATTAAGAAAAAGTAAAACAGTTAAAAAATAACTCGCAACAAGGTAAAAGCATCCCCAACAACTTTTCATAAAAGAACAGTGAAAAATAAGATAGAAGTCATCAAGTTTGTCAGCTTTTTAGATAATGACAATTCAAGCAGTTTACATTTTATTTTACACTCTAGATTGGGATAGCTATAAATCCATTGAAAAAGAAATTTGGAATGATTAGCTGCAGAGCAAAGGATCTTCAATAGCTCTTTATAAAAGAACATTCAAAGATAAGACATAATTTATCAAGGTTGCTAATTTATAAGAAATGAGAATTAAAGTAGTTTTTTTTTTCCATGTGCCATAGCATCGGCCGGGAAGCGAACCCGCGACAACTGCTTGTAAGGCGGCTGTGCTGACCACTCGACCACCAACGCTTGACAATTAACGTAGTTTTCTGTCATTATTTAGCACTTTAGCTAAGGATAGTTGGATATCCTTTTAGAAAAAAATATAAAAGTTTAGCTGAATTAGTTATAGGCAAACTATTTAACAGAAATATCTAAAGCCTCTTAAAAAGAAGTTTATTTGGCACAGATGTAAACCTATGTCAGAAGAATGTCAAGCAAACATGTTAGTTGTGCATCATGGGATCTAACCTCAATATAAAAATGAACATTCATGTAAAATTCCTCTCTCATATATATATATATGATGTGGGTAAATTACAAATATAGTTTGGGTCATTTTTATATAAATGAATTGTAATGAATAAGCAAATGTTAAAACATTTAATGACTAAACAGTTTTGGGTTGAAATAGGTAAGAATTTATTTGAAGCTAAGGACTTTAGATATCACAGAGAATCATAATCATAACATAATAAAAAGTGAGGAAGTTGTCATCAATTAAATAAATGAATTACAAGTGTATTTTAGCAGTAATGTATCTCATCAATAGTCACTGGAAGTTTCTAAGATTATATCACTTTTTTACTTTATTGTCCTTTCATAACTTCTTTTATGATATGTTTAATTAAAAGTAAAAAGCAGATCCTTTTTATTCTTAACCCAAGATATGGCATGAATTTAAACCTAGACAGTTATTTTTAGAATCAGTAGTATTCAGACGATTATTATTTCCTTTAATATTTTGCCAATAAGATTTCATCCATCTAGAAAACTTTATAAGTTAGATTAAGTTTTTTCATGGATTTATTATGATATAAACAAAAAATATATAATTTAGGTTAGAAATAAAAAGGTTCTATTTTAATTTTTTTAATTAAACCCATGGCAAAAAGTTATTAGTGAACATAAAATAAAAAATAGTGTTTTAGCTATAGGAACTGGTAATTGGTTATTTCACTAAGAACATCATTGTTAAAACACATTTATAGTTTATTCACATGAAAATGATTTTAAGCATTAATTTTTTTGAATAATAATAAATCCATGAAAAATCCTCATCTAACATATATAATGCTCTAGAAGGGATGAATTATTATTTAAAAAAAGTTAAAGGGAATATAATCTTCTAAATCTTCATGCATGTAAGAGTGACTGTTTAGGTTTAAATTTATGTAATAACTTGTGCTAGAAATAAAAAGATCTAATTTTATTTGTAATTCAGCCTATGATTAAAAAACTATTAATGAATGATGAGTAAAAAAGTTGGTTAGTCTTGTGAAGTATCAGTAGTGGTTGATGGTTTTCTTAGCAATATCAATGCTAAAATATATCTGTAATTTATTTACATAGAAATGACCCCAAACCTTAATTTGTTTTCATCATAATAAATCTATGAAAAATCATAACCTAACATATATATATATATATATATGTTAGGTTATGATTATATATATATATATATATATATATATATATATATATATATATATAATTTTCAACTATTATTGATCTACTGCAGAATAAAGGTCTCTTCATATTCAATCCATGTTTTCTGATCTGTAGCCTCTCTTCTACACATCACAATAGCACAATTTTGTATTTCATTCATCCATCTCAAATGTAGTCCCTTTATAGGTCTTTTACACTCTCTTCAAATTCAGATTAATGTTTCAACTGACCATCTATTATTATCTTTTCTAGTAATATGTCTAGCCTAACTCCACTTTAGTCTCTTAATTATTTTAATGATGTCAGCAATAATTGTTTGTTCTTTCAACCACATATTCCATTTGGGATCTTTTCTTGTTACTTCTAACACACATCTCTTCATACTTCTTTGAGTGAACTGAAATCTCTGCATTGTTCTTTTGTTAAGTGTCCAAATCTCAGATACATAAGTAAGAATCTTCTTTACTGGTTCACAATTATAATTTCTTATATCATTATCAGCTCTTTCTACACCATTTTACAAAAATTTGAGATATTCTGTCCTTCTTAATGCATCATGTTTATATAATTTCATACTTCTTTTCCTTATAAATTGTCTTGTCTCAGTAGAAATTTTATTGATAAATTGCTGCCTTTTTCTACCATTTAACCTCTGTTGCAGTTTAATAGTGTATCAGTTATCTTCTTACTGATTTCATTCAAATATGAATCATATTCAAAATTTGTTAATATTTAAAAACAATTTACAAGTTCTAATTTAAATTCATTGGAATGTTTCTGAAAATTAGGAATATCAACTGTGAATAGTATCTTTTTTTTAATAATTTTTCTTTCTAGTTTTGCATTAACATTTATCTTACATCTCACTAATTGATGATTAATTGCTATGTTGAATTTGTTAAGAACATTACAATCTGAAAATCCATATTTTCTGTTAGTCAAATTGTAATCCAATTCTGCTGTACATTTATTTGAATGTTTTTTTATCCATTTCCATTTAGCATTTTTCTTAAAACAAATACATAATATAAAGTTTTTTTCCTGCAAACTCCACAAATCTATGACCTCTCTTACTCATAACACCATATTCAAATTTACTTATAGTGCTTTCATCTTTCAATTGTTTACTATTTTTAGGTTTAAAGTCTTTCATGGAAATTTTAAAATGTTGTTTGATCTCATCAAAAGTCTTTTTTACATCCATATACAAATCCTCTACTTTTTAATCACCATGTTATTGGCATAAACCCAAATTATCTGCACTTGATATCTGCTTTTAAATTGAATAACTAATTTTGCTACTCTGTTCAATGTACAATCAATCTCCAAAATGTTGTTCATCCATCTTTTATTTGCAATAAATCCTACTCCACATGTAGCTTTAATGTTTGTACCATTGTAGTATTTAAATCAGTTGTCTTTTCATCTTTTCTTCTAACTTCATATAAGTCCAATAATGTCCCATTTAATATTAGACTATTTTTCTTCCAATTCTTTCAATAATCCTTTATTTGAATGTGATCTGCAGTTGTACTCAACTAAGTAAAAGGTAATCATCAAATGGCAGTCTGGGCTCACAATGAGGAGATTCCTAACAGACTCTGCCATCAACTGCCAACCATTGCCTTAGCTGGTGGATTTACAACCTCCTGAAAATAAAATTCATGATTTATTTTTGTCTATCATGATTGCAAATACCCATTAGAAAAAAATAATTCATTCACACACACACACACATTCATTGTGCTTTATAAAAAACTTCCAACATATATTTTAATTAAGAACTATCAGATAACTGAGCAAAAATACCATAATGTGTTTTGATCTTAAATTCAGAGGTAAAAAATCAATAAATTCATTATGCTGGCAAATGCTTGTTGGTCAGCAGCTCATTCATTTTCATATAGTATATGAATAATCACATAGTGAAAAACATATGCACTGACAAGAAGTATGAAATAGATATTAGGAAATTGCCTTGCTTGGTTTCTTTAGATCCTCCAAGAGGAATCAAGGAGTCTTTTTCAGTTACAGCAAATTTCTTCTGCAGCCATATATATATATATATATATATATATATATATATATATATATATATATATATATATATATATATATATATATATAATGTAAAAATACTAAAACAGCATCATCTTGACATGGGACTTCACTCACCTTTTGGGATGAAGTAAATTTTACATTTCAATTAAACTACTTATAAATCTATTTTTCCCCAGAGGAACTTGTTTCATGCATTATAATTTTTTCCTGACATTTTTCTAACAGAAAACAGAATTTCACATTGTTTGATGAATAAGTAAAACACACTTAATAAAAACATTTATGGCAAAATAACACACTTATCTCAATAACAAAAGTTGGTAGACTTTTATAGGGGAAGTCTCTGCAAAAGACATGTAAAGCAGAAACATACTACAATGCATTGCTTTCCAGAGAATGATTTCATTTATTTTGGGGTATTCCCTTGTATGCATGTCAATAAAAAATATTTTTTGAAACTTTAATAAATATAATACAAAGTCAAAAACACAAGACTTCTTAAGAGGATTACAACAATAAAATAAAGTCTTCTTAAACAGTGTAATAATGAAAATTATTCCATAGGAAATGTTTCCAGAAATAAGGGCTTACATAATAACACACTCAGCATCAATAACAACAATAATAATCTATGAAAAACTATTTTCTTTCTTGACACAAATAAACAAAATTAATACATATAATTTAATGGTTTTAAAAAATATTATTTTAGTTAAAATTAAAATCTAATTATGCATAGGTATGATCAAATTTCTAATTTTGTTATACACAATCTTTCCTTTTCATAAAATAATATACAAAACAAAAATATTAGTGATATTTTTTCATGTATATTTTGTTACTATTTTTATAACACAAATTTAATCATAACTACACATTAATCTCTTTAATATAAACTTTTTTGACAGCCCCTAATATCTATTATAATTAATTTTCAATTTTTATTTTATATAAGTAAAAGATAAAAACAACATATTGAGAGCCAAGCTTTATTAGAATTGATAACTATGAAGTGTTGAGCATGCTTTTGATACAAATAAAAACATTCTTAAAAGTAATATTTTACTTTTGCAAATTATAGATATAATAAAATATCTTTATCTAACAACAAAATGATATATAACAATAGCTGTAATATAGTCATATAATCATAACATATAAAAATAACATATAAAAGCTCTTTTTGGCAAATTTTAAATTTTTGCTCTTTTCAATATGTCTTAATTACAAAAATATGTGATGTGATGTGATGTATTATGGCTTCTCCTTAAATGAAGTCAAGAATATCTATAACCTATATTGCATACATAGTTACATCTACAGGCTCTATATAAAATTAACACAAGCCTATAATTACACTTAAATATTTCTATAACAACACATATTATACAACCCTCCATTCATTTTTTTATTATCCAATTATTAGTTAAATTAATTGATGTTTTAAAAATGTTCATATATTTAAAAAATATGTAATAATCTCAAATATATAATCAGAACAATAATAACTTTTGTCATTTAAATATTGCAAAAAAGTAGTTTTAATAAAATATTTTTCATTTGTATAAAAAAAGCCAAATTAATTTTTCTCTAGAACATATAAAACAGTGAAATTATGTGTTAAAATTCAAAATTTCAATTATAATTATTTTAAAATGTCAAAAAAACATTATAAAGTATTCTTTTTTCAGCATATTTTCTGTTTTAACATTACTATATATTTTTTTAATTCTTAATAAACAAATATTTATAAATAAAATCTTAATCTAAACACTAAATTCTCATCAATAAATAAATGTTTTACAAATATTTTGCAAAAACAGTCATAAATAAATAAACAAACTATAGAAAATATATATGATTTTCTTTTTTTAATGTTAAATAAAAAATGAGAACTTAAAACCACTCTTGCAAAAGTGCTCAGAATCTGAGAATAAAGAAACTACCAATCGGCAACCTTATCAGCTCATTTATATTAGGTTTCCTATATAATACTATCATTGTTAGATTTGTTTGAATGAATACATCAATATATATTTTAGTTTCAGTTTTTATAATCAAATAAATCCAAACTGGTAAAAATCCCACCATAGATAGCTATAAGAGAATAAATTTAAGCCAAATGATTGAAATACCATAACATATGTTTCAGAAAAAGTGATAAAAAACATTCATTAAATTACAGAATTATTTTACAAGAATCTACAAAATGTTATTTCTGATGTTAAAATATTATGTTATAGCTTTCAGCATTATCCCTTCAATCCATCAATGTCTTTTAAAAGTACATGTCTATCAGGATTTATTATTTCAATACTGTATTTTATACCCTTTTATCTATAATTAATTGCTGAATATAGTATTCAAATACTGCATTAGGTAGTTGTTTTATATTTTTAATATTATGTTAATCTTAGTGCATGCTTATGATTTACAGTACTTTTTTTATTAAAAACTGGTATAAATATAAGTAGTTTGATCATTTTATTTTGAGTACAATATAGCATCAGATCTCCTACCCCATACTTTTATACACATCCAGCAATATATTAAATGTATTTTATCATATTTTAAAGCTACAATGGAACTAATACATTTATTTGCTACATATAAACGCTTTATTTAAAAATAAATTTAATTTTAAAAGAAAGACTTATTCCAATATATATGATAATTTTTTAGATATTTTACTTTTAGAATGATAATAACAAATTATCTTTTTTTTTAAAAAGTAAATTTTTAATGGGTATTATTTTATTCAGCATGATCATTAGAAACATTTGTAAAGTAATGTGTCAGACAGAGTAAATAAATGAATAAACAAAATTATTACTTTATAACGGCTGCTCACATCTTTAAAGACAATTTTCAGATATATTTCTATCAAGTGCAATAAAGTAAATTCCACCTATTTTTTCAAAAATAATAGTTGACCAATTATAACTTTTTATTATTCCACTAATGCAGAGATTGAATTTCTTTTTTTTTTTTTAACATTTTAAAAGTAATAAAAATATTTGGTACAATAAAAGAAAATATACATGTATTGATTATTATAAAACATTAGTATAACATGATATATATAAGTATTATGTTTTTTTAAATGCATTTTTCTTTTTATTAAAAAGCCATCATTCTGACATAGATGTGGTCTCTTGCGTTATATATATATTGACTTAGTATATATATATTGTAAAAATAAATATATGAATAAAATGTTTATGAACTATGCTAGTTCCATTATTAAACAGTTCTTACCTCCATAACTTTATATATATTGTAACTTTATTTTCCTTCTGATTCAATCCTACCTTTAGCTCAGTTCAAACATTAAAGTATATAACATTGTGATACTCAATAATTAACTAGAAACGTATCATACATAAAAACATAAGGTGGTCTTAAGAAACGGTCACAATATGGTGGTTTTAACATTGAGAGGTATATAAAATATGCTCCCCAATGGCATTGCTATTGTAGACATTTTTCACCTACTATCCTAGTATAATCATTAGAAAAATCCCCACAACAGACCATGATTAACATAATCTTTCATTAAAAATAATGATTATTCTATTCTTTACTTATTTAATAAACTATATAAAAATAATGATATCAAATGCATACTAAATACTTATAATAGTTACTGCAAGCTTATAAGTATTTCAAGGATAATAATTATTCTCTTATAATATAATAACAATTACAAGTAGTAAGATAATTGGATAATAGGAGGATTTTACTAAGATCCAATTATCTAAATAATAATCACACCTAACATTATAAACATAAATTAAATTCTATCCTTAAAAATTAGCATAACTTGAATAATCCCAATACAATAAGAATAACTTTTACTATTTTCTACCTTACTTCTAATTATGTAATTTAATTGCCCTTAGATATCTAATATTTTCATTATCCAAATATTAATTATAAAACAAAATAATAATTTTACTATAATCAAAAGCATTACAGTACATCTATAACGTCCTCCCCTTCACTACCTTAATTTGATTAGCAATTTTACTCTTTTTTATTGCATCTTTTAAAAATATGAGCCTTGTCATATGTTCTATCAAGAACATTTATTTTTGATATAAGATAGTATTTTAATATTTAATTTAAAATTAATTTTACTTTTTTAAATAATAATAATGCAACTCTTTAATATATGATGCCTTTCAGTGATTGCTTCATTTAAATAATATTTTTAAATAGCACTTCTAAAATAATTATATTTTCAAGTAAGGAATTTTTAATTCATTAAGTTTTCCTTCTTTGCAATATCTTATGCATAAATTATCCAATAATTAAATTTTTTGTTGTAATTATTTAATATAATTTATGTGTTTTGATATGACTCTGTGATAAAAAATAATTTTGAGTAGAAATAAAGCCACCAGTCTAAGATTTATATTAAAATAACTTTATTTTAACAATAGTAACAATAGATAACAACTTATCAAATATAAATAACATAGTTAAATTCTAAAATATATATGAAATAAATTAAAATATATGTACAATTATTTACATTGAAAAATAAATAAATTAAATAAACTTACTTCTTTTCAAATTAACATTTGTATTAGATAATTACTCTGTTCCTCAAATATCAAATTCACTATTATTAACATGCATACTTTCTTTCATATTGATACTTCATTTTACCATCCACGTGTTCTTCTAATAGGCTCTCTTTTGCAATATTCACATAAAATGCAATACTTTATTATCTTTAATAATATAAATCTGCATAAAATCTCTTCTACATATAAACATTTTGGTTTATGTATTATATATTTCAATGTAATATTGATATGATATTGAAATAATTAAATGAATCAAGATCCCTTATTAATAAATGATCATTCATCCTATTAACTCTTTACCACTTTTCATTTATTTTTTCACTCTTATTTTTGATCTCATATTTTATCTTTTAGCATTAAATCAGTCAGATTTTACTTAACTACTAAAATATTTGTTTTGCATTTATTATTGTTTTTTTAAAATCACTCTTCTACCTAAGAAGGAAATCATAATATTTCTAAAGAATAACTAGTCTACATATAATGCTCATTATATATTTTCTTTACCATATCCAAAACCTCTATAGATAAGAAACTGATTTTTAACAAATTATCTCTAAATATAAGAATGAAGGTCTTCTTTTTTTAATGGAATACTAAATCATTTAGCAAGTAGTCATTTTTTATTAATGATTTTACCCCAATGTCCAAGCTTATCTATTAAGCTCCTATGAAAATGACATTCATATCTTGTGGAAATTCCTCTTATCTTGTCATACTAAAGTACGTATATGGGTGTCACATAGCTAAATCTCATAATAATATTCTTCATGAAGGTATTTCATCTAATCCTGGAACTATGCTGTATATTCTTAGCATCAATGACCATAAGCTACCTCACAACTAATATTACAATCTCATCTTGCCCCCAAGTATTATTCTATAATATTAACAATCATATTACAAAACAAATCAAGTCTTATGACAAATGTCAACTCTATACTTGGTATAACATAAAACTGGGATCATAACTATTTTATTACTTTTACCATTCATTCTCTTGCATCTCTTCATATTTTCATTTGAGATTCAGATATCATAGGTATTTTTATTTCCATGAATTCCATCTCTTCATTCATCATTATAAAACACTTTACTCATTAAATATATTTTATATTAAAATATTACTAACTTAATATTTAAATAATTTTACCTTATAATATAACAATAAAGTATTGTTTTATCCATACTCTCTTTTTCTCAACACTCATCTATATTATCTTAACTTTCTAAGCATATTTCCTATTATCATCATTTAAAAAAAATACATTAAACATGTAAAATATATTTACATATCATAATATCTAAATCCAATACATCTCATATTATTACCTTATCACCAAACTTAATATTTAATTTTACCTTCACAATAATAACTAAAAAAAATATTACTTCCTAGTTCTGCATCATTATATTCTTCAGCATGACACTTCACCTTCTTGCCGGTTTCTACTTTTATTTCTCCATCTGCCAGCAACTTCTAGAATCCTGTGTAACACATTAAAAATCACTAATAGCAACAATTTGATAAACTCTTTAAAAATTCATTGCATCTTTGTTTAAGCTTTCAGATCTGAGTATGTTCTAATATTAAATATGAATAACTATCATAGAGGTTTAATAAAACTGTATTTGAGTAATTAATTCCATACACATTTGAGCATAAATCTCTCCATTTTTAAACATTACCATACATAGTATTAATTTATAGGTCATTTCTACCTCCATTTTTTCTCCTCATTATATTTTACATAATACTTATTTCATTCCAAAATAAACATACATTAGTTCTCTTCACTTTATTATCCAGCAATGTCTATTTTATTATTATTTTTCATAATAAAAATTAATAACTGTTCTTGCTAAATTTTTATCCTTTTAGTATTTTATATCATAAGATAATCTTATTTGCTAACAAAATGTTCTTTTTTGAAATAAGTGTTAATTTAATATAATCTATAGTAAATATTTATTGTCATATTCATTTACTTAATATTCCTTAATTATTAAATATACAGCAAATGTCTATTCTTCTGTATAATTTTATAAAGTTAATTTGAATAATACATGTTACTTTAATTTAAAAGATAACTATTTGCTTTTGATGTCTCATTTCCATTAATAAACTATTTTAAAGTTTAGTAAACTAATTTAATTATTTTATATAAGTTATCACTTTGTATTTGTTCTTGTTTTTTTTTAATAATGAAGTTATTACTTAAATGAATCAACAAAGTAGAGATGAAAAAACATATTTCCTTACATAATAGTATTTACACCTTTTAATTAATTGAAGTTGAGAATCCTATGCTCGCACTTATTCTTCAATAGCATTTTTAATTGTGAATTGAATTTTCAGACTGTAATTATGTTGCAACTGAATAAACATGGTTTAACTTACTCAATCATTTTTAGATTACTATTAAAATATATTATATTTGTTTAAGCATGATTAATTTACTTACTTTACTGTTTACCAAATAAAATATATTAAATTTTATAATTTTAAAAACTTTTATGTGAAACAACGATTCACTTTCTCCCTTTTCTTATTTCTCCCTCATTTCTCCCTAGTTCATCTACTTTTTTCCTTTTATATGTTCAGACAGCATTGTGTAAAAAAAAAACAAAAACAATTAATTACATTTCATTGGTCAATGAATTGAAAATGAACTAACAGTTTTTTGAATAAATAACATGCTGTTTAAAATTTAATAATAATAACAAAATCAATAAATATTTTAAAACTGACATTAAATTAAAATTTAAAATACATTAACTTTTTAATTAATTTAAACTAAAATATTTTAATAATAGTATTTATTCCCGAAATGTTATTACCATTACAATCTTTAAAAACATGTCATTATTTTATAGAAAATGAATTATATTACTTTTATTTAGATATCAGAATTCAGTGCAGAAAAAAACACACTCATCTTTTAAAGGATAACTTTGATAAAACAACTAAGATTGAATTTTTTTCTATTGTAACTTTTACTTAAATATAACTTATTTATACAAGTAAATGGGTTTGCATTGAGAAAATTACTTATATTAAAATTAAATAACTATTAAAAAAATAATTACAAATAAAAATGTCTTTTCTTTATTCCCACTGTCTTCTCTTTTTAAATCGCATATATTAAATTATTTGTGCAAGTTATATTTCTAAAATTTAAAATTTTGGTTTATAATATACATTTTTATATACTCAATCAGCATAATCAAACAATTAAAAATTTACAATATGTATATATTAATGGTTAAACTGAGCATGTTTCAATGATTTACATTATATATATATATAATTTTGACCTGGCTATTTTGAAATATGAACTCTAATGTATTTATATATTAGTTCACAGGGGGCAGTACTGGATTTCTTAATCATGTGGGATGATTTAATTGCTTAATATATATATATATATATATATATATATATATATTCCATATATATATATATATATATATATATATATATGGAAGCCAAATGACTTTAAATCTCAGGAAATAGACTGGCACATATGATTTTAACAATATTTTATTTGATACAATAATGAAGACCACTGCACACAGCCCCTATTTGCAATACTTGGCCGGAAATGGGGAAAAAAATTTCTGGTGAATGAATGTAGACCCTATAATATTACATTTAAAGAGGCTAATAGATCATACAACAAAAGTTTAATTAGAAAACATAATTATCAGTTGCCATATGACTTACTTTTTTTTTCATAAAGTCTTTCTTTCAATCTTTTACATATTAGTTTTATTTCATACACATACAGGAAAACAAAACTTATTTATAAAATGTTTAAGATTTCTTTGCTAAATTTAATGTTAATCTTCAATTACATTATAACATTAATATAGTTATAGATAACCAAGTACATTTGCTGTACAGCAAACTCAGAAATCAAGAAATTAAAATTATAACTCTATATATAGATAAACGTATAAATATAAACCATTTATCTGCTTTATAGGTTTCATAAAATAAACATAAGCATGTACTAAATATGGAATATGTAAGTGCTATATTTTTATACAACAATAACTATAAGGAATGGCCATTTTAAACTCCTAATGCCAACTTAATAAAACTAGGACTTCAATAGAGGAAACTCATTTCAAGTCCAATCTCTAATTTATTAAAATCGAATTGGAATAAATCCTTATATATATATATATAAACTATTTAGTGGTGAACAAACAACTGCATATATGTATACTATAAGTTCACTGATACAAAATCTAATTCTCAGTAATCAAATGCAGTGTTGGCTGCACACAAATAAACCTGATGGATACAATTAAATTATTAACTTAAAGCTATTAATAGTTATTTACTCGAATTGTTTTACAGTTGGACAATTTATGCAAAGATATAGTACATTTAAAACAAATATTATAACTCACATTATTATTAATAATATTATTACTTTTTAAACTGACAATTTCTACAAAATAACATTTAGTTACCATGAATTAAAAGGAAAGTTAACACAAAATTAATATAACATGCAAATAAAATACAGAATATACTTATTTATTTATTTCTTTTACTTCAGTTCCATTAAAATGTAATTAACTTTAATTTTTTTTTCTTTCTCTTTTTTTTTAAATTTAAAAAGCAACAACATTTATTTCCTATTTTAAACAATTCATAAAATACTATATAGTATATCAATATTAAATACAATTTGAAACAGTTAGGATAAAGTATAAATAGTCCCTTTTAAACATATGACTTACAAAAAAGATGACCATAAGAGTATGTTATGTTGTGATGTGATTCACTATGGCTACTTTATTGAAGTCAGGAATCTTTCAGCCACTATGCCCAGAGAAACCTGTTAGCCACATTACCTTTCCATTCCATTCCCCAATCCAAATTTTTCCCATTTCTTCTCTATCTTGCTCCAACCCATTTCCACAACATTATCTTCATCAACTCTATGGTTTTATATCTAAATCTCCCTTATCTTTTCCTCAACACAGCTTAAAAACCAAGAACTCACTTTTTCTATAAATACTTTGCTTATATTATTTCTTCCACAATGTCATTATTTGTACCTTTTCTGCTTGTAGGCATTTACATTCAATTAGCAGATGACTAATATGTTCTTTGTCTTCCTTACATAACTTACAGACTAAATCACCCATATTTTTCAATTTATGTGTATATTTTTTTGTTGTTAATAATCCTGTTTGAGCCTTAAATGGTAAACTACTTATTTTGCTGTTATCAAAAATTAACTCACACCCAATATTCTGTTTACTTCTATATATATTTAAACTCTTTTTACTCTCAATAGTAGTTTTCCATCTCACCATCTTCTTATTTTTTATTACTGCATCTATTCTTTTATCCAATTCCTTGCCATTACCAATCATCCCACATTTTGTATAAGTATACTGACATATATATTCAAATCTTCTGCATATCATACCAAACTCTCCATATAGTAGTGCAAGCAAATGCAAACTTTCATAATCAATGGATGCAGGAAGGTTTGTGCATACTATTGTATGGAAAGTTTGGTATTCTTGTTAACAGAATGTGTAAGCATATGAAATGGTGATTGTGTGATGTTTTGATTGTTTCAATACAATCATAGTTTGTTTCTTCCCAAATATAAATATTAAACAGTTCATATGTGGCTGCAGTATATTCTAGCAATTGCCAGCTCTGCAATTTGAAATAAGCATTGCTTCTTTATTTTTAACCAGAGTTATTTGAAGTAGCATGTAACATTTTCCAGTTATACAGGTTAGATTAGCAGATAGTGTTTTTTTCCTCATTCAGTTGCTAAGTTTACTGGCAGTCTGATTTCATTATAATAAAGTGAGAATTCAGAATAAATGTAATGAGATAAAATGATTTTTTAAAAGGTTTTATTTTTTTCTGTTTTTAATGATCTGTTACAGTTTTTGTTTCATTTCTTAATTGATTAATTTGCATAACAATTTAATTGACTGAACTTGAATTTTTTTATATCTTTTCTTTGCAATACATTCTTTTGACAAGAGAGTTTTACATATTGTTATTTCTGTTTATTTTTAAAATCTCCACCCCATGCGGAAAACTGCATGGATGATACTAAAATGAATAATTTATTACTTATTTCAAATTCTCAAACTTGAAAACAAAGAAAAAGCCAAGTAGAAGAGATCGTAATTATCTTACCTTTTTTTTTTATTCATCTGACATTTTGTAAGCTGTTTATCCAACTATTGATTATAAGATTAATCATCTGTAGTTTGATACATACCTTTATCTGGAGTTTTTTCTTAAGTAATGACTGAAAAGCAAGTTATTTATTATTAGAGAGCTTCTTGTCATTCTTTTTCTAGATGGTGCATAATATGTCCAGATATATAACCAAATCTCTGCTGATTAGGTTTGTTCTATAGCAGAAGATCTGCCATCCTTTTAACAATCAATCAGTAGTTAGCCATTATTATGTTATTAAATATTAACTGGAAAATTATGTTCTTATAAGATGAATAATACAACTTTCTGATAGAGGAAGAGCTGTAAATGCTCTTGATTTAGTTACCTACCTTAAAAAATTGTGATAAACTTTCTTCTGTGCTTAGTTTCTACTGTTGTTAGATACTTGTTGCAGTACATTATCCTGATGTTTCTTGCTCCAAAAGCTTTGTATTATTGTTTTTCATATTCATTGTTAGTAAATGATGATGGTACCTTGAGTTCCCCTAATTCTTGGCTGCATTTCCCCCAAATAATTTATGGCAATGCTAATGTTTTCTTTATCTGTTAAACTGTGTAATGCAAATAGTTTCAGCAAGTTTATTTAAATAGTTCAGTGGATTTTTACATAAAAACCCTTTGAAGGTCTTAATTTTTACCAGTTTGGATATGAAACTATTGTTTATACTAATTGGTATAGTTTTATTTCAGCTATGAATATGAAAGCACAAGCTTTCGAAAGTACTTAGCATATCTAAAGGTCAAACTTTTCTTTAGCTGCATACTAATGCACAACTCACCAATTATTATTTGATTATCCTCTCAATTATTAACATCTATTGGCTAGTTAATTATATAAGGTTGCTTCACTTCTCCATATCTATTCAGAATATTATTATTAGATCAGTATTCCATCTCCACATTCTTCAATTTTCTTCTTTCATAATCTATAGATAGTGCATGCTTTTATTTTTCTGTATGAATTTTTTCAGCTATCACTTTTGAAGTTATAATTTGTATTTCTAGATTATCTTGAATCACTTGATTATAAAGCTTTAATGTAACTTTCAGTTTTTTTTTCTGCTAACCTAACTGATGTAGCATCATTTGTCTCTTTATTGACTTCTGATTTTTTGAGATTTATTTATTTCCTTTTAAATTCTTGTAGTTTGATTGCCAAAATTTATTGCATTTCTTTGAGTCTTTTGTCTGACTCATGTTTATTTTTAATTTTGTCCTGCTTCTCTTTCATTTTTTTTCTTTTATTACAAACATGGTTTTCTTTCATTTATTGCATTATTTGTTCCATCTGTACATCTATGTACACATATATTCTTCCAGTTTGTGTTCTATTTTTTCTAACTTTTAGTCAAAATAATGCTTCATCATTAATTTCATCTGTTTTTGATTATCTTCCATTTGATTTTACATCTCTAAATCCTTCTGCTTTTGATTGTTTTGTCCCTAAATCCCTCTGTTTTTTATTATCTCATTTCTAAATCCCTTTATTTTTGATTTTTTTATCCAGTTGTGAATCTCTAAATCCCTCTATTTTTTATTTTTCATTTTTGCATCACTAAATCTTTGTTTTTTATTTATACTCCATCTGTTTGAATAATGTGGTAATCATCTACTTCATATCTATTACAATAATGTTGCATTATTCTCAATTTTTTTTATCTCTTCATTAATGTTCTAATGCTCTATTTATTTGTATGCATCACCATCTGGATGAACACTATCCATATAAGAAATCTCCAAACTATCTTTTTCATAGTTTGAAGAACTATCTGCTTCAGCCATTTTTTGATGGTCCTCTTTCTTTTCATTTTCTTTCTGCATTTTATTAATCTTCAAAATTTTTATATGCAATGAGTTTATTATTTTCAACAAAATTATTACCAAATACACCATTAACTGCACTACATTATTCCCTGAAGTATCTTATATCTTGATACATACTTGAATGTCCTATTTCCAGCATAAGTTCTCAGCAGAAGCTGCTTTGCTTATTTTCTTTTATTGTTTTTAATATATAATTACAACTTATAGAGCAAAAAAAAATAATTATCGTCTAGTCAACCATGCCATTCATCCAATCCCAGCTAAATGGGAGATTACAACTGAAAAATGAAACTCTCATTCTGTGCAAGCAAACATTATGAATAAAGTTTTACTATATAATGGTCAGACTGAGCATGGTACAAGATTTAATTTTTTTTAAGTATACATAATTTATATGGACACAATCTGTTCTATAATCTCAAGAAATAGACTGGCACATATGTTTTTAACAATATTTTATGTAATAGAATAATGATGACCACCACACACAATCCCCATTTGCAATACCTGCCTAAAGTTATGAAAAATGTAAGTTACTCCTGATGAATGAATGCAGATCATACTATATTACATTTAAAGAGGCTAATGCATCATACAACAATAATTTAATTATAAAACATAATTATCAGTTGACATATAACTTAATTTTCTTTTAACAAAATCTTTATTTAAATCTCCTACTCATTATTATCTTATTTCATCCACATGAAGAAAAATAAAAATTACTTATAAAATATCCAAAATTTTTTTTGCTAAGCTTAATATTAATCTTCAAATACATTATAATATTAATATAGTTACAGATAATCAAGTACATCTGCTATATAGTAAACCCAGAATTCAATAAATTAAATTTATAATTCTATTTATGGATAAACCTATAAATATAAAACATTTATCTGCCTCATAAGTTTCTTAGTATTGTTATATGCATATATTAAATATGAGATATGTAAGTGTCACGCTCTTTTACAACAATAACTATAAGAAATGGCCATTTTTAGGTCTAATCCCAATTTAATAAAACTATGACTTCTACATGAGTGGTTTGTTTCAAGTACAATCTCTAATATTAAAACAAAATAGGAATGAATTCTTCCATGTGGATAAAGATATATTTGAACTATTTGACAGTGAAAAAACAACTGCATATATATATATATATATATTGAAGTGGTAAATCTGTAGTACATATTTAACTTCACTGCCTGATGACATTACATACCTTCAAAGTAGGGTTTGAACCAGTTTATATGTTTATTTGGTCATCCAGGATTGTTAAGCACACACATATACACGTATAACTTCCACCCTGTTTATTCAAAATGGTTATGTATAACCAGTTGAATTATTATTTTAGCTTAAGTATATTTTATTTCCAAGCTTGTAAATTCCCTTCACTTAGATAATTGTGTATGTGCATATATGTATTATAGATATAAAAATAAATACAATTAATGTAGAGCTAAAGCAATGCCAGAAAATTCTAAAAAGTATTATTACAATTTAAAAAGGTCATTTACATTTTAAATATTTCAAGTCAAACCAAAAATCATATTTTAAAGTTATTTGCAATTTTAAAAATACGTTTAAATAATGCTTTCTGGAACGTATTGTTTACATCTTCCAATATTGCTAAATTTCAAGTATAGGAGGAGCAGAAGTTCTAGGAACGTGCAAAAGGAGTTCAAATCACTCTTCTCTCTGGTATTTGTGTAGAGAGTGGAAACAAAATAGACTGTGAGTAAAAGGAATTTGCCTCCCTGATCTTAAATCGCCTTTGTTCTGCCTCCCTGCTATGCCATCGCTACTTGAAAACTGTTATGTCTTACTGTAAAAGAATATTGGAAGATGCCTACCATTATTTTATTAATATTGTGCCTTGCTAAACTTCGTATATATTATTATAAGTGGCCACCATAACTTCTAAAGGTAATCCGTTTTGCCGAAGAATGAACTCTTAATTCTCCTCACTTCATTTCTTTCCTAAATCTTAATTGTAATCATAATGTAATCTTTATTTATTTGGTAACTGACTATAAACTTAATTATCATTAAATTTGTGATTTTCTCTTTTAAGTTTTAAACTTGTTCTTTGAAACGCTAAGCACAGAATTATGTACTTTACATCTATCATTAGCTTTTTAAGTTTCACACTCTAATTATTTTATTTCATGCGGCAAAACTTATTTTAAATATATATCTTATTAAATTAGTTTTAGTGTGCTAATGTTTTAATCTAGCGAACTTATATTATTTCAATCATCATTCCAATATTTTGGAATATTTAAATAGTTAAATGTAAAATTTCTTACTGAATGCTGTTCGCTCGGTTAAATATTTGAAATATATGCTTAATGGCAGATTGTTTAAAAATTATATTATGGCATAAGATAAACCTTTTGTTGTTGTCACTATCGATATTTAAATGCATTTTATCTTCTTAAAATAAATTTGATTATTAATATATTTCAATAACTATTTATTATTTATACGCCATTAAGAGTTAAATTGCTTATAATATATTGTTGTTTAAAATACTTGGACTTGTTAAATAGGAAATAATATTTTCCCTCTTCTATATTCAACATCCTAAATTTATTAAAGTTATATGTATGATGCTGAGTGGGTTATTATTTTATCATGGCATTACTCATGCTATTATTGCTTTATTTAAGCTTAAATTATTTCATTAGTCATTTAAGACTTAAGCCATATTCGCATTGCTTACTTATGATAGCATTTTAAAGAATTATATTTTGCTTTATCATATTTACTCATCCGAAATCCAGATTTTCTTCACGTAACTCGTATAGGAATGAGGTTTGGTATAACCGATCTCAGGATAAACATTAGAGTATTAAGGCTCTGCATGTGAAACGTTGGAGGGCATGCCATGGAATCCTTACCACTCATATTTTCGGATATCGCCTTGTGATAAATACAAGCAGAATCATATGTGATAAAGCCTTCCAGTCCAAAGACGGACATCTCCATTTTAAATGCTGTCATTATAGTTAGCACTGTGAGTTCTTTTATGTGTAATTCTCATATTATCTATAAGACGTGGTGCAGTGATGTTTGTAAACCACTCATTTATAATTTATCGAATATTTTAGGATTGTCACAGTAAAACTTATTAGGTTAACCTATTCCTCATTTGTACAGGCCCAAATATGCTCATAAACGATAAATTATTAACTATCATATCAAGAGTAAAACTCTCTCTAGAGATGAACCGCATTGATAACATTAATTTATTATTATACTATAACTCATTAGCATGCTAAATCATTTGCTTATATGCAAAGTAATAACCGCATTAAATATGTGCTATGCTTCTGATGTAATTTAAAATTATCTATGTTCATTAAATTATGTTGATAATTACTTATTTGTTTGTGTCTTACTGAATCTCACTCATTGAATCCCATTTAATTTTTATAATAATGATAATATTATTTAGAAGTTATAACATTATCTTAAATAAACATTTATCTATGAGTTGTTTTGTCTTTGCTCATTCTGGATGGATACTATTTTATAATTCATGTTTCTTTTGCAATGCTAGCTGTGTGCAATTCATTTTAAATTTATAAATTTTTCTTTCACATAAAATATTTGATTGAGCCAAGATTTGATATTATTCATTTACATTATTACCCTATAGATCTCATGTTTTTCTGCTGTGTCTCCAGGACCAGAATGAATAAAATTTCATGTTATCATCAGAAGTGTTGTTTATAATGTTATAGTTTTAGAGAAGAGCAAATAGGGCAAAATTCATGATTGCTCCTGACCTGTGTATCTCGGGCATGAGTGGATTTAGGGTACTTTTGCTTAGATTCTATACCTTGTTAAATGAACATACAATTCTGACCGGTACAATATATATATATATATAAACTATATAGTATATATATATATATATATATAAACTATAAGTTCACTAACACAAAATCTAATTCTGAGCACTCAAATATAGGGTTGGTTACAGATATGAAGCTGATGTTACTATTAAATCATTAAATTAAAACTATTAATAATTATTTACTCTAATTATTGAACACTTGGACAATTTATGCATAGATATATTGCATTTAAAAGGGATATTTTATCTTTTATTATTATCATAATTTATTTATTTATTTTTAAACTGACAATTTCTAAAAATAACATTTGGTTAACATGATTTAAAAAAAAATCTTTACAAAGTTAATATAAGAGGCATATAAAATACAGAGTAAATCTTTTATTATTTTTTTTATTACTTTAGCTGCATTAAAATGCAACTAACTTTGATTAATTATTTTTTCTTTTTTTTAAAAAAAAATGTTTACCTCCTATTTTAAACAATTTATAAAATAGGATATAGCACATTAGTATTAAATATCGATATGCTATATCTTAAATAGACCTTGAAGCAGTTAGACTAAAGTATAGTTCTTTTTAAATATGACTTACAAAGCAAGACAACCATAGTTTGC
Organism: Epiperipatus broadwayi; assembly: GCA_028023455.1. NCBI lineage: Eukaryota > Metazoa > Onychophora > Udeonychophora > Euonychophora > Peripatidae > Epiperipatus > Epiperipatus broadwayi. Next base: position 138,694 of record JAQFVV010000541.1, read on the forward strand.
TTTTTCCCAATGGCAAATATTATCAGCTCATATGTGGTTATAATATACTTTAGTAATATCCACTTCTGCAATTTAAAATAAACATTGTTTTTTTTTTTTTAATTTTTAACCAGATTAGAAGTAGTGTGTCAAGTTTTTCAGATATCTAGGTTAGATTAGCTGATGGCAGTTTTTTTTTCTTTTACTCACTAAGTTTACTTGAGGTTCAACATCATTATAATAAAGTGAGAATCCAAAATGAATGTAATAAGAAAAGTTTTATATATATAATTTTTATGTCTTTCTGTTTTTAATTGCCAATTTGACTTTTTTATTTTTGTCTTGATTGATAAATTTTCATAACACTTTAATTGCCTAAATTTGAATTTTTTTTAAATCTTCTATTTAACTGCATTATTTGCAATACATTCTTTGATAAGAGAGTTTTAAATATCTCACCCCTGTGGGAAACCACATGGCTGATATTAAAATAAATAATATCTTACTCATTTCAATATATATATGTTGAATTATATTTTAATAGATTATTATTATAAAGTGTAGAAATAAAATTATCTCCATGTAAACAGAGATAACTTTTACCATTTGATATTGCTAGGAAACCAATTACTAACTGAATACTTTAAGGATTTTAGATTCTTCATAACTGATTTAGGACAAAAATCATGAAATAGAAAAGTTTAAAAAAAGTTTTATATAATATATTTACATTAAATGCAAATTATTTTTCAAACATTAAATAAAGTATATTTCCAATTACAAATATAAATAATTTACAATATGAGAAAATTGTTTTGCTTTTACTGAACAGAATTAGTAGGTAATATTCTAATAGCATATGAACTCTAGAAAACATAAAAATAAGCTGAATTTTATTTGTGTACATGTATCTGACTGTAGTAGCTTCTAATGGTAAATGAGTTGTGCATTTATATTTACTAGTTATTTTCAACTTAATGTACTTGTGTGTGTGCCTATATATATATCTATTGTAGTGAGAATTACTTGTATTATTGTTTTATAAAATATGAATTAATTATATCATAAATTGTTTGATTTTGTTAAACGATTTATAATTTAATAAATTTATATGTACATTTAATGATTTGTATGTATGTAAATGTATACACACACACACACACAAATAAAAGTACCTATTATATATGATTAGAAATTTTACATTATTTAGAGAGAGAAAAAAAAATATTTATCACCATTTAAATTTAAGTAGTAAATATTAAAAGATTTGAAGCAATTGTCTGTGTTCCCTTACCCTTTACTATTCTTTGTTTCATGTTTTTTAAAGTTTCTATTGAAATAAAACTGAATGCAATTGAGAAATGTGTGAACAAAACTTTTTTTTTAAAACTTTCATTCACTTTTCCAAAATTCTTCTTTTCTCAACTTCTTTCAATAGATTGATTGCAATGCCCACCATCTGAGTTTTGTGATTTTGTCAATTGTAATATTTAGAATGAAACCAAGTTGAATGTGGCCCACTGAATTGATGCTATCTTTTATAGTCATTATTGATAGAAGCGTGTCAGGCAGCAAGCCTTCTCAACTATAAGTTTCATAGGGCTTTATTATTATTCTTAAAGACAGTAAACAAGAAGCACAGTAAGCATTTGAGAGAAGGGGGGGTATTTTATAAATCTCTGGATGCATGTCTTTAGAACCATCTGGCATCCAGCTCATTTGAGAAGAGAATTAAATTGTGTGCATGACTATAAATAAAATTGTTATGGCCTTAGGGTGCTCTAAGGCTGTCAAAATAAATGCACAGAAAATAAGTTATACTCCTCCCATATCCTACCTATCCACCCTCTACTTCTAGAACAAACCAGATCGGTCCAAAAATATAAACACCTGGCATACCCCTCTTTATATTTAAAAAAAATCTGAATACTGTATACTGATCTATGTATATTTTACATATTCTCATAATGGTAAACTGTTTCTAAATCTGCCGTTGAGAGGTGGAGGTATTAAAAATAAGCAAGCTTTGATTTTTATTATAATTACTATAAATAATGTTTCTTAAAGGCATCTATAATTAACATTTAGTTGAAAAAATAAGAGTACGATTTATACTGGTTAAATTAGTGTCAGATTTTATTTTAGATCTAGCTTTAGGTAACATTTTATTTTTAATTAACAAATAAAATACGTACATAAATATAGAAGCGTACAAGTGCTATTTTCCATAAAATGAAGTGATTTTATAATGTACATATAAATGACTATTCCTTCGATTAAATTAGAAATTTAAATAAATTTTATTTTACAAAATTAATATAATGTAAGCATATACGTATGTAGTTTTATATACAGTAATTATATCCTGACACGCAGAAATTTTGCAGAAAATATTATTTATACTATTTTTATTAAACAGAAAATACTTAAAAGTTAATCAAAGTGCCATAAAAATTATGAGCATATATAAATCTAAAATTTCGATCCTGAAAAAGTTTTAAAAGCAATACTTCACTTCTTTTAGAAATGCTGCTGTTGGCACTACCATCGCTAAACAAAATGATAAATGGAGCGGCACTGAGCTTGATTGAAAAGGTCCATAGATTTTTAGGAAAAATAAAATTAGAAAAAGATACAAGTGGTCATTTCATTATATATTCAAAATATTTTAGGATGGGTTTGAAAATATAATGTATAAAAAGACTTGGGAAAAACAAAATTAAGGAAAGAGTTTTGGATTGTAGTAAGTGGAAAGATACATATATTGCAAACTATGTCATTATAAACAGTTCTTACTGTTTAGCAGTTCATAAGTTATGAAAAAAAGACAATAATATTTAAAGCATTAATAATAATTTGGTAATGTAATAAGTAAATGTTATTTTCTTTAACTCTGCTGGTTCATATTCCAATGCTTTTAAATTTTTTAACATTGACCTCATATTTATATTAACACGGTCTTATTTAAGAAGAAATGTGTTAACACAATTTTGATGTGAGGCATTAATTTAAAAAAAATTATTGCCTATCTCACATTTACCATGTAAAATATATTTTATATGTAATCCACAAAATAGTTATGATAAAAATTGAAGATGTAGTAAATATATTAAGACATATTGCAAAAAAGTGCTATATATCATAATAGTTATACAATAATTTTCCTGTATCTATGATTACTGATGCTGACTCTAGATACCTGAATTGAAAATTAGAATAGTTAATCAAATTTAATGTAGAAATTAATTTTAAAAAATGCATTTTCTATATATTCTTTTTCACAGAATATATATATATATATTCACATTCTTATGCATGCTTATATACATTGTATAAATATAATATGTGAAATTTACCTGTCTGTTTTACATAATAATTGAACAGCCCTCCAGGTGTCATGTTTAATAATTTTTTACAGTAAGAAACTGAACCTAGGATCACTTCATACTGTATTTTTGTTCCTTTTTTTAGAGCTATCAAGAATACTAACAGTCAACTGGTTGTTATTGTGCTATATAGCTCTAAATAAAAAGATCTAAAAGACAGTAAGAAGTGGTCCATGGTCCATTTTTTTAACTGTGAAAAGTTATTAAAATGGCAACTAGAGAGCATATCAATTATTATTTAAAATAGACATGATAAATTTTCCATGAGATTATATTTATTCAATAGTAAAATATTAGTTATCACGACATATATATATATATGTATGCACACAAACATACATATATATATATATTGTGTGTTAAGGATACTTATTTTCTATGAATCTTGGTATCTGTAGTATGACTGTAAATTAGTTGCAATGCATACAGAGAAACTGCTAAAAAATATAATAAAACATAGTTATAATTAAAACAATATCTAATAAATAATATCTGGAAGTTTATATCTATACAACAAAAATGTAATTATATCATAAATTGAATTCAATAAATAACCCTTATTAATATAGTACTAAAGTTTAAAATTAATGTGATACACCCCAAACATTTTCAATAAAAACATTTGTTACTGTCTTCTGGGTGTCATAATTCAATCAACATTTTTTACAATATTCCATATTTTATTTGGAATGTTTGCTGGAGTTACAATAGCCAGAAAAGTGAATGCTAAATCAGCAAAGATATTTAAGGCTAATTGTTTTGAAAGGTATACATAGTTTTTCTTTAATTTTTTATTGGATAAGTTGTTTTTTTTTTTTTACATAAATAACTTTCAGGTTATTTGTCAGTGATATATAATTTTATGTTTATTTTATAAATGCTAGTTTAGCACAAGATACATATATTGGTGATTATTTATCTTTTCTGTATATGTGTTGACATGTGTATCAGTAGTGTGAGATAGGTGGATAGTGAAGTGGCTTAAAAGTCTGAATTCAAATCCCCTATATTTACAATTAGGCTCCAGGTTTAAACATGCCTGGTATTTCAAATCTTACATATTCATACTGCATTCTGCCCACTCCTCTATGTATTTAAATGGATACTTTCCTATATGTGAATGGTCAGAGTGACTTCAGGTCAACATGAGTATGACAATAATATTAGCATCAGCAAGGGATTTTGGAATTCTATCATCAGATTTTCAATGGTATGAATGGCTGAAGAGTTGGAGGTTGGAGTAAGTTGAAGCCTGTCCATTAAAGTGTAAGGATTTGCTACTTTAATATAAACTTAGCACTAATTATATAAATGTATGAGAGATGGTAATCTGGACCAACTGATGAGTGCTGATCATGCACAAAATATATATATATATATATTTGTGATTATTTAGTGCTGATCATGCACAAAATATATATATATATATATTTGTGATTATTTATCTTTTCTGCATGTGTGTGGTCATGTGTATCAGTAGTATCAAATAGTGTGAATATTAAAGTAGCTTGAAAGTCTGAGTTCAAATACCCTATATTTATTACACAATATAATTAAGATATTATTATGTCCAACAAATAATTTTTATATTTGATAAGTTTTGCATAGTCAGATCATTCATAAGCAATGTAATTGCTTAATGGTCACTTTAAAAATTCAGCATTATGAAGCAATTGTGTTTTATTATATTTCAAAGCAAATGTTATTTCTAACAAACAGAGTTTTAACCTTAGAAATGTCATGAATTCTATCTTAAAAAGAAAGCTTCACAAGCATTATATATTCAATTTCCAACATAATTTCCAAAAATGGCAATTTGACTAGAATATTTCAGTAAGTGAAATCAGAAAAAGTATTTTTATGACTTTGTGTTTAAAGTGTTTGGTATCAGACAACATATATAATTTATATAAGTGATTTCTTTTATATAAATATGTTTCTTGATGTCCATTAAAGATCTTCATTTAAAAAAAAAAACATTATGTAAAATAAAAAAAAACCTATTTATAAATGAAATTGAAAATTATCTAAGTTTGGTAAATAGAGGGGGTTTGAATTTAGACTTTTAAGCTCCCTTCAGTTATTTCATGTTCTACAACCAATATGCATGACAATATACATGTGAAAAAGATAAATGATATAAGCAAATTATGTTCTTTTAAAACTTTATTATTATCAGGTTTTACTTTATTACATAATATTAGTATCCTCTTTAATAATTTTTTTCTATAAAAAGGTTAAGCTTTATTTTTATTATTACTATTATTATTAAACTATAAGGTAAAGAATTTTATAAAGAAGATTGTACATTGCAAAAATTCTGTGATAAAAAAAGATAACTTGCTTATAATTGAATAAGATGTAATATTAACAGAAAATATTATTACCATTTAAAAAAAATATTCATACTAACTTGTTAACATATAAAAGATCGGGTTGAGAATATTCTCAAAGCTTGTTAAAAGCTTGTTTTGTGAGCTCTATATATAACACTTGTTAACACACACACACACACACACACATATATATATATATAAGATGTGGTAAAAATTGAAAATATGAAAAATCATTTTGTAGCAACCATTATGTTATATCTACTATGGAATGTATTTCCATGAAAAACAAGTTTGTCTTAAAAATTATATAAATAGAAAAATAGTATAGACCAGGGGTGAGCAAATAATGGCCTGAGAGCCACATGTGGCCCACTAAGAGTTTTTATGCAGCCCATCAAGACAATCAGAAAAATCTGCCTTGAACTGAGATTTCCTTCCCATGTGCAACCAAAGATTAGTCTCATATTTACCACTAGGTAGGCCATATCCAATACACATGTGCAGTGTTTTTCCAGTTGATCTGGTTAATTTCAATTTTGTCTTTGCATTAGCAAATATATATATTTCCAACTCTAGTAAAACCATGAACCCTCTGAAAAAATGTAAAATCAATGATTACTGTCATGTGTTTAATGAAGAATAGACAAACAAATATTTCTTTGGTAATACAGGGAATAAAGCAGTTGTTTATTGTGTCATGAAAAAAAGGTGTGGCCCTCTGCTAACTTTGCTTCCACAAAGTGGTCCCCAATGCGGCCCTCCACTAACTTCTGTGGCACCTGAGCCAAAACAATTGCCCACCCCTGGTATAGACAACTGTTAGTGTAAAAAAAACAACTTTTGAATTATTTGTATCATTTAAACGAAATTATGAGTGTTGAATTCTTATTAGACGTATTATTTTATTTCATCAATATATAGCCCCAACACATTGAGAAGGTAGAATATAATATATTAAGTACTAAAAAGAAATAATCTATGTTAACACTTATTTGTAGTACATTATTGTCTAGTTATATAATTTGCCTTTGAGTTATTAAAAAACCTGATATATGTAACAATAATATATCTTATTAACAATATTTATTTTAAACCATTAAGCATCACATGATCACATTTCCTATACTAGTACATTAATTGTTGATAAACAGAGCAAAACTCTCCATAAAGTATTGCCATCTGTGCTAAACAGAGTAATCAATGGATGCCAGAAAGCTTGTGCATAAAATCCCTATCTAATGCCTACTCATCCAACATCCCCAGACTAGTTTCTGGCTTGTGGCCTTCATCAGTGAGGAGCATTGGATCTGAGAGCACTGCATCTAGACCTTAGGATCTAATGCAACTGAGTTCAGACCCATATGACTATATAAGCTATTGGCTTAGATTGAAAATATTTTTTGTGTTTTCAATTTCATTCTCATAGTTTTGTAGTTAAGTAGAGATAAAAGGTGGTTGCTAGAGGGTTACATTTGATCCTCAGGTCTAGATGCAGTGCTCTCAGACCCAAAGCTCCTCACTGATGAAGGCCACAAGCCAGAAACTAGTCTGGTGATGTTGGATGAGTAGGCAATAGATAGGGATTTTATGCACAAGCCTTCTGGCATCCATTGATTACTCTGTTTAGCACAGGTGGCAATACTGTATGGAGAGTTTTGCTCTGTTTATCAACAATTAATGTGCTAGTATAGGAAATGTGATCATGTGATGCTTAATGGTTTAACACCAATCCTGCCTAATAGGATAGTGGTGGCTATGGTTGTAAAAGAGCCAAAGACACCAAAATGTATGGGTGCTGAACTGAGTTCAGACCCGTATGACTATATAAGCTATTGAGCTTAGATTGAAAATATTTTTTGTGTTTTCAATTTCATTCTCATAGTTTTGTAGTTAAGTAGAGATAAAAGGTGGTTGCTAGAGGGTTGCATTAGATCCTAAGGTCTAGTAGCAGTGCTCTCAGATCCAAAGCTCCTCACTGATGAAGGCCACAAGCCAGAAACTAGTCTGGGGATGTTGGATGAGTAGGCATTAAATAGGGATTTTATGCACAAGTCTTCTGGCATCCATTGATTACTCTGTTTAGCACAGGTGGCAATACTGTATGGAGAGTTTTGCTCTGTTTATCAATATTTATTTTAATTATATTAAAAGCATAAAACTAAACATGCCTATTAAAATACTATATTACATTTAGATATACAAAAATTATTATCTATAATTCATTAAGTATTTTACAGTGCCATTTTACAGTGAACTGAAAAAAAAATTATGATTCTTGAACGTGATTTTTTTTATGTGTTTTTACTCTTTGAAATTATTGCAAAATTATAATTAAATTCTGCTCATGCGTTGATATAAAATTTTTGATACTCTAACTATAAATTCATATTGATTGACATTAAAGCTTTAAAACAGTGCAAATTATTAATAATGTTTGTCTAAATTCAATTTTTTTGTGTGTAAATGATATTTGTCTAATTTAACCAATTTCTTATTCTCCAGCTCACAAAATACATGATAAATAAGAGCATCATTTTATCTAGAATCATCTATAGTAAGATTTTGTAATCAGTGGCACCAAATATCAACGAGAGTATTTTAAATTTCAAGATTTTATCTTAGATATTAAAATAAAGTTGAAGATGGTTGCTGGAATCATCCCAAGACTCGTTAATAAAAGAAAAAGCTAAAACTATTTTGTGGTTGACATTTAAATGCTCTAATATCTAATAATTCATTCTTTAAGCTTTTATAAATTATCCTATATAAACAAAATTCCATACCAAGTAAAAAAATTATTGTTGGGATTATTAAAAGTGAATCTTGCTTTCGTTTTAAAGGTTATTTATTTAGGTTATTATTTAATAGTTTCTTTTGTTATAAAATATATCACTGGTTGTATATTAGAACTAATAATTCATATTTCTTTAATTTAAAAAAATTATACACCATATATATATATATTATTGAATTGAAAAATAATTAATTATTTAATTGGTGTTTGCATTAAAAAAAAAGTCTCCATATGTAATAAGTATTTACCAAAAATTAAATGTATATAAATTATAGTATTTGAATAAATGCTTTGAAAGGTTAAGTTTGTTTGAAATTTTTCTACTAATAAATGATAATGATGGTCAAGTATTGTTGGCTGAGTGGTCAGCACAAGCTTCCTTACAAGCAGTTGTCCTGGGTTTGCAGGTTCGCTTCCAGGCCGATGTTTTGACACATGACAAAAAAAAAACGGTAATGATCCTTTGCAAGAATACAATGCTGCATTCATGCTTTTTAAAAAAACTATTTTAATGTATAATATTTAAATACAAATATATTGTCTACATTGAACTTAATATCATTAGAAGGAATTTGAACTCAGATGTTCAAACTCCCTACAGCTATCCCCTCCATCTTATATAACTGATAGACATAGCATTACATATATTTGTGAAAAATGGTCTCTGGATCAACTGGTAAGTGCTGATTTAAAACAAAATATGCTTATTGTAGATCATTTATCTTTTTTACATGTATATGGTCGTGTGTATTAGTTGTATAAGTTGGAATGGATAGGAAGCTTAAAAGTTTCAGTTCAAATCCTTTCTAATTATTTTAAAGAAAATATTAAAAACAAATACAGTGCAATATAGACTTTATTTAAAATTATAGGGCAAATAATGTCACATTTTAATCATTAAAAACTAAAATTGTTCAATCAACTTTTAAAAAAAGTTATTCTGCTGGAACTATAGTGGCGCCATCTTATTTGTTATATATTGTTTGAAGCTTCCTAGTGGATATAATAAATTAGTGATATTTACATACAAGTATATGTTCTATACTGAACTTAATATAAGTGAATAGAATCACATGCATTACCTATAATATTTTGTTTACAATATGTATTGTTTATTGTACTGATCCGTATATTTACAATAATTTTCAAAACACCTACATATATAACTTAAATACTTTTTAACATTTTTATACCCAAACCTATAATGCTGCCTATTTTAAAGATTAAATACATAATAAATTAAAATTATCAATAAAAATAGTTGGAAAAGAATAAGTAATTCACTTATAAAATAAAATAATGAATTTTTAATTGAGATGGATATATAAAAACTAGGGAATAAATATTTTCACAATCCCTCCAATACATAAATAAAATTATATTCTTTTTCTTTACTATTTTTTAAAAATTCTACTGAATTGTTTTTTCTTTATTATTTTATGAATGAATAATTTCTTCATATTGTTAAAACAAATGTCAAACGTTAAAACAATTTTTGTTGTTGTTTTACAATTAAATTAATACATTTTTAGATTATTATTTAAAGAAGAACTTTATGAATTTTTTTAAGCCTGGTAGAATTGATATTATCACTAGTTTATAATTTGCAGCCATTTCAAAAGTTGTTTTAAAGTTTTGGAAAAAAAAAAAGAAATTTAATCTGCTTTAGATTGCCATAGCAGAACAATGCATGTGACTTATGTCAAATTTTTTGCAAGATAAAGAAATGATTATTGCCTATCATAAAATAATATTTAGATAAAAGTAAAATTAGCAATTTTGTAATTAATTAGTACATTTTAATATTTTTTTTGTTTAACAACATTTTTTGGATAGCATATATTTGAATTAATGGATGTTGATTTAGTAGATGCTGAATTTTCACTGCACAATACTTTATTCTGATACAATGCTTTTTTAAGTAATTATTTGTTAGCAATAGGAAAAATATATTCTAAATTAACAACTTCATTATTTATTCTATTTGGCTTTGGGGGTACTTCTAGCTTTTTTTGGATTCAGTTTTAGTAACTCTCTTTTGAAAAACAAGTTTTATTTGGTTAGCTATATTATGAACAAAGATATTTTCATTATTTAAATGCATTTTTATATATGAGTCACAAAATTATTCAGCTGAATAATAATCTTTTATTTATAAGATAAGATCAAATGATTATATGCACTAATTCCAAGCATTCTGATACATAAGAATTTTACTATATTTTAATTTATTGGAGAGCTCTAAATAATACTGAAAACAAATCCATGTTCTTTGAGCACCAAAAAACAACAGGTCATGTGTTCGAACCCACTATGGCAAGGGCACTGTGCACTGAACATAATGATATGAAATGAAAAATTAAGAAGGCATGCTTTATTGCAAGTGACAACTATGCAATAAAATAAAAAGAATCGTGCTTTGCAATCTCCAGAAAATTGTCTTTATGAAAGAAAACTCCGCATAAATTTTGCATAAATTACCACTAAACTTCACTTAAAGTAGGCTATGAATATGAAGACTTAAGTTCTCTGAGAGTGCTCAGCCATATAATTCTTTTCTAATAATAATAAGCTTCACTTTTTTTGCGTAAAGCACAATTTAAAACTTACCATTCAAAGGTGAAGTAAAAAACAAGAATTTTATTGAAATATATTTAACTTATTTTTTAGAAAAATTTTGCATGTAAGAATAAATATTGGTTTTTATTTTTCATTTATAAAAATTACTTACTTTGTATAAATTATTTCACTTTAGATTTTATTTAGTGGAAAATTTGGTTTCATGAGTCATTTCTATCACTTTAGAGATTATCTTGTTTTTGTTACCACAAGTCACATATAGCACTTAAATCTATTTTATTTATTATATTTCCAAAAAATGTTTTTTTTTTTTTTAAGAATAAAATTATGTAATGTAGTATTAGATAAATCAAAATTTATAATTCAAAGTTTCAATATAGTAAAAGTTAGCAAATTATCTTGGCTTGCATGAATATCTTGACTTTATGAAAGGAACATGAATATTCTTATTGTATGATATTTATAAAGATTTATTCGGATATCATATAGCAAAAATACATGTCTTTTTAAAAGAAAAATATAATTTTATTTAATGATAAGTATATATATATATTATGTATAGGATCATAGGTTAACAAATTCTTAATCAGTTTGGCATTAATGAATAATTTATTGTAAAATACATTGACAGGAAACAGTACTAAAGTGTGGCTATTAACTTCTCTAACTTGTAGTAATGTATGATTCATCCAAAATTCTATAGAAAAGTAAACAAATATTAAATAAAATTTAACATTAAAGTTGTTTTTGTTTTATTTTCATATATTCAAAGTCTATGAAAGAATGCTATTGGATATCATATTACTTTAAATCAAACAATTAATAAATTAGAATATTAATAATATTTATAAAAGATTAGAAAAGTTTTTATCAGAATAGTAATTTAGATTTAGAAAATTATTCAAGAAAACGGGATATAATTGCAGTAATTAAAACTATTATTGTTATATATACAAACATATATACACACAATACATATATAAAGAGAGAGAGAAAATGAGATTAATACATATTTTATTAATCTGTAATTAGATAGAATAAATTGCTCACTTTCTTAAGATATAGGGTTAGGAAAGATACAAAGTATTAGAAGAATATAAAACGTATTAAAAGATTCCTTTTATTTCATGATTTGTATAATATATATTTATATAAGTTGAAAAATGAATACAGTTTTGATATATGTAGAATATGTATAGAAATAGGGATGGGGGAGTTGTATCAGATTTGCTAATGATATATGATCTTATGAATAGACTTTATAAAAGTTATATAAAGGTTTAGAATAAGATAAATACAATTTATATTAAAGCCATTACAATAAATGATAAATTGAAATCATGAGAAAAAAGTCTCACAGCAAGTTTATGCTTTTAAATATTTGAGAAGTTAAAAATCTGAAGATGGAAGTACTTCTAAAACAGTACTGAGAATTACGATGCAATTAAATAAAAAATAAATGACTACCACTATTGATTCATTAAAATTAGATTTAATATAATGGCTTTTTAAGTATATTTGTAAAATGTAATTTTCATAAGAAAAAGAATATGAGCAATTACAAAAAAAGAAAAACATAATATTGGACACTTTAGAAATTTGGGTAAATTGGAAAATAAAATGAATAATATAAAAGTCTTAAAAAAGTAAATGAACAAAAAAAATTATTAAGAAACTTAAGAGAAAAAAATGAAACTGGATTGGGCATGTATTTTAAGACAGAGAATGATGAAAGAGGTATATAAAAAGACAATGGATGGCAAAAAAAAAAACAAAAAAAACAAAGAGAATGAGAAAATATAAATGATCTTAATGAAAAAAATAGTCATGCATATTTAAGAGATATTTAAAAAAATAGACTGAAGAAATTAGACCATTTAGGTATATGGGTCAGCTTTTTATTGGATAATTAGTGAGATATGTTATCAATCACTATATTTCGGTTTTTATGTTTGGAATCATCTCTATTACATCATAATAAACACAAATAAATCCTGCTTTGTGAATCTCATGAAAATTGTTTTGATAGATGCTGGAGAGTTCATATCATATGGATCAAGGAAGTCATTTGTTTTATCATGGTTTTGTGAGAGTTTTTGGCTTCAAGACCTTGTAAGATTCACTAGTCACTTTCACTGAATCTGACTACAATTAATTTTGGAATTTTTGATAGATTTATAAGTGAATATAGGTGTCATTCCAAAGAGTGATATCTGAAAACACTGAAGAGTGTACAGTTTGTAATCCTAAAAAGAATCAGCTAAACAGTGATCAAAATTTGATCACTTTAAAATTCAAACAGTTTCTGAAGATTTTTTTAACAGTTTATTTCTTACTTCATACTTTTTTTATTTCTAAAAGAAAAAATGCTATGCTGATATAATTTTTATTTCTGTTATATATGGTAATATAAGTTAAAAGAGGGTCCTATAATTTTATCTGGCCTTTGAATGTATATAAAAAATGTTAATCAAATTATTTATAAATTATCTAAGCAAACTATGAACCCATGAATTAATGAGTAAAATATGACTTCATGATAGCCAAATATGAATGTTAATTTTTTGCTTTCAGGAAAGTGAAGAAATTAGAATAAGACACTATGACTAAATAACAATATTTGACAGTTCTTATTAATAATTTGACATTGATTTCTATTCTTTTCTAGCGTTTTGGAATTTAGAACATTATCACAAACCTCTGTGATTTCTTCCATCATTAAGATAAATATATTTTTCAATTAAATGTTACAATTCAATATCATGTTGGCATACAAAATATTTTTTTTATTTCTCTGCATATACCTTACCTTTAAAGGAAATCGCATTATTTTTTCTCAACCTTAGAAAAAACATGAATAAATTATTAAAATCTAGCTTCAATGTGGATATATAAATTTGTTTTTTTAATTAGTTATGAAAAATTAATTACAATTCAAGAACTAAAATTTATCAATTTACTTTTTTTTTACTATAACTTACTTTATAATTAGTTAAATTTTTTACATTCTCAAATTTGGCAATTTCCACTTTAGATAAGCATATTTATAATTATTACAGATCTTTTATTAAGTTGTAAATTTTCATTTTAAATCCATAAATAAACTTCAATTGGAGATTAATATATACTTATTCTCATTAAATACAAACCACATGGTTATCTATTATAATAATTACATTTATTGAGAATCATTTTAATAATATATATCTGCATTCGAACAATTTTTTTAATTACGTCTCAGTCTTATAGTAGAAGGAAAAAAAATATATACAGTTGTGTGTAATTTCTGGCATTAAATAACATACAGAAAAATATAATATCTTTAATAGTACTTTAATAAAGTGATCACTCAAATCATTTGAGTGAAAAAGTAACTTCGAGATCTCTATAATCGTAAACCTTTCAAAATATTTCCCAAATAAATCTGATCGTTTTTATTAGTCATTTTAAGATTATGTATATATTAGTATAAATCATTTATATTATTTATGTTAGATACTTTGATTAAAAAAATTATGGAATTGATATTAACTTTAAGCACTAAGAATATTTTTACTACTCTTAAATTAATTTTTTAAATACAAATATACACTTTATTATGATTTCAGCTTTATATGTATAATAATTAGTTTTGATACGATTAAATTATCATTAATAAGTATTTACCAATTATTAATTATAACATTTGCAGTGATAAGCTTTAAGAAGTATGTTTGTAACTAAAGATAAAGCATATATTTCTCTTATCTGTACTCTGGCATCTTTTATTTGACCTTTACTCAAAATATGATAAAACAAAAACAATTCTCTATTTTGGTGTCATATACTGTAAGTTTGAATAACCAGTGATAGTTATTAGTGTTAATAAATAAGCAATTACCACACGAGTATGTAAATAATAATTAAGACAACAAAATGCTAACATTGAAATTTGATCACTTAAAGTACAAAATTAAGGACAAATACAATATTTATTAACTGCTAATCCAGGATTTTGATACAGAGTATCTTTGTCAAGGTATTTCTGATATAGGAGATTTTCAAGAAAGTGTTGGTATTTCAAACTGTATACACATATGAATTTAAAGTGATCATAAATTTTGGTTGTTGTGACTTATGCCCAATGTGGCCATTTGATGTTGTTGTTTCTTGCAAAAATAATGAAATGTAATGGTACTGGGCTGATAATTTTTTGCATTCTGTTCTCTGACAATTTTTAAAAGTATTTTTAAAAAATTTATGAACTGACATTATTTTCTAAAATACATTTTTTAATTATATTATACATTTCAGTGTGTAGCACAAACTAAGCTTTCAGCATGTAGTGTTAGAATGTGCAGGGGGATCTTTGATGGTTTTGACAATCTGAAGGATTGGCCAATACATCCACTACTTTGAGAAAATCAAGCTTTCATCATGTAGTACTGGAATGGGTGTGTGTATGGGGTGGGGTGATGGTTTTGCCGATCTGAAGGATTGGCCAATACATGCAAAAATCTGAGCAAACCAAGTTTTCAGCACATATTGCTAGAATGTGTGTGGAGGGAGAATGGTGTTTTTGATGATCCAAAGGATCAGCCAAGACATGCACTAATCTGAAAAAAAACAAAGATTATGATTTCCAAAACAACATATAATGTCAGCCGTTACATTACTGTTATAGCTGTTCTCCTGAAAACACACCTTTTCATGTGACTTATGTGAAATGGTTCTGGGACATACCCTTTTGCAATTGTTTTTACCTTCCATGATGTGTAGGGAAATCCACAAGAGGCTTACAATTAATAATATGTAATAGTGACATGAAGCACCATGTACGATGCCATCTAAACCTGCCAATGGCTAATATAAACAGAACTGCTCTATAGGCTGTAAGTTGGCTCACATAAAAGGCATATTTCTGTGCTTTTGCAGAGAAACAATCCCATCAAGTGGTTACATTGGGTGTAACTCACAACTACCTAAATTTTAATAAATTTGCATATTTGCATATGTAAATATGTGTGTGTAAATCATGAGTCAGATTAAACAATCAGTATATACTTAGAGTAATGCTATTGGCCTTCATATTAATCAATTTATAGAATTTATAACATAACCAAGCTTCTTTAACTTTTTGTTTCCTGTTGATGTTTTCAAGACAAATGATTTTATGGTTGACAGGTGTAAAAGAGTGGTCAGTGTTCTTTTCATAGTCAACAAATATTGAGTTATAAGAGGTGTCGCAGTTTTAAGTGTGATTCCAGACTAATTTCTGATTATTGCACATGTCAATGGGAATTTGGGATTCAAAGCTGAAACAATGCAGTTATATTTCTGACAGCCATCATTCCATTTTAAGTATTAAACTTTTAATTTGAAATTAAAAAAAGGCTCTAAAGTTTTGAAATCAACTCTATTCACTTCATATAAATTTTAATAACATCAGTTTTAGTCTAATAGTGTTTTTTTTCTTGGCTTAGAAATACCATTACCAACCCAATATCATTTGATTCACAAAGCGTTTTAGCACCATGTATTGAAAGCTTGGTCATCAATGTTTGCCATATAATATTACAATTTTAATATAATAAACTTTGAATGTCAAGCATTGAAACTAACATGAAAAAAAAAATTTTCAAATATCTATTTATATTTGCAAAAAATTAAATGGAAAAAGTAATTCAACAATCAATTATTAATTACAAAAGACTTTAATGAAAGGATGGTCAATAATCCAATAATATTTCAAAATAGAAAACATTCTAAATGTAAATATTTTTTTATTATTTAGAAATATTCAAGAATATACAATAAAAAAATGAAATTAAAAATATTAAAGACCATAATGTTTACAATATAAAATATTAAAAATAACAATAATATTAGGTATACAAGAAATATGGCATAGTATAAAATATAAGATAGTTTCAAAAATAATCAGAAGAGGATTTACCAAAGTCTTTGTTTACAAAATCTAATTATTACATTAGAAAAACATCAGAAATCTTTTGCAAAAAACAAACAAAAAAAGAATTGTAGGATGGGAATATAATAATATCTAATAATAAAAAGTCATTCAACAGCTTAATTAATAAAAGAGGTATATTAAAACTAGTTAAATCAAAGCACAATAAAAAGTATAATATAAAAGAAAATATATATTAGTACCATAATATTAGAAAATACAATAAAGAATCATGGAATAATTTCATTCCAAAACTAAAACAACATAATATTTAAAATAAAATAAAAATACAAAATAATTTTTAAAAACAAGTACAAAAAATAAGAATGGGAAGAATATCACCAAAATTTTTTATATTACAATAAGACATATGTTAACATTTAATATTTTTCTTATTATAAATTACTAAGATAATATCATGCAAAGTTTAATGATTTCAATAAATTTATTGATATAAAAAAAGAAAAAAGAGAAAAAAATTACAATACTATTCAAGATTGCTTAATATTATTAATATATTATGAAAAAAATGTCCACAAAAATATTTATTAATAAAAAGTTAGTGATCTATGGATATGAGAATTAATTTCAATTAACCAAAGTGCAGTGCCTGATCAAGTTTATCTTTTGTCTTTTTTTCTAGCTGTTCTTTATCTCTCATTCTACCTATGATTTTTACCTTATTAACTTCAGTCATTTAGGCTGGAAGAGAGCTGTTTATCAAAAGTCTTTATGCAACTGGTAGTTCATTAATATTCATGTAGGAATTGTGTTCTAGTACAATCATATTATCCTCCTTTAATTACATGCAAAATAATTGCTACTTCATATATTTTTAATGAATTAGAAATATGTTAGTAAGCAAATTTCTCTACAATAAAAATAAACAATCAAGAACAGATCTAAAAATAAGATGTCCTTGTTATTATGTTTTATAAGACAGTGCACTCAATAATGAGTTGTATTGAGAAAAGTGTCATCAGAAACTGCTTGTATTTTTAATATTTTGACAAAAAAATATCTTACACACATATACAAAAGCATCTAGAAAATCAATTTTTGTAAGTTACCATAACTTGTGGATTGGACTAATGTAACAAAAATATTAGTAATTGATGATGGTATTGTTTTTTTTTAAAGCAGCAAATATTGGTGGGAATAAAAATAATCTATTTTTTTTCTTAACATAATTGCATGGATGAAACAATTTTGATTGATATAAATTCTTTAAGATTTGTATGCAGAATTGGATGTGTAGCTAAATAGCAATCATGGTTTAAGATTGATATATCTGCTCTTAATAACATTAATCTTCCAGTGAAATGAAATTAGACTATATGAAATTATATTAGATGAGGACAATGAGTGAAGGGGACTGCATAGTGTTAGATGTTTGTGAGATAGAATTTGACATCTTTTATTCTTAGAAAATTTTAGGGGCATTAGTAAGAGTAATAATATTAAAAATTGCTTTGTCTCATAACTACCTATGCTTATTTGGTTAATGCCTATTCTTCAAGTTTGGATTCAAAATGTTCAAAAAAAGAAAACTTCTATACATCATTAACAATATTATTGCATCAATACTATTAAAAAATCAAATTTTTCATCTTGCAGACTTTAGGATTTGAAAAACAATAAGCTATGGCAAACAATTATTGAAATTAATGTAATTAATTTTCCAAAAACTAATGATCTGTTATTTTTGAAATTTTGCACAACAAATGAACTGATTATCAAAAACAGTTTCTTAGGTAAAAAATTATATAAAAAGAACTTGGATGCATTTATTTTCATAATCATGGTAAATTGTAGAATTGTGTTATATTTATAAGTCAGGGTGTAAAAAGAAATAGGTAATATTATACAAAGACTCATGTGTGCAGACTATCAGACAGTCACATTAAAAAGTAAGTCAAATGTTAAACATATTGGTAAGAAATTTGATATTTGTTTCTTAGGAGACATTACTACCTGGCAAACAGTAAATTACTAATTTTCACTTTTAAGGTTTCTATATCACTGAGGCATAAAATTCTCTTAAAAATTCTGTAGTGGATATAATTAAGTCTGATAATATGGCAAACTATTTTTATCATCTATTATTAAAGGTTGAATTCTAGAAAATTTTAAACTTTATTTAAACATTTCCAAATACAAACAACTGATAGTAATAACACTCAAAGTGAGTAAAAACACAGATTAGTAGAGGTTAGTGTATTAGAAAGTGTTTTGAGAAGTATTATTCTTCACTCTTCTTCAGTTGATGCTGGTGCGACCAGTGACAATACTAACATAGGAATCAGGTTTATACTTTTAGATTTTAGAATAGTGGAATTTTAAGGCAAACACTTTAACAAATTGAGCTTTTCTGTTAGAGCATTGCCTTAAAATTTGATATTCAGTAATCTAAATGAGTAATTTTGATTCCTATGCTAGCATTATCACTGATTAGGTCAAATCATTTGAAAATGAGTTAAGAATAATATCACTCAAAACACTGGAATCTACTAACCTACATTATTTACTAACTTGTGTATTAATACTAACAGTTGTTTGTATTTGGAAAAATTTAAATAAAGTTTAAAATTGTATAGAGGTTCAACATTCAGTGATAGTTAATTATAAATAGTCCAATATATTATCACATCTAAAATACCATCATCACAAACCTTCCACAAGCACTTCTGAAAATGACAATATTATTAAAACATGATGTTAGAAAGTGCAACATTTTTTGATTGGCAAAATAATAAAATCAATGTGAAGCTTCAAAGCAATCTATGGATTTGAAACAAGAATTTTTGTAATTAAAAAATATGTAAAAATGATTGCTGGGAAAATTTTAATCATTATATTTTGAACAGAAAGAAAAAAATTGACTAAATGTTTGAATAATTATACAAGAATTTAAAGAAGTGACTTTAAAGACACATCCTTTTGCAATTTCATTAAGATGTAGATAATCATCTTGATGAATGGTCAAGTAATTCTTTATAATAATCTTGAAAACAAAAGACTACTGGTAATGATAGGATATTGAGAAATTTCAAACTATTGTATTATGTTAGTTTCACAACTATTAAAATGTTTTAGAACTGCATGGACATATGTTATGGTGTTATCTGATTTAAAGATGCTTCTTTTGTTTCATTTATCATAAATGAGATGATATTAAAAATTGTAGTAATTATCATAACATGTTATTGTTATCCTCCACCCAAAAGTATTTTTAAGGTACTTATTGTTATATGATTTTATATTTAGTAGAAATAGAATATTTGACTGTATTTATATTTAATAACTTTAATAAATTTTTAGTTTTAAATCATAGAAATTTATTTTTCTTGACATTATAACAACTAACGAAGGATATTTGTGAATGATTTACATGATATATATGTGACAATGAAGATGAGAAGATAGATAATTATAATATACATGCAATGATGTTGTATATACATATGATATTATTATAATTAATGATGGAGATAATATATGTGTGAGTGCTGTGGCAATAACATACACACGAGATATTATTATAACTAATAATGAA
This sequence comes from Epiperipatus broadwayi, assembly GCA_028023455.1. Lineage (NCBI taxonomy): Eukaryota > Metazoa > Onychophora > Udeonychophora > Euonychophora > Peripatidae > Epiperipatus > Epiperipatus broadwayi. The sequence continues at coordinate 159,272 of JAQFVV010000541.1, forward strand.
AATAATATATATAAGTGTTATGGCAATAACATAATTATATAATGATACTAATGGTGAAATAATAGGCGCTTACTTGAAAATATGTTTTGAAATGACTATGAATTAAATGAAGTATTATATTATACCAAAGCAAGCAATTATAAATTGAAAGTATTATAAACATCTGTGTTTTAATCTAGGGATAATACCTGATGTAAATTGGAGATTTTAAAAAAATAAGTTTAGAATTAATAGGAATATCATTCCATTGCACCAGTCAGTGATGATTCTTTTACCTATTAGACCTAAGTGAGAAATTAAAGCTGGTTTCTATTCTCTATATCTTCACCTAATATTTTCTGCCATTAAAATGTGTTGCTCGTCAGTTATAATATATATTGCAAACATTTTATAACAATAAAGTATGAATATTATTATAAGTCTTTATGCAAAAACAATATCAATATTGACTAGTTTCTATATACTCAAATATTCAAGTCTATGCAACAAATTTAATTGACGAGTTTTATTTAAAAGAAGTTTCTACCCAGAATTTTAAAAAATCTCCTTAATTATTATCCTGTGCTTTACAAATACGATAGCATTAAAAAGTGTAATTTTAGTGTAATATAATTTATTTATTATTTAATCTTTTTCTATATTGAAAAATTTATCATAAACATAATCCATGCATATTTACTTTGAATTTTTTATTTCAAACAAATTTTTTAAGACGAGCTTTAAAATATTTATTTCATAATTTGAAAATATGGCTACTAAATTTTGAAATTGCAGGATATATTAAAAATTCATATCTAGTCATTAAATTGTTTGTTAGCTTTTGATCGGCGTTGTTGTCATGGTTACACATATCATGAGAACATTTTTCAGCTCTCGATCACTTGGTGAATTTCACTGTTCAACATCGTGAATATCGTAAAAGTCCACAGTTGGTATCGATTATTTAATTGATTTTTTATGTTGGAACATAATGTACACATTAAGATCAACTATCTACTATTTCATTTTTTTTTTGTAAAAATATTTTCCAAAAAATGTTTCTAAAAATTATGTTATTGTTTGGTGGACTAGTAATTCTCGAAAGCGAAGAATTTATTTCTTAAAAACTCTCTAATTAACCCAACCTTTTAATAGTTTACATTAGACATTTATGATAATTATATATATATATTAGAAAGAAGAAAACAAAATTCAGTGTGTATATGTGCGTGTGAACATGAAATATAATATTTGCAACAACTCTCGCTACTCTCACAACTCGAAAAGTTATTCAATAAAATAAATAAAAAATAGGGGGGAAGCATCTACAATTTAAAACTGCATAATTTAATCCATTATACGTAGAAATGTATATACATGTACATTTAGAAAATTATTGCATTGTAAAATATATATTTACTTACTCTCTCCACAATGAAAATAATTCAACACGAACTCTCACATATATATATTAAACAATTTTTCTGGATTAAAAAAAAAATCTTAATTTCACTTTTGTTATGCACCTCTAAAATTAAAATGACAGATTACAACATGTTAAAAGAGATGTGAGCAATATCAAATTACCATTTGATGCCGACCAAATAGTAAAGCTTGATTGTAGTAATATGTTGTCTCTGTTAATACGGCCTTTGTAAAAATATTAATAATAATCAATTTTGCTGACAAATCCTCATGAAAAAATAAAGACAGAATAAAATATATTCTGGCAATTGGTAAAGAATGGTGAGTAGTTAAGATGTGAAAAAACAGCATAATTCTATAACTATACAAGCCAAGGTAAATTTTACGTGAAGATCTTTTGAGCAAATTTCAGCAGAATAGGAATTCTTTGAATTATTTTAATGAGTATTACTTAATTAGATTTTACAATTAGCCATTACATATGCTATATCAACAAGCTATCTCCATTAAGTATAAATAAGCAAAATATTAAAACACTGAAATTTATAAATTTAATAAATTTTATAAGTCTGTATTTAGCAGCCATTTTTCCATCTTGGAATATCTGCACTAAAAGAATATACTCATATACTGCAATCTTAACATGTTATCGTAAATCATTTATTAATATTTTTTTATGATTTAAGTAAAATAAGCATCACTATTTCTCTTCTGAATATTTGTTTAATAAACTATTTTATAAATATAATGTTAATAACTTATAAAATTTAAATGAACTTGTAAAGCACTTTCTTTAACTGATAAAATGAAATGAATCAATTTAGTAGTCATATTCCAAAGTGAGCTATAAGTGACTCACTACTTCTTTGCTTGTAGTGCCATCACTGAATCTATGCATGTGTGACATAAAACATAATTTAGTTATTCACCAAAAAATCTTAGGGCATTAGCATGTCTAGATGATGATTTACAACATGAAATATGACAGTAAATTTTGTAGTTCCCAGGGCCAGATTTAGATGAAAAGAGGCCCTAGGCTATTCCACTTATGAGGCCCTTTCACCTCCAATTTTTATGTTTGTAATCTAGTATATACAAACAAATAGACCCAATGAGCCGAACACGTTGATCTTAACCAATACATTTTTATGTTTGTTTATTAGTCATATACGTATAATTTCTCCTTATTTTCGATTTAGTGCTTTAGTGTTCACTGTTTTTAAAATAGTGTAATTTTAATTTTGATAACAATTTGAATGTAGGCTCATCTTGATCTTGAGGCCCTAGGCTGAAGCCTAATTAGCCTATAGGAAAATCCGGCACTGAGTTTAACCCATGTTGGAACAATGCATTAGTGTTAAATTTTATTTTAAATTGCGCAAACTGGCTATTGAAACATTAAACATGATTCATGTTGCATAGGTAAGGAAGACTGTTGTATATAGTAAGGAAATCACAAGTCAGAAGAATATTTCCAACTAAGTTGCAAGAGCTTGTGAGGGCAAGAAGAGCATTGAAAATAATTTACAAAAATATGAACACTGTCACCCTTCATGTTATAACTTGCAATCTAGATAGGATTTGTCAAATACATAAACTATATGTCATCATGCAATACATGCATTAATTCAAAGATAGTACTGCATTATTCAAAAAGAGTTAATCAACTATTAACGAAATGAAGAGAAAAATAAATTTGTTTTTTGTTTGCATTTTAAAAATGATTCAAGTCGTACTCATACAGAATTTTTTTTTTCATAAAAAGTTAAAAGGCAGTAAATTTATAAATATAAAATATTAACTAAAAAGTTTTGATAGATGATTTTATATTGTATTAAATCTAAATGTTTGTTTAAAGGGTGTATCTAAATGATCTGAAAGTAACAGTACAGATTCTGAATTTAATACAAACTTTAAAATAACAAGACAATTGGAAAGATCATGTCTGACAATAATGATGCTTCAATTGCATGTATGGTACAATTTAAAATAATTATTATAGGAAAAACAACATTCAGAACAAATGTTTAATTGTGATGAAACTAAGTTCTGATATGTGAACAGTTTCAAAAGGTCAATAACTTGTCACTTTAATTGTCATATTTGATAGGGTAACAACACTATTTTGTAACTAATTTTGTTGAAATAATTATATAATTATTAAGAAATACTCTACATCTTAACTCATGAAATACAGAATCAGAGCATTGGAAACTGTTCTATTTCAATATCCAAATCAGCAATAAACTGATTCTCATTTTCAAATTGATAACTGCCCAAGCTAAATGTGACTAAAGTATTTTATTTTATAATTGACTGATAAAACTAATCCCATTAAATTTTTTGAGTATTAATTACTTCATATAATTTTTAGAGATTGCACTCAAAACATTAACGATGTCCTGAAATTATCATTTAATTAACAAAAGTAATATAATAAAACAACATAATGTAAATATAAAAGCCAAAAAGATTAATTTCTCATTTTTGTTTTTAATCACTTCAGATCTAAAAATTTTCTATAAAATCTACTATACATTTTAATGACTATTTATCAAAAAAAAATCAAAAGACATAAAAATGAAAGCAAATTAGAAGCTATTCCACATTTTTTTCTTTAACGTCAGTTCTAGTTTTAATTACCTCAGAATTTACACCATGAACACTTTATTTAAAGATTATATAATATAAATTTGTCAACAACCAGTTAATTTTATAACATTTACAAATATCTTTTTGAGTAACTGAAACAAATACCTTGACTAAATCCATTAATGCAATATATATGACATGCTTTTTTTTGTGACATTTTTCTTGTATTTTTTCACCATAAAAATAATGCCCATTATGTTTCTTCCTTTCCTAAAACCAAATTAAAATGCTGGTAATCCTTTAACTCTATATAAGAGAAACTCAAAAAATAAAGATATGTGATAATTTTGCTTGCTAATGCAAAAATTTATATTCTTCATGTTGAATATAAACTCCAAACATTTTTTTACTAAAATGCATAAGTTTCTTGAGAGTATGAGGAGGATAAAAAGTGTTTAACTTCTTTTGTATTTACATCACTATAATGTATCTTTAAGAAACATAAAAAGTATGAATGGTAGAGAGTAAGATCAAAAAGCTATGCAAAAGAAATTAATCTCCATTGTTTCAGTAATAATAAGGAGGCTGCTAATTATTATAGCATAAAAACAGTTTTTTATTTTGTAAATTAAAAATTTCAACTTTTATTTAAGTAAAACTTAATATATAGTTTACTTTTAATATTTAAATTATAATTCCTGGTAATAATTGACAACAAACCTGTAAATATCTTAGTTAAATTAGTACAATTTTTCTCACAGAAAATACAATTTTTAATTTATGTAAACATTCGGCGCAAATAATTTTGTATCCATCTTTAATTTCCAGTATTAAACTTTTACAGCTGTTTTCCATCCTCTGCATAGTATTGTAAAAATAGAGTCATAAACTTGTGTTTGTTATACATATTAATATATATGTTGTCTCTGAGTTTTAATCTGGAGAAAACTTTTTAGTACTTTTAATTTGTCAACTGTTTAATAGGCAAAATGATAACAGGCGAAAATAACACACCCATTAGTTATTAATTTAGTATTGGGTACACATATTTATGATTTAATATTGTTTGAGGATATTTAAAACATATTCTCCCTCTAAAATCAATTCAAGAACTTTGGATAGACCATCCAATCGTTATTGTCATTAATAAAACCAAACTTTTTTCTAAAGAATATGATTATAGCCTGCTTTCAACAATGATAATGTTAATGAGAAATCATTTTATTTACACAAACCAAACTTATAGTAATGAAGATTGTGAAACAATGGTTATACATGTCTGTCTCTTGTTATAACATTTGACTCATAGTTAACCATATATATGCCAACAAAAAGTAGTACATTTCATCTTAATAATTAAAAAAATATGTTCAGAAAATATTATTACTAGATAACACTAATTAAAATTGGCAATTTCCAATTGATTCACTTGTTCTAGAAATCAACAATAGCTTTTTACCTGAATTTACTCAGAGATAAAGAAGGATTGCTGAATAAATTCGGGCAAAAATGTTGGTTATTAAAGTAGTATATTAATTTTAATTGGTTGTTACATAGTAACATTATTGCTTAAGTGCATTCTTTAGTTATTACATGGAAAAATGTTTTTCTGTTACATCGAAATTATTTAGTGAAGAGCTTTCTTACATCTCTAAGTTACTTAATACATGATAAACAGAGCAAAACTCTCCATACAGTATTGCCACCTGTGCTAAACAGAGTAATCAATGGATGCCAGAAGGCTTGTGCATAAAATCCCTATCTAATGCCCACTCATCCAATATCCCCAGACTAGTTTCTGGCTTGTGGCCTTCGTCAGTGAGGAGCTTTGGATCTGAGAGCACTGCATCTAGATCTTAGGATCTAATGCAACCCTCCAGCAACCACCTTTTATCTCTACTTAACTACAAAACTATGAGAATGAAATTGAAAACACAAAAAATATTTTCAATCTAAGCTCAATAGCTTATATAGTCATATGGGTCTGAACTCAGTTCAGCACCCATACATTTTGGTGTCTTTGGCTTTTTTACAACCATAGCCACCACTATCCTATTAGGCAGGATTGGTGTTAAACCATTAAGCATCACATGATCACATTTCCTATACTAGCACATTAATTGTTGATAAACAGAGCAAAACTCTCCATACAGTATTGCCACCTGTGCTCTGTTTATCAACAATTAATGTGCTAGTATAGGAAATGTGATCATGTGATGCTTAATGGTTTAACACCAATCCTTCCTAATAGGATAGTGGTGGCTATGGTTGTAAAAGAGCCAAAGACACCAAAATGTATGGGTGCTGAACTGAGTTCAGACCCATATGACTATATAAGCTGTTGAGCTTAGATTGAAAATATTTTTTGTGTTTTCAATTTCATTCTCATAGTTTTGTAGTTAAGTAGAGATAAAAGGTGGTTGCTGGAGGGTTGCATTAGATCCTAAGATCTAGATGCAGTGCTCTCAGATCCAAAGCTCCTCACTGATGAAGGCCACAAGCCAGAAACTAGTCTGGGGATATTGGATGAGTAGGCATTAGATAGGGATTTTATGCACAAGCCTTCTGGCATCCATTGATTACTCTGTTTAGCACAGGTGGCAATACTGTATGGAGAGTTTTGCTCTGTGTATCAACAATTAATGTGCTAGTATAGGAAATGTGATCATGTGATTACTTAATACATATTATTTGCTTCTAGAGCACATAATCCAGATTATGTTTGACAAATTTAATGGGAATTGTTTTTCTAGTTATTATAATAACATACCTACTTTTCCTTTATTTATATCTTAATTAATCCATAAAATATTTAAAACATGCTCACATCACCATATATATATATAATAACTAGATAATTTGGTTTATATATATATATATATATAATAACTAGATAATTTGGTTTAAAGACCTATATTGTGACATATACCAAATATTGAAAGCAAATTCTGGAGTTAATGAGTATTGTCTTACTGCATTAGTATGTTCAGCTCTTCTACATTATAGGTCTTTCTACAACATAGATTTATAAAAAAAAATAGGATTCTATCAAGATGCAATGCTTATCATCAAAATTAAAATTCTAGGAAGTATTGATTGATATTCTTATAAAATGAGGGTATATCAATAAAAGTGATGATGCATCTAATTTTTTTTACATTTGTAAAACTATTTTAAAAAATTGTAGTTAACATATACCACTCACATAAAAAAAATTTAAATCTTTCTTTTTATTGGATGGATATTTAATTGATGTCTCATGTTTAGAAACAAGGCAAAACTTTCCATACAGTAGTGCCACCCTGTGCCAACCAGAATAATCAATGGATGCCAGAAGGCTTGTGCATAAAATCCCTATCTAATGCCTACTCATCCAATATCCCCAGACTAGTTTCTGGCTTGTGGCCTTTGTCAGTGAGGAGCTTTGGATCTGAGAGCACTGCACCTAGATCTTAGGATCTAATGCAACCCTCCAGCAACCATCTTTTATCTCTACTTAACTATAAAACTATGAGAATGAAATTGAAAACATAATGATATTTTCAATTTAAGCTCAATAGCTTATATAGTCATATGGGTCTGAACTCAGTTCAGCACCCATACATTTTGGTGTCTTTGGCTCTTTAACAACCATAGCCACCACTATCCTATTAGGCAGGATTGGTGTTAAACCATGAAGCATCACATGATCACCATCTCATATTAGCACATAATTGTTTATAAACAAGGCAAAACTCCCCATGTGATTCTTAATGATTTACATCTCATGTTGTTGCTTATTTTTGCCTTTATAATGTTTTTTAGAATAAATTCTGTACATAATTAATAGCAGTTGTAATATAGACAAACTTTTAGTGCAGTAATATTTGTAAATCATATACAGATGAATGCTGATAATATAAGTTTTATGTATGTTTCCCATGAAACTTTTTTTTCAACATATATGTACTAAAACATCACTTTATTTTCTACTTTACTACAGTATTACAAACAAAACAGTATTCTATTATAGTTTTATTAATAATAAGTTTGAGTAATAAGTATTTTCCAGATAATAACACAATTTTACCTTTCATCTCCAGACCAGTTGCTGACTTTTGCTTTATCAAGGAGCACTTGGGATTCAAATGTGAAAGTAATAATAATATTGTATCTAGAAAATTTATATAACTATGAAAGAACATTGTCCTGGATCAAAGAATAAGATATGAATTTTAAACTATTATAATAACAGAAAAGGATTTTTACAGGAGACTTCCAGATCCATAACTGTGTAAGTTCCAGCTAGGAATGCCTAGCCATCATTGATAAAGACAAAACCTAAAAAAACAGTTATCAGAGAAAAATCAATAATTGCACTAGTATCTAGTAACTATTTATTTCTTAAACTTATTATAGATGTTGATATAGTAAAATGCAGTCCCTATTTATAATACATTTATATTGATGTATTAATGATTGTGATATTTTGTGGTATTAGATCTGCATGTGTTGGCATTTGTATACATGTTTATTTAGTGCAATTTATATACCTGTAAACTACAATTTAAATACTGGGAAGATATAATTTTAATTGTCTGTCTATAGAAATAATATCTTTCTTTGTAAATCAAAGAATGATTTATTTGTATTATAGAATACTTCTCAGACTTATTTTTCATAATTTTTTTCTAATTAATAAATTTATCAATTGTTGTAAGTTATTCCAGTGAAGTTATTTATTACTAAAATATATATATATATATTTTCTCTACTCACAGGCATCTCACTAGAGTCTTTGTGATCTCAAAGCTAGTTCATGCACAATGGATATTTACAGTATGTGTCCAATTTTATGTGAGTGGAAACCCAGATAGTTTCTGATCAATATTTTCATGGCACTAAAGTTATAAAATTCATCTCCTTTAAGCTTTATTTACTTCAATTATCAAATATATACTCAAGATATCTGATGTTTCAAAGAATTGATGATGATCAGCACTGATATGTCCAGTATTTTTATGTTTATTATTGTAGATCTTTTAACACTTAAATATGTGCATGCAGATAAAATTTTGATGATAGCTTTTATAATATGCCCAAGTATGCCATTGATTTGATAATGCTTATCCTTAAATTTTATATTGTCATTTTTAAATCACTTACATTGGATTTAGATGCTAATTATTTGCTTATTTTCTATATTTTAATGCTTTGATGATGGTAATTTGTATTCACCAATATATTCCTTATGTGTCAGTATTGTGCCAGATTACATGCAATAATAACAGATTATTTATGTTATCCTTGACTGATATGAGCTGCAAAATGGTGTGCAGAAAGTTATAGCATATGGTTAAAGATCTCTGACAATTTATATCATTTCTTTATATTCCATATTGAATTATGAGAGTGTTAGTAAGTGGGCTTATTAATATGTTAATGATGATGTTAAGTCATTATATATTTATTATTGTAACACATTAATACTAAAATTTACTGCAATAAAATTTAAGGATTAAAGCTCTCTTTTAGCCAAAACCATTCAGAAATTCATATTTCTCTTATAAATATAAATTTTAAGATGCATGAAAAATGTTCTAAGTATTGACAAATATGTCTGAAATTTTTATTTTTTTGTGTTGTGGTTATTTTAAAATGATATTTTTTAAATATTTTTTCCCATAAAAATTGCAATTCTTTGTCTGTATGCATTCTCATGGGTTAATTTTTTTTTTCTAACATCATAAAATTTATCAGTAGATGATTTATTGGTTTAAATGTTTAAAAATGTCATTGTTAGCTGAGTCAAATTAAGTGTTAGCCTAGCAAGTTCTATTTATCAACAATCATAATAATTATATGCAATCATTTTTAACTCCATCATTTTTAGTTCATAATTCTTCTTCTATTGTAATGAGGAAAGGATGTTTTCCCTAATATTTATTTTCAGAATTAGAATACATATATTCTATCTCTCTTCTGCTCAACTCTACACTCATCCTATTTTGTAATATAATTTAATTTTGAGCAATTAATATTGAAAATAATAAAAAGTTGAGGTTATGAAAAAAAAAATCACTCTTAATTCCTGCCATTTTTCAAATATGAATTTTTGTGCTTTCTTATAAAAATGTTTGTTTTAAAACAATATTTAAGTTTAGTTATTTTTCAAACTGATGGTTTATTACCATATAATATTGTAGTGTATAATTAATTTTTTTGAAATCAAATGAACTTTAATAAAATGTTGTGCTGAACAGTTTCATTTTAATACTAATGATAAACAAATTGAAAATAAAAACTAATGCTAAAATTCCAGCTAAAGAATTTTCATAGTCATTAATTATGTTATATTGCAATAAAATAGATAAGTATTTATCTTATTCAATTCCAAATTTATTTAGTTATGTAATACATAATATAACTATAAAAACAAAATATATTACATGTATAATTTTTAAACTTATTCATGAATTTCAAGTCTGAATACACAACTATAATTTACATATCAGATTCTAAAAAAGTTTTTAACCAACTTGTAAACAATGTCTATTTTCTCATACTGACATCAATCAATTCATTAGTCAGAAAAATAATGACCATTTAAAATCTAACTTATGGATTATTGCCATATAAAGAGTGAAATATTTTCTTTCTGACCAATGATGTGACATTAATAGGAAAAAGGAGACATTGTTTACAAATTTATTAAAATGATTTTTTGAAAATTTGACTTGTGAATTATAGATTTTATTATATAAATAAGTTCATATTGCCAACATCATATATTATTAACCATGATTTAGTTACAGTTTTATTAAAATTATTACAATATATAAGATTGAAACTATATTTTTAATATTAAAAAATATCTTTTTTTTAATTTACATTTTTACATAAAATCAGATGTTAAGTTACTTTTTTTTAATTTTATGTAATAAATTTACCTGTTTTAAATATTTTTTATTAAATTAATTATTTGGATTTTTTTTTTTATTTAGAAAAACTTTTATTCTTTTTTTTTGTTTGTTTTTAGAAAATATTTTTAATAAGAAAAAATATATACAAAAAGGAAATTATTTTTTTTCAAAAGCTCAATTCAAACTGAAGAGTATATATATAATTAAGCTTGAAATCTGAGCCTCAAGTTAATTGTGTTTGACTTTATTTAGTCTGCTGTGAAAAGTAAACATTAAATATAAATAATAATAATAACAACAACAACAATAGCTTTTAATATTTATCACTAACAATAAATTTCTATATTAAATTCTTTTATATATTTGCACAAATCTTTATAATTCAAAACTAAATAAAATTTTAATAGTTATAATTATTAATTTTTTGTATTTAATTCATTGGAGTAATGCTTTTGATTGACTAAGCTTATTAATATAACATTTAATAGTTATTTTTTTGCTTTTAAATTGTAAATTCTTATGATATTCACATAATCAGAATGATAAAAAATACAAATATCTTTAAAGAAATTAATGCTTAACTACTACTTTATGTCTTGTTTTACATTTTATTTTAAAAATAAATGAAGAACATGAATTACTAGTTATAGTATTTAGCCATTTTCTCTTGTAATACAAAAAAACAAATTAAGAAATATATATATAAACAACTACTAAAATTAATCATGCATATTAATTTATTTTTTGAAATAAGGAAAAAAACATTTGTAATAGAAAAAAAACAATACTTAAAGTTTATGGTTGTCTTAATAATTTTATACTATATTTTTTAATTTTTATTTGAAAATTAAAATAAATTAAGCTTAGAGTCCTAGATATATGACTATTTAAAGAATCTGAAATTTAGTAAGTCTATAATCTTATTTTCAAACAACAATTCAATGGTAAAACTTAATTATCCTAAATAAATACGTTCCTTATGTTATAACTGTCTTGAATATTAAAAATTATCTGTATATGTGTCTATATTTTGGAAAAGTAGCTTCATTGCCAAGGCATGTGGGATAGGCAGGAGTAATAATAGGAATTTAAAAAAATATGTGCTTCGAAATAATAAGGGCACACAAAAATAAACTTATCAAATTAGAAATTTAGAACATTAAGAAAATATATTCAATATATATTCATGTGAATATGTAAGTGCATGCATGAAAAATAATTTATACAGATACTAAATTTAAAAGTATATATATATGTGCATAAATATTTAGGAAAAAAGAGAGTTTTTATAAAAATAAAATAATTTATTGAAGCGCAATATAGCAGTCTCTGTAGTTTTTAATCAGTTTGTTATTGGTAACCGAATGGGATCAGAATTGTTTACTCCTGTAGTATAGAGAGCTAAAAGTTTGTACACGTACATACACACATATAATTTACTTTTAAAAGGTTTCTATAGACAATATAATTTGTATTATATGTTACCATAATTTATTACATTTTTTTATTATTAGAGAAATATTGTTTATAAAAAAATATAAATTTTAATGCGAATAAATTATTTTTAACCTTAAAAGTAAATAAATTTTGATCCTTAAAATTTTTATATTACAGTTGCCTATATATCATTATATTTCTACATTACTTATTTTTAAAAAAGAAATTATTATTAAAAAAATATCTTGTTGATAGAAGAAGTACAATATCTTAAAATGCCATGTGTGTCTATTACATTGAAAATAATACATGCTTTAAAAGGCAAATATTTACTCGAGTATTTTGTTGTATATTCACTCTATTAAAAAAGAGATTCACTCTTAAAAAAGAAAATTGATTTTTTTTTGTATATGAAAAGCATAAAGCATAAAATAAAGAATTCTGGTTGATCATATTTAACTAGATGATTTCATCGGTTAGAGAATACTGTATTACACAAGATATCAAAAATTTAAGAGTATGATTCATATAAGTGAAAACAAAATAACAAAACTATCACATTATATAAAAAAATATAAATTTGCAATAACAATTAAAAAACTATTTAAATTTAGAAATTATTTGAAAATTTTATTGATATACAAATATTTCTTTATAATTAGCCTTCATCAATTTCTTGCTTGCAAAAAGCTTTCTTTAAATGTAGATTAATATTTTTTCACATTTTCATCAATTGTTGATTAGAAAAACCATTTCTTGAATAAATGATCTAACATTTTTTATTTATGAGTGGTAGCTATATAGATATACATTATTGATAATTAAATTTATATTATTTATCAGTACATAGGTTTAAGCATAAAAGATGCAGTTTCCAAATATCCTTATTATTTTCTCATTTTATATTAATTACACAATAAAATGATAAAATTGTATTGGTTTTATATTCAAAGATATACACAGATATAAATATACTCAAATATACATTTATATATGAATTTCTGTCAGACTTTAACATTGTTAGTGCGGTAGTTGGAATATTGTCATCTTCAACAATTTTACATAATATTTTACATTGTATAATTCTAATATTATATATTTACAAGACAGTGAGTGATTGTATGGTTATTAAATATGAATATTCAATTATTCTGCTTGTTAAATTAAATACTTTCAATAGGGATTAATCGATATTTATAATGAGAAAGATTATGTTATTGCAGTTACTTTTACCTAAATTTATTTATCATGTAAGTTTTTGGGGCTTTAATCAAAATAATCATTTTATATGATTTACAGAAAGATGTGAGTTTCTATGAGATTTCAACGGTGTTTCTGAGGCCGTTTAAAAAAGCTTCACCTTCGACATATATATATATAAACAATCAGTATGATATTTATGAAATAAATTAAAATAGTATTAAAACTCAGTGCATCATTTTATATTATGATATGAAATGAAAATTTTTCAACCTAATATAACCTATATTTCAGTCAACATCTATTCTTATTAAGTATATCTGAAATAACAGATAATCATTCCAATGTAGCAGCAGCTTTTATATAATAATATTATTAATACAATTTATCTGATGTCAGAGAATAATTTGTACCAAAATAATCAATTTTTTAATACATAGTAACATATAGAATAAAAATATTTGTCATAATGTCACTTCTATTTATTGTAAGTATTGTAACTGAATAAAAATTAAAAAAAATATTTTTTTTAATTCCCCACAGATTTGGGAGCCATTTGTAACATAATAAAAATGTGAGCCATGAAAGAAATGTTCTGGTTTAATAATGCCCTGTAAATTATAACACCATTAGTAATTGAATAAATATGATGACCATGGGAAATGAAAATGTTAATGTAATCTGAATGAAAATATGGCTCAATTGTTGTTTGCCATTTGTAACTAAATAAAAATATGGGTCATACTGTATCTTAAGTCGTAGTCCAATTATTGATCATTTACAACAGAATAAAAATATGAACCAAGAAAAAAACAATTCTATGGTAATAACATAACAAAATTAATAAACTAAGCTAAAGTAAATATCAATCAATGAATAACAATATAACACTTAATTAAACTAAAACAATGGTAATAATATTTGTTGTAAAGTCATGAATTCAAATAGCATTTAGAATGAATAGATAGCAAGCAAAATCATTATTTCAAATTACAGTAAAATATGATTATTATTTGCAATAGATTAATGATAAAGCAATAAAACCAAACATCATTATCTTATAAACAATTATCTATGCCTATTATATAATTCACTTATAATAGAATAAAAATAATGATAAAGAATTAGACAAATAAATTTTAATAATTCTTATGAGTCAAAACACTGTTTGTAATAATACAAACTTATACTAAATGTTAATCATTATTTATATTTATAGGTAACCAAAATAATTTATGGATAGATGAAGTAATAATTTAATATGTCCTACAAATCTAAAATATCAGTGATATCTAGACAAATATATGACTCACTAATTGATTTCTAATTATAACTAATTAAAATAAAAATAATGCTAACTTAGCCATGCTATTTCACTAATATCATTATACTTTTATTAATTAAGTCAAGTCAATTATAATAAGGCTAAATACTCAATAATAATACAAAATCAATTAACCTAACATATTTCTCTACTTTCACCAACTTATAATACTATAAAATTAAATCATATTATTAGATAATATTAAAATGTATAATAACCAATCACAATAATCATAGATTCTTATGTGATGCTTATTAACACAATTGAAAAATAATATACAATTACTCTTCATTTTAATAAAGCTAAGTTATTTTAGATCGTAATTGTCAAAGCATATGAATGATTATTAGTGCTTATTATAATCAAATATTAATATTAAAAATTAATATTTAAACTGAATTTATGATCAATATTAATAAATTTTAAATATAATTAAAGCTAATCACTGTAATTTGTAAGAGAATAAAATGTATTACTATTCCCAGCCCTATAATTGGATAATATTATAATCTTTATGAATGAATACTGACTTAATATAATGTTTACTTTAATCAATAATGATTTAAAATAAAATATGCAAACATTTAATTTCAATGAGAGTTACCTGTCTTTGTTAATTATCATGTTTGCACCTTTATCAATCATTGAATCAATTTATATATAATTTATATCTTAATATAACTGTTACTTGTTACTAACAAAATAAATACAATAAGCTTCTAATTACTTATTAAATATTTAAGAATGTCAAATCAAATAATATATTACTGTATAAAAATGTATACATAGAAAAATAATACATATTAAATTTAATACAAAAAGTGATTTATAATTATACTCTCTTATTCATTCTGTGGTTGAACTTTTGAACTATTTTGTATCTGCTTCTAATGAATTAAATAGTATAGTCCATTCATGAAATGTATCTTATCCAAGTACCATTAACCAATAAATTTTCATTGTAGATTTAAATGATAACCTAACATGTTTATTTATTTTAAATTAATTCAAAATTTATTAACAAAGGAATATAAATTAAAATAAAAAACAAAATATATGGCATAAAACATTTAAAATATATACATATGATCTGATTATGCTTTATGCAAGAGATTTTCAATTGAAATTAATTTTTTTGAATTAAATTGATGATTGTATATTGAAATTCATCTATAAAATGCTAAAACTAAAATGTATATTTAAGTAACACAGACATGTTGTAACAAATATGCATCTTTCAAAATATAAAACAATCAATGATATTATTAATCTTTATACATAAAAACAATATAATTAATGGAAATAAAAATATACTAAAGATAAATCTACCTATTTATTTACAATATTCTAAGAGAATAAGATAAAATAAAAACTAGAGACTAATTTATAATTGAAGAATAGAGAGTTCAATATTTTTTAAATTAAAATAATAATTATTAAGTTACAAAATGTAAATTTGAATTTATAAAAACATAATTCTATTATACATTAAGCATGTAAAATAAGTCTCTACTTAATTTAAATTATACTAGCATTTATATCTTATATAATTATATATATTATTAAATTACCTGTTCAGTTGTTCTCAGAAAGTACCTTTTCAATATAGTACCACAGTTCTAATGTCTGATTTTTAATTTACAATCTGACATTGTTTTGTTATTCCAGAAAAAGTAGAAATATCATGAAAAGTTATTTGATTCAAAGCACATTTTATTAATTCTGGTATTTTCTAAGTATTCAAATTATTTTTTCATGTAACAAGAATGTAATCTATGGCTTTATCAGTATGCAAGCACTAGTTTATATACATGGTGATACAATGTAAATATCCTTTTTTTAATAAGTATTTGATTCATAAATTATTACAATTAAACAGACATTAGTTTCGTCCATGACAATTCAATAAAAATTGAAACAATTTCTATCTCATGTATAAATGTATTATACTCAAAAAATTATATCAGAAGTTGATCATAATGTTTGTACAATTTTTTCTGTTGTTAGCATTTAAGATCTCATCGTTGAAAAGTAGGAAATATACATTTTAATATAAAGAAACATTGCAATGGTTTTTTAAAATTCTAAAAATTAATTTCCATACTTTAAATAAATTGTTATCTCCTACAAATTCCTGATAAACCTGCTCAGTTAACGGATGAATATTATTGCTTTCATCCCATAATTCTATCAATTTAATAATCATAT
Source organism: Epiperipatus broadwayi (assembly GCA_028023455.1). Lineage (NCBI taxonomy): Eukaryota > Metazoa > Onychophora > Udeonychophora > Euonychophora > Peripatidae > Epiperipatus > Epiperipatus broadwayi. The sequence continues at coordinate 176,339 of JAQFVV010000541.1, forward strand.
ATTTTTAAAACAAATAAATAAAAAAATCATATGAAGAAACTTAAGGTTCCTTATATTGACGGCAAGAAAAAGAACAGGAGTGTAATCTGCTTAGTCTTAATTATAGAATTTTTAAATTGATGTATAAAAAACTATAGCAGTGATTCACATTAACTTTTTGGTCAATTCCAGCTAGTGTTTGACAAATAAAAATGTCATTGCACAATAATAACAAATAAAAAAAATATAATTATTGTATATAACAAACATTTATATTTTTAAAATACAAATAAGATTCTTTCACTCCAACATAAACAAATTTCCTTACTATAATGGAAATATACTTTTTACACACATTTTTCCACACAATATTATATAAATAAAATAAATATACATAACACATTAAATATTTAGGTGCATTTCTTGTAACCTACTATTGTAAATGCAGTAATGAAAATACATATAATAAAAGAAAAACAACAATTTTATCAAGATTATGTTTTATTATTTACACATTCATTTTTAAAATGAATAAAGTCAATCCACAAATTCTTATATTACAATTAATAATAAACATTTCTTTCTTCAATATTAATATTTTGTCATAGCAACATAGTCTAAGGCTCCTCAGATTAATGTATTCAATATTAATATCAAACCCAAAAAAATAATTTACAATTGACATTACATCACATATTGAAATTTATTTCAAATTTTATTAGGTATAGTATATGTGTGTGTGTTTGTGTGAATACATATACATTTATAATTTTATATATGTAATTATCACTGATACCATAAAAAGTAAAAATAGCAACCATGTATAGCATATTGCAGTGCTAGGTCTCTTTATTAGCAATAATTACTGGAGATAATTCTTTATCTATTTAAAAAGTTTCAGCATATATTATTTGTACAATTTTAGTGAAGTTATAAAAACATCATAATCTTGTGCAATTGTATTCAGTTGTTTTTACTTAATGAATAACAATTTTATTATCAGAGTTGTTTTTATTTTAAGATATGCATTTATCTGACATAGAATAATGTTTAAACCTTGTTATAAAAATATACATGTGCATCTCTTCCAATTTTGAATTCAAGGCTTCATTGATAAATACAAAAACTAATATGAGGAGATGGAGATTCAAATAACAGAGATAGACAGTTTATATGCATTTAATAATAAATGATTACCCAAGCGTATGGTGGATAGCGATAAAATGGAGTCTTGTTTTTTTCTATCATATTATGCCCATGTGTATTTTATTATTAGATCTAAAGTAATGATTATTGATAATATTAAGAAAAAAAATTCACAAGTATATGATATTCTATAATATCAAGATATAAATTATATAAATGTGAGTAATTATTATAACATAGAAAAAAGTTAATATATACAATTAATAGTTTTATTTAACAGAAAAAAACCTCAACTAAATAGTATACGTCTTTTGTACCTTTGTCTCTGTCACACACACTTACACTCATGTATATATAAAATAACAAAGAATTCATTTAAAAATAAAAAAATATTTTAGACTGACAACTATAGGAATGTTGATAATATTAGTATATTTGACATAGTACATAGATTTTAGATAGTGAACAAGATTAGATTTTAATACTTATTTAATTTAATTTATTATAACAATACAACTTGTAGTTTCCTATCAGGTTAAAACAAAAATTATGAAGGTTAGAGCATTAATATTATAAAAATGACTCTTTATGCGTCACTAAGAATTTTCACATAATGATATTTTGGAAAGAAAGAAAAATTAGATAATATATCTATATAAAGCAATTTAAAATAAAAGGTCTTAGGTCTTATTTCTGTTGCATGTTGAACATATTGTTTGTATGATCATTACATTTCTGTTATTAAAAGCATCATGTATTAGTGGATTTGATAAATTTATTTAATGAGAAAATGCAAGTATTTTGGTGGTACAAACCAATGCCTGAATTTTTATATCTGTTATTAAATGTTAGAATTGTTTGAAATGTGTCTTTATTTTTTTGGGGGAAAGATATATTAGGAAGAGCAATAACAATAAACTTTTGGGGAGGAGTATGAACTATTGCATTTGGATTTTATTTTGCATTCTTTTGATGCATATGGATATTTCTTTTTTATTTCATATTAACTTTGGACAGAATGAATTAATTTTTCAATGAAGAAATTTAATAATTTTAAATATAAAAAGTATGATCTTAGGATAAATAAGTTTATAAAAACATTAGTATGCATTCAGAGAAGGGTGCACAATTTTTTTTAATTAAAATTAAAAAGCAATTTTATATTGTAAATATTAGTATTTTAGAGGATTATGAAATCCAAGAACATTTTGGTGAAAAATAATATAGGAATAATATATTATGATACATATGAAAATGTTCAAGATTGAATATTTATCTTTATTAAAATCAGAGAACATTAATTATAGTAATTATCTAATGTGAAAATAACTGAGGAAGATACTGCTCTGATAGAAAAGAAATAATTGAATTTTGCATGTAGATTATGTGTTTAATGGACTGATTAAGATGAAGATTATGTATAGCATAAATTGCTCACAATTTCTAGAAGCAGAAAATTAATGTACATAATATAAAATAAGAAATTTAGAGATCATATGAAGTGAAATGAAATTATGAGGAGAGAATCCAAACCTATATCTTATCATTTAATGTTATGTATTTCTTATTAAAAAGAAAATTACCAAATGTACATTAAAAAGGTGAAAGAATATTGTATTGCTGAAGTAATGCTAAATATTTAGTTATAGGAACTGGGTCATATACAGTTGTAATTAAAATTTTTTTGACTGTGGAACCTGATAAAAATGTATTTTAAATAGTTTTATATAACTGCAAAAGTAAAAGAGCTATTTATGGTGAATACAAATTAAAAGATTATTGGAAGAATTTTTGGTGAAATTTTATCTTTTATCAAAAGTTTTATTATTTTTATAAGAAATTATGCCATTGAAGTAGGTTCTAAAATAATGAGACAAAAATGAAAGAATATCTTTTCAGGAAAGGAACAATAAAAGCTGGGATCTGCTATCAATTATATATAATTGGTTTAAAATATGTAATAAATTATATATAAAAAAACCATAATGAAATATATAAAATGATATAGTATAAACTTAGGGTGACATTTACATTAGGAAGTGGTTAAGAAGTGACCCCAATTAAGAATTAAAGTGAAAAAAAAAAGATGTGACATATCTTCACCTATAAGAAATTTTGAAACTTTGAGAATAGAATGGGATATCCATTTTAGGTTTATATCAAAGTCCCCAATGAATATAATCTTGGACTAGATGGAAATATTAACAAAAAATAATTTGTTTTTTTTAATAGAAAAATAATCAGCATGGATGAGTTATTTTTTCTCATAATTTTGCTTAATGGAAAAAAAAGAATTGATTGATGAAGCAGCAGAATGAATAAAGAACAAGAAAGCTATATTTTTGGGAGGTTTGCAGAAGATTTTTTTCAAACAATTTATCACAGACATTAATATATTAATCAATCTTGCAAAAATCTAGAGCTAAAAGATATAAATTTTAAAGTTTAATTAAATGTTTAAAAATATATGTTTTCAATTAACATAAATACAAAGATTTGAATTGTATCTCTCTATTTTATGTGTAATGTTTTTTAGATACTGACAGATATAAGAGATTGTGATTAGGTCAATGTGACAGTAACTGTTTCAACAAAACATGCACCTTAGGTGATTTGTTCTTTTTAGATGTCTTTATCAATACTCTTCAGCATTCTTACACATGTAAAAATAGCTTTCTGGGTTTAAATACTTATAACAATTTGGGTTCAAAATAATAAAAAAAACATTTTACTTCATTAAAACTCAATAAAGAAGCTATTGTATACGTTAGTAGAGAAAGTTGTTTAGCCTCAAATTTCAAATAGTAATTGGTTTCCTGGCAACATCAAAAGGTAAATTTATTTCTATTCACATGGATATAATTTATTTATATTTTTTATCAAATTATATATCTATGAAATATCTAATTTAACATATATATATATATTATACCATACTAACTTAAACCTTAAATGAGCATTATCATATGTATATATGTATATAAATTAATTAAATTTATTTTATGATTTTGTGGGGAATTGATTGTTTAAAATTGTCAAGCAGATCTTAAATTTAAAATTATTGTGGACACAGGTAAGTACAAAGAAATTCATGACTGATTTTTCTTTTATTTTTATTTTTAAAAGTAATATGTGGTAAACTCAACATCTGATTTTAAAAGTTATTTATAAATTTAAGACATTTTAATAGAAGACAATAATAGTGTTGTGTTCCTCTACATATCTTCAAGTCAATAGGTTTAGATAGGAAACAATTACATTCTCACATGTATGTGTATATTTATGTTTAATGTATTGATTTTAAAATTACAAATATTTGTAATAGTAATTTATTCAAATATATATTATTTCTAATTGTATTTTAAGATAAATTAATGTTTTATTTTTATTTTAAAAGACAAAATTTAAGACATTGTTATTTTGTTTATTATTTTAAAGTTTAAAAGAAGATATTTTCTTTAGAATGATGATTTGTTCAAATGTTCTCAATTTAAAAAGTAATTACTCAATAAAATAAAAAGTGTAAATTTTGATTTTATTTTGATTAATATAGCATAATTATATTGTCAGTAAACAAAAGAATATGTAAGATGTGTATTAACTTGGGGAATTCTTGTTCATTTTATACATATATTGATCACTTCAGTTGATGCTATGTTTTTGGATCATTTCTTCTTTGTATATATCACCCTGTAACTTCGTCTAGTTAATTCTTGTTATCTTTTTTTTTTTTTTTAATCACTTATAGGTCAAATAAAATTATCTTGAAAGAGAAAAAGGTGCATTATATATATATATTTTATAAATGTTTTGAGTAAAACAACATAATGGAAAAATAAATAGGAAGTTTTGATGTTTCAGGACAGATCAAATTTTTAAGAGAAACCTAAAATAACAACTAAAGAAATGATCTTATTTATTGCAGTGTTCTTGGAGAAAATTTTTAAAAATGTTGATAAAGTGTTAATTGTGTGAATACACGTTTCTGCATGTATATATCAAGTGCTAATGAATTAATGACTTACAAAGATAATCATTAATAATTATTTTACCAAATGGAATTTAATGCTGGAAAAGTTTAACCTTACTATGTGTTAATATATATATGTATCTGATGCCAAAAAATGGGATAATTAATAGATAGAAAATGCTGATAAAATTTAACTTTTGGAGTCAATACTTATATATGTGTATTAGTGAGCATGCCAATGAATCAATAATTGACAAAGATAAAATAATAATTTCAAATGTGATAATTATCATATTGAAAGGAATAATACTCATTAATTAATGTCAACAACAAAGTGAAATCTTGTCAGGAATTATTAATAGTCAGTTTGCTAAATAAACTTAAGATATTCTAAAAGGAATAAACTCTTTGGGAAATTGTATTGTGTTTCAAAATATTGAATTGCTTGTGAATTTGTGAGCATAATAGAAGTGACTAGAGAACTCTCTGCATACATATTGATTATTGTTCATACAGGTTGTATGGTCTATTTATATCTATTATTTGTAATTATGTTGATTTAATATTACTTTTATTTTAAAAGCTCATTTAATATATACATGTGTGTGTGTAAATATATAAATGTATAAATGTGTGAATGACCAAAATAAAATTTAATAATTCTATATTTAATTTAAGTAATCATAATATATTTTATTTAATAACTTGTTTTGCTTGTTGATAAACATTAGTATGCAAACTATATAATATTCTCTATTGTATGATATTTATATAATTGTATATTGCGATAATAGATAAATGGATATTTTCTTCTGGTTTGAAAAAGATGTTTAATGTCTTGCACCATTTTATAGATTAAACAAATATAATATTATATGACCCATTAATTTAAATTATTACAATATATTTATTAATTGTCTATTATTATTTTTTGTAAATAAAATTGTTATTATTATTTATTAAATTCAAGTCAAGTATTTCATCCAAATTAATAGATATATGATATAATAATCATAATTTATAATCGCATTATAAACATAAATACATAAAATCCAATTAGCAGAATAATATAAATTTTAAAATTGTACTAAAGTTCAATAGAGATTAAAAATGAGTATGATATTTTATAAACATCAATTGGTATAAGATTAATAAATATTTATAATCAAATTTCAAATAATCATTAAGCCTAATAACATTATTCATTCTTGAATATAATATAAATGTATCCTATAATAATAAAAGAGTTATTTATGAATAAGTACCAATATAAATATTAATAATAAATTTTAAACATCTTAATATAGATTATGGATTATTTTAATAACAGAGCTTGCTTAACTTTACCCATTTTTCCCATTACAGATTTGGTTTACTTAACTAGTACAGCATTATTAATTTCAACTAGTGTATTTACATTACTATGTAATTGGTATTGTATAATTTATGCTATTATACCCATTCATTTTATAATTTGTAGAGCATATAAGAGTTAAAATTCTTTTTGATCAATTTATTGCATTATAAATTTTATTGTTCATATGTATTGTGATAACTAGAGCAATCAATTTGTCTAAAGACATGGGACATTCATAAGAGTTATCAGTTTTATGACATTATTTTATATCAGTATAGATTTGGCTTTCAGAGTTAAGACACATAAATAAAGTATCTTTCTTCTACTTGTTCATTTTTCTCCATTATAGATTTGGCACCTCAATTTGGACATGTAAGCCATATTTCCTTGCTCTCATTGGTTTACCATTACAGAATTTAGTACAGCTAACATAGTGCATGATTACAAAACAATTTACCTTAGATTAGTACTAATATTATGTATGTATTTGGTATGTAAGAGAAATTGAGATATGAATTATTATATGTTGCACTCTTGACTATTTTAAACAACATATAAGAATAATCTAAGTATTTTGACATTTATTTATTTATTTATTACAAGTAAAATGTCTGTTAATTAAAAAACTATTTCAATAACAATAAAAATAATAAATATAATGGTAATTAACTATTATATACAGTGTTTCAATCTGCAAAAGTAATTTGGTTAATTTCTTAACCCTCCTCAATTGTCGTTAACTTAAACAAAAAACACATAATGGAAACAAATGCCATCAACTCAGTTCCCTTGAATCCCAAATTTTAATATTACCAGCTTGTCTATTAATTATATTCATTTTACTTCCTCTATCATTTTTCTTTTATTATGATTTTTTTTTTCATGAAGAATCTTAATACTTTCAATATCAAACTTAAATTTATATTTACATGTCCTTTTATGATCCAAGAAAACTAAAGCAGCTCATTAAATCATTATATATTTTTACTTTTCACATGTTTGTATAACAATTCATGCTACTTTAATCTTTTTCAATACTGCATCTTGATTCACCTATATATGATAACATAAATTCACAAAAAATTTGATACACAATATTACTTTTCTGTTTTACAAGTATGACACTTTTAGAATTATTCACTGATCTTATTAATGTTATTTGTAACACAAAATGAAACATTAAAAACATTATATATATCCTAAAAAAAATTCACTTGAGCATTTGAAATATATGAAATAGATATCATTTTTTATTTTCAGTCTTCAACTCCTTAAAATTATTATAACACTTTTTAAATTGATATAAAGTATTGTTAATTTTTTTCAATCTTATAACTAACTTCAAGTAATTCCTTGGCAAATTTCTCATTTTTTTAAAAATTTATCACAATAGCAATGACAATTTTTTATTACAAAACAAAAATGATTTACAACTTACCATCTTATGCATAATAAGTACCAATGCTCAAGTGAAGTATTTTAAGGATATATATATATATAAGGATGTGTTTAATGTTTCGTTTTGTATTACAAATAATGTTAATAAGTTAGTGAATAATTCTAAAATATCACACCTGTCAAGCAAAAAATTAATGTTATGTATAAAATTTTTGTGGATGTATGTTATCTTATATAGGTGAATCAATGTGCAGTATTGGAAAAAGATTAAAGTAGCTGGTATTATTATACAAACATGTGAAAAGTAAAAATAATAATGATTTAATGACTGCTTCAGTTTTCTTGCATCATGAAAGGACATGGAAATATAAATTGAAGTTTGATATTGAAAGTGTTAAGATTCTTCATGAAGAGAGAAACCATAATAAAAGAAAAATTAAGGAGGCAATTTTAATAAATAAAAATAAAATGAATATAATTACATTAAAATTCAGGATTCATGGGATTTGAGTTGATAGTGTTTGCTTCTATGATATGTGTTTTTTTAATTTAATGGCAGTTGAGGAAGGTAAAGGAATTAATGAAAAGTACTTCTGCAGATTGAAAGACTGTATATAATAATTTATTACCATTATATTTATTATTGTTATTAGAATATATATGTGTGTGTAAATCTTAGTATAAATATTTTAGATTTACTATTAATTGATTATGAAATTTCTTTGTACTTGATTAGATTATGGATAGAATTGTTTATGCATATTTCTAGAATACTTAGGAATAATATTTTCTTCATAGATCCTCAATTAATGAAGTTTGTCTAAGAAATAAACATCAATAGAATGTCATTAATTGTATAAGTCGTATAGATATTATTAATAATAGTAGGAGTAAATAAGTTTTGTATATATATTTTTTAAAATTAATTGTAACCATTGAGGCCACTAATCTAGAAGAAGAGCCTAAAATAATGAGTTCAGTTGTTGTAAAAATAATTCTCAATCAATTCAAAGAATTAAATAAGAAATTTGAAGATATCCATAAAATTTTTGGAGAATTTGATAAAAGGTTTAAAAAAATTAGTAAAAATTTTGATAAAAAATTTGAAGAGCAAAAAGTAGACAATAAAGTTAAAGAATCTAGTAAGAATTTTGAAGAATTAAAAGATGAAATGAAAAAATCTAAAATTAATTTTGATACAAAATTTGAAAATATTGATGAAAAAATTGAAATAATAAAGGATGATTTTAGCAGTAAATTCAATGCAACCAATGTGAGGTTTAATGAATTCAAATATGAGCTAGATATTAGGTTAAGAAAATCAGATAAAAAATCTGATCTGAAATTTAAAGAATTAAAAACTGAATCAAATACATTTGAAAATAAGTTAAACTTGACTCAGGAAAAATTTGAAAAAGAATTCAAAGATTTAGAAAGAACAATTAGTACTTGTCAAACGATTATAAAAAGGTGGATAGAGAAATTTAATAAGTAAAAAAAATAAGTGATGATGATTACTGTCAAAATTAGACCCTATTAAAAAATGCTATTAAAATAAAATAAAGAATCACAAATCAATATAAAGCTTGTACATAAAACAAGCAAATAATTGGTTGCAGACGGTTATAGGTTCGCCTCCAGGCAGAGGCTATGACATATGGAAAAAAAAACTAAATTTAAAGAGATTAAAACTAATTGTAGTGAATTAAAAGTGAAAGCTAAAGAATCTCAAAATAATGTGGAAGATGAATTTACGAAAACTAAAATAATCAAATATCTACTGGGTGAGAAGTTTTAAAAACTATTTTATCCTCGAATAGCTTGTCAAATATTATTTTTTTTAAAATTCACACTTTTCATTTATGCTCTTAGGTTTTTAAAAATCTCTATAATTTCCCTTAGCAATCTCAGGATATATTCAATTTTTGCCAGAATATGAGTTTTATTAAATTTGATGTCATGGTTTATTAATTTAATGTGTGAATAAATGGCTGATGAATTAGATTTTTCTCTAACTACCAAAGTGTGTTCTTTTTTTCTTATGTTTATTCTATGTTTGGTCTGTCCAACGTATGAATTCAAACAAACTCCACATGGAATTCTATATACACCATGAGACTCTAAAGGTATTTTATCTTTGGAGTGTGAAAATACTTCATTAATTTTTTTAAATGTAATATACATTGTGTGGATATTTTTTTTTTTAAAACATTACCAATTTTATCAGGTACTCCTTTTATATATGGCAGAACAGTCTTAGTTTTTGAAGTATCAAAATGTTTTTTTCTTATTATATAAAAAACCTTATTGATAATGCTGTAATAAAAACCATTATAAAGAAGCATTTTTTAATAGCATAGATATCTTGATGAAATGTCTGTCAACAGAAAGTCTCTTAGATCTATCTAACAATGTCTTTGCCACTGAAAACAATTGTAGTGGATGGTGATGAAAAAAATGTAGATATCTCCCCATTTATGCATTGCATTTTTATTACACAGAAGCTTGCAGAAATAATATTATGAATTCATTTATTAACAAGAAAATTAGAATTAATATATATATATATATAATATTTAAATACATGTATATTGCCTATACTACCTTAATGTAATTACAAGGAACTTGAATTCAGATTTTCAACTTCCCTTTAGCTATACAATCCATTTTATACAACTGATACACATGACCACATATATGTAAAAAAGAAAATTATCTCCAATAAATGTATTTCATGCTGAATCAGTCCTCAACATTTGGTCCAGAGTATCATCTCACACACATATTTATAATCAGTTGTCAGTCCATATTAAGATAGCAAATCTTCAAACCATAAAGGACAAGCTTCAATAGTCTCTATTCTTCAACTTCTCAGCAATCCATATTATTGAAAATCCGAGGATGGAGTGCTCAAAGCCCTTGTTGATGATTGTGTATATGTGTAGAAAATAGAGATCTGGACAAACTGATGTGTGCTGGCTTAGCATGAAATATGTATATTGGAGATTTATCTTTTATATATATATATATGTATTTCTATGTATCAGTTGTATAAGATGGATTACATAACTGAAGGGAGCTTGAAAATCTGACTTCAAGATATATATATATATATATTGTGACAACTAAAATTTGATGTAAATTCAGTGTGTGATAGAATGTCAAGTATAATTTTTTTTTTAATTCTTAGTTGATTTTGGTAGAGAATGTATTAAACCAAAAGCAATAAAACTATGGCAATGGAATATTAAAGCAGGGATATGTATTATTATTATTACTACCATAAAAATTATGAATTAATTTTATTTATTTGAAATGCATATATAAATAATAAATTGCATAGTTTTAATAAAATTAGTATTTATTTTGATATACGTATTTTAGTTATTGCAGGCATGAATAATTTATTATAAACAATATTTACGAATGTTTAACATCTTAAATGTGTTTGTTGTTATATTTATATATATCTGATTAATATATATATTTTCCCCATTATTATTGTTGTAAAAGTAATTTTAAATGCGAAATGCAGAGAGATTACAATATGAATAACCGTGGATTTTATTAATAACGTCAGTTATGCAAGATTTCAAATGGGACTGAACGATTTGAATTCTGTCATTTTGATCTTCATAGATGCAAACCAGAGCTTTATATTTTTTTAAAATGTATTTTAAAATGGCGGGATAAGAAGGATTATATTTATCAAAAAAAAAAAAACTGGACAGGATTATTGAAAATTTTGTTAAGATAATGACAAAGTGCTTTATAACATTCAAATTCATCTTAATAAATCCCTACTAAAAGTGGATATCACGTGTGAACAAAATGTTTCAGTAATAAAACATAAAAACTAACAATGTAATATTATATATAATAATTGTGCTCATCTGCAGATATAATTTTATAATGTCGATGAAGTATTTGAACTCAGGATTTAATCAATTTGTACAGCATACTGTCAAAAATGGGGATTGGCATCTGTTCTTTTATAATACCATTATAATATAAATATCTGCAAAATAGATAAAATGTAATACTTGAAAAATATTGGAATTAACAAAATATGCAATATTAGGATAATTGTTTTTGATACTTTTATTTGGATTAGATTAATAAATATCATTAAAATAATAGCTAATGGGTGTGTTACTTTAAACTGCTATGCAGTAGGATAGTGAATCTTATTGTATGTTAATATGTATTTTTTTATTTATGTATTTGATTGTATATTTATAAATATAACTGGTCACTGCATCTTAAGTTAGTTGATTGTTTGTCTTATATATGTGAAATAAAAAATAGTTAAATTAGTGTAAATTTACATTTATATGTTAAACTTTAATAATTAAAACTTTGATTTAAAATATTATTCTTTTATTCATTAACTGCAAATTAATTTTGAATATGCATCTTATAAGTATTAAAAATCTAAAAGACATATATGGTAATAATTATTCACTGGTCTTTTATTTGAAAAGTTAAAGTGAATGAATAAGTAAACTTATGATTATTATATTTTATTCCACTTAATAATTTTATTATGAAGATTATAAAAGTGTTATTAACTTTCTTGTATTTTAAAGAGTGTATGTGTAACAACATTTTTTGTTTCACATAAATATATATTTAAATAATATTTATTTTTACAAAGTGCAGGCAGTATTGAAATTAAACTGAGAGAGTGCAAATATTTAAGATTCACACTTTCAGATCTAAGTACTTTGGACTGGCTTGGATATATAGAAAGACAAGTAAAGATGAGAGTAGAACTATTCTTTTTTGTTAAATTCCCTGTCTCAGTATTTGTGATCTGATTGACTAAGCACTTGAGAGGTTTGCACTCTCTCAGTTTAATAAATATATATTATAAATTAAACATTATATAGGTGAATTTTAATGTATAAACACCTGTGTTATTAATATTAATTTTAATAGAGAATATATTTCATAACATTTAATTATAGTATATATGTCAAATGTCTCTTGTCTATTTGTTATTTACTTTTTTATATTTGTTGTTAATAAATTTTAAATTCATTTAAAACAAATAAACTTGCTTTATTGACATTCAGTCTATAACACAAACCTATTGCCTAATAATATTTTGCTAGGTAATAGTCATGTATTGACTTTTACAATATAGTTTATAATAAATACTCATAAGACAGTCTGGGAATTAAGTGATTAGATTAGTAAGTATTTATACAATTACATATTATTTTCTTTATGGTAAAATCAATATATCATCATTTGAACCAGTAATACATTTTATATAGTAATAAATTGATTGGTTTGGTATTGCTAGATATTTAATAAGTAATTAACTTATTATCTTAATTATTTTGTTAATTATATGCCACAGTCATTTCAAAGTAGAAATTTATATCTGTGCTAGTTCGATAGTTTATAAAGTACACATATTAATTGTTTAGGATAAATACAGGCAATTACAATTAAATGCCTGAATATTATTTTAGATTATTATTTATTTGATGAACATTTTGGCAATTTAGTATTTAATTATAAAGATGATAATCTTATTATATTATAAAATTGGTGGTTTGAAGGGTAATCTGGTGTGATTTGTTAGTACTATTTGTATAAGTGTCAAATAATCTTTCATTTGGTTGATGTTGTCATGATTGGATATTATAAACTTTAAGGTTATATAGAGTGGTTACTTTATTCTATATTACTATCTATTGGAAAAGGGTTGAGAAATGCTAGATTGATTCTGTATATTGTACTTTATTATAGTTTAGTATTAGGATATTTTATTTTTACTACAATTTGATGTTCTGACTTTGTAAGATTTTAAAGAGAAAATTTACATATTTTATTAAGAATAGATTAATATACATAAATCTGAAGGTTAGTAAAGTCTATTATAATCATTAAGTCTTTCATTCCATTACAATTGATTTCCCTAATAAGGGCATATTACTATTTTTGAGATATTGTTGCTTTTTTAGTATTGTTTTTAATATCATTTTTATTAGCATTATTTTACTTTATTTAATTATAATTAGTGATCAACTATTCGATTATGCTTTATTGTACTACAACTAGTGTTTTAAATTTACAAGGTAAATTAAAGTTTTCATTTGTTATTTTTATCATTTTCATTTTGTTACAAATAGGTTCTACATTCATAGAGTATATTAAGGTCATTACTTTTATTCATTCATAAATCATTTTATGTACTTACAAATAGTGTTTAACATTTGGGATAGATTTATATTCGTATAAATCATGTCTCAATTTATGAGGAATACTATAGGTTATCTTTCTCATAATTAGTTATCATTTTATTCTATTACAAATGGTTTCCAACAGGGACATATTATTATTTAGAAGACAGTCTTATTCCATTATTATAACAAATGGTGATCAATAGATGGGCTATAGTTTTATTCTATTTTAATTGTGGCCATAATTCATGGGGCATTATTAACCCAGAACTATTTCATGGTTCATTTTTATTCTGTTACAAATGCCATTCAAATCTGTGGGGTTATTAAATAAGAGCCTAGCACAATTTTATTCTGTTACAATATGTATATACATTGTAATAACAATAAAAATAATAAATATATCAATAATTAACTATTATATCATCTTTTGTTCTACAGAAGGAATTGTAGTTAATTACTTAACCCTCCTTAACTACCATTAAATGTAAAAACATAACAAAATCAAACATCACCAACTCAAATTCCATGAATCCTTAATTTTAATGTTAGCAGCTTATCTATTAATTATATTCATATTTCTATTTATTAAAATTGCCTCCTTAATTTTTCTTTTATTATGGTTTATCTCTTTGTGAAAAATCTTAACACTTTCAAAATCAAACTTAAATTTATATTTACATTTCTTTTCATGATCTAAAACTGAAGCAGTCATTAAATCATTTTTATTTTTTACATGCTTTTATCTCAATTCAAGTCTCTTTAATCTTTCTCAATACTGCACCTTAATTCACCTATATATGATAACATACATCCACAAAAAAATTGATACACAACATTAATTTTTTGCTTGACAGGTATAACACTTTTAGAATTATTCAGTAACTTATTAATGTTATTTGTAACACAAAATGAAACATCAAACACATCACATATATCCTTAAAAAATTTCAATTGAGCATTTTAAATATATGGAATAGATATCCATTTTTTATTATCAATTTTAAACTCTTTTCCATTATTATAATCTTTTTTTAAATTCACATAAAGTATTGTTAATCTGTTCAATTTTAAAACCAACCTCAAGCAATTCCTTGGCAAATATTCCAATATTTTTAATTTATCACACTGGTAATGACATAATTTTTCATTACAAACATAAAAGTCTAAAAGTTGCCATCTTATGCGTAATTGGTATTTTTGATTTATAATTTATATTTTCCCATTTTAGCAATGGTTTGATTATTAATTTATAATTTAATATACTATTATCTCTTGTAATAAAAAAATTCAAATATTTAATTATTTTGTCCTGTTCTTTTTCAATACTCCATTTCAAGCCATTCAAATTATTTAACTCTTTTACAAGCAAATTTATAGTATTGCTATTTCTGCAAACAAATACACCATCCACTAACCTTTTGTAATATCTTTAATAAAAGTACATTTTCAAAATACTACTTTCATATGTAGACAAAACAAAATTGCAAACTTGTACAACAATAGACAGATCCATAGGTCAAACATTTTATAATATCCACCTTCAAAAGAAGCAACAATGTTATCATCAAAAAAATTTAAAGAATCAACAACAAATTTTATAACATATTTACAAACATCTTTACTTTTTAATGTATATTCAATTATTTTTATGAATCACTCTATCATTAGAACCATACATTTCTGTCACATCTAAAAAAACAATAACATCATTCTCATCAATCACTATATTTTTAATTCTATCTACAAATTCAAAAGATTAAGCAATAATATTTACCCCAAATCCTAATATCTCTTATAACATCTTACCAATACATTTAGATGTCTGATATATAAATAAGTCACCAAAATCAATCAATTCACAAAGGATTACTTTCTTTATGTAATTTTATATTTGCAAAAAAAAGGGGACATACAGCACAGAAAAGATATATCTTAGAATATATCTTATTACATATGGCTTTATTCTAAGCCTTTTTAAAAGTATTGTTAATAAATTTTACTCTTTGACCATATATATTATATTCTTTGATCAAAAAAAAAATCGGGAGCCCTTTATCTTCTTTCAAACAAATCATATCAGTTTTAATCTTCTGTTTAAATTCCGAAATCGCCAGATCACATGAATTTTCATATGGAATCACACTAAATTTATGACAATTAATTTTCTTTATAAATTGATTAGCAATATTATTATCACCAGTAATTATCTCAAATTAATTTTGAACAACTGCAATTATTTCCAAATTATAATCATGCGAAATACCGCAGACATATTTAGCTCCATGATTTAAAACGTATTTCTGAATCAACTGTATCTTTTTATTTGACAAATTAACAAAATTCATATCATTATAAGTTTGTGGATACTGCTTATTAAATACAAAATCAATTTTCTTCTTAAATTTATTATATATATGAGAATAAAATTATATAAAAGGAAATGACAAATTAAATAGTAGAATCATATACATAAAAACAAAGTCATACTTAAGTCAGATAATATATAATTAGTAATATTATATGAGAACACATTAAATAGTATGATTGTATACATAAGAACAAAACTATGTAGAAGTTGAACAGCACATCAAATAGTAGTATTGTAAGTATAAAAATAAAACTATTTACAAATAATATAACAAATTAAGCAGGAAATAATATATTTAGTTATATAGAAATGACCCTTTGCTTTTTTACACTATTCGAGCATATACATATAAAGTTATGAGAAAGACATGTGATGTAGTTTATTTATAGTTTTCCACAATAATAAATAATGCTTTTTGCTGAAACGATTTTTATGAACAAACTTATTAGATGAAATCAGATCTTATTTGTCTATGAACTATTCCATGACTATTGACTATAAATTTTAATTATGCAAGATATTATAATGACATATTAATTTTATTTGTGTGCATTTTTAGCAAGAAGTTGCTAAACATTTTGGATTTGGTAATGATATTTAATATAATAAAACTATTTTCGAGAAAGTTAGTTAACAGTAAAGATTCAGCATAGGTAAACATCATGTGCTCAAAAAAATGTGTTTGCATATTTGTATTACAATGCAATATTTTCAATAGTGGTCATTCTCAGCTAATTTTAGTTGTTAAAAAACAGTTCTCATAATTATTATTAATTTTTTTTTAAGTGTCATAGCATCGGCCGAGCCCAAACCCGCAACCCGGGCAACTGCCTGCTAGTGCAAGGCAGTCGCGCTGACCTCTCGACCACCAATGCAATAATTATTATTATTTATATATAATACCATTAGTAATCATAGCATCCATTATCAGTTTTATTTAATTTTTAAAATTCTTACAAAATGTATGATATCATTATAAATAAAATTATTCATACTGTAATAGAGCCATCTATTGTGAGCTTAAGTAATGAATGAAAAAGTTAAAAAACAGCTGCCAGAAACATACGTATATTAGTTTCTGCTTTGAATTCTAAGAATTAACTTATGAAGGCAAAAACCAGAAAATAGTCCAGGAATGTGGATATTTCTATTGAAGACTTAACCTAACAATAGTTGGCTTAAGAGTGAGCTTATGAGAACTACTCTTAGATGGTATTACAATCATAAAGAGACTTCTTTAATAAAATATATTTTCAAATTCAAAAATGTTGGTATTTTTAATTAGATCATTATGAAATTATACATCGTGATTATGCTGGTCATCAATAATTTTGTCCCAAGGTTTTTGATGTGTTTTTTAAATATACTTCTTTGATGTTCGATTGAAATATGAATTATAATTATTAGCCATATTTATTTTTTTGTTAGACTATGTGATATTTTGTAAAAATGAATATAAATTAATCCTGACAATGCTGGAAAAATAAATTTTATACATAACAACAGATTCCTTTGACCAGATTAAAGTATATTAAGATTTATTCATACATGTTTAGCAGCTTCAAGTAATCTCTTGTCATATATTTGACAATATTTTTGAATATGGTATGTAGCTCATTTTTATTATTTTATTAACTTTGCAATATTCCTTATGTTCTTGTTATGTAGCTGTCTTAATCTCCCAGTTTTTTTTTTGCTAGCAATGTGATGAGTTAATCCTTAAATTACTGAATCAAAACTTTATACAATTAATAAAAAAATAACTTCCTTACATGTAAAAATGGAGATTTAAAATAATATGTATAGTCCATCATATTTGTTATGTGGCATATTAAAATGATTCACAAAATGGTTAAATGGTTTCATGTATATGTCATTTAATATTCATTTTATTAAAAAACATAAAAACTCCATCTTTGGATTGATAGATTTTTAGCTTTTATCGTTATTCATGACAACTAGGATTAAAACCTAAAACTAATGCACTTACATGTTTAGGAGCCATCACTTTATACTATTCAAGCTAATAATCTAAAATTTAAAAAAATCCTAAGATTCCAAACCTAGGCTAATTCACTTACATAGCTAAATAGATATAACGCCAGAGCAGTTTCTATATACTATAATGACTTTGTATGTGCAACAACTTGGCTTATTTTACATTTTCACTAGAAAATAATATAATCTATCATATACATATATTTCCAGAACAGTTGTTGTCACCCTAATTTAGAATCATTTTTATAGGCTTGACTAATCAATGGATACCATATGATATTTTGCTATAAAATTTCTTACCAAACTGACTGATTTCTGGATTTAATGTTCATTATTAAAAAATGTAGTTCAAAGCTAGAATTATTGCTTTTAATAATTATCTTTGCCCCTTTATTTTATTCAAGATTGCTTAGAAGATGTAAAGAAGTAGAATATATTTGTAATATATGTATGTGTATTCATTCCAGATTTGAATTCTAAACTTCATTAATGAAATGCAAAAATCGAGGAACTAGTTTGATTAGAAATGGGGATTTTGCAGTAGTAGATAAAAATAACTTCTTTTGGAAGCATATGAGTCAGAAAATGAAAAACCTATGATATTGTTGTTGTCATTTGATATTCCAATGATTTAAAGTAGGCTAAAAAAATCACACAACATACTAATATTTCTGCCTTCTAACAACAAAAGAGATCATTTTAAAAAAATAGAAAAAAGATTAGTCAAATTACAAATCTGTTAGCCAAAATATCAATTTCCCCAAATTTTGTATGTCCAATACAAAATCTTATAAAGTATGTAACTTTCAGCAATGATAAAATTTAATAAAGCTAAAGCATATTACATAAAACTGTTTTCCCAAGGAATGACATTTAATACCTAAAGAGAATCTTTGGACTATATGTTTTTCCAATGAACTTTGATATTAGAAGAAAATACAAAATTAGTTAAGAAATATGCAGACTGCTGATAGTAAAATCTCTTTTTTTCCACAATTGGTGTGATGAATTTTTAAAAAAATCCTTTCCAAAATGCATTTTTGTTTTGCAAAGAAGTTAATTTAATAATAAAGTTTGTTCAAATATATTATATATCAATTGAGATTTTTATTACCCTTCAAATGTTAACTTAAATTGATACTTTCTCAGAACGAAAATGAAAAAATGATTTTACAACATGGAATTATTTTTACCAGTAATGGATTTTAATCAAATTAGACCATACACAGTTGTTTTTTTTTTTACATTAATAGAAACAAAAAAGGCAATATTCAGAAGAATTGGCCGAAATGTGTGTTTACTTTAGCGAAGAATAGTGTTGCAAAAACTCTATCTGCACATTTTGTGAAAATATTTTTTTTCTTTGCATATTATACTAGGAATTATATAAAGCTTAGTTAAAGTGAGAGATAAAATGCAAAGTGAATTCATATAATTGAAAATGCATATTCTTAGATCAATAATAACATTAGAGAAATTATTTTTAAGTCAATAAGCATCACATGATTACCATTTCTTATGCTTGCTTTTAACTGTCATTAAAACAGGCAAAACGCTCTATACATATTGCCATTCAGTTCAAGCCAGAGTAATCAATGAATGCCAGGGGCTTGTTATAAAAATCCCCATCTAGTGCTTACTCATTTAATATCGTGTTTTCAATTTAAGACTCATAGTTTTGTAGTTAAGTAGAGATAAAAGGTGGCTGCTGTAGTGTTGCATTAGATCCTAATATCTAGGTGCAGTGCTCTCAGATCCAAGGCTCTTCACTGACAAAAGTCACAAGCCAGAAACTAGCCTGAGGATATTGGATGAGTAGGCACTAGATGGGGATTTGCCTATTTTAGAAATTATTTTTGTAGGTTTACAGATCATAGACTTTAAAAAAGTTAGAAAAGTTTTTGACATGATTTCAAAAGTGTCTGCAAACAAAAAACCTAGGAGATTACTTGTCCAAAATTTATCCTGAAGTAATAAATAACCTTACATATTATGAAAGTGTCAAGCATTATGCCATTAAAAGTTTATTTTTAACTTTTAATTGAATTTATTAACAAAAATCTGAATTTAATGAATGATAATGTAGTAGGCATTTTCATCAGATTACTCCTGATACTAATAAGCATTACCAAAGAAGTTAATTTTTCATACTTTTAAAAGAAATTTTTGTGGGCCATAGTGCTAAAGAAAAATTGAACAAAGCTATTTTTTAATTACAGATTAATCTTTTTATGATATTTTAATAAATACATAGGTTTTTTTTTTTTAAAAAAAAATTAACATTCTGTCATTCAAAAACTTTGCGAGAGAAAAAAAATTATAAGTATAATTGGATCTAATATGATATTGCATAAATAAGTATCTTCTTCCATGAGAAATGAAACATTTTTTCTTCAACATTATTAAATTTTCAGGATAGATTTCACATGGAAAAAGTAATGTAATTAAAACATTGTGTTAATGTACTACGGATTATTTCTATAATTTGAAAAAAAAAATATTTTACTAGAATATCTTTTTGCAAATCACTCTAAAATATAAACTTTAATTATAATTATTGAATAAACAATGATATAGTAGATTTGTTTTTTTATTTCTCATAGAAACAAAGATCATACAGTTAATATGTTTTTTAAATAAAAAATACTAGTGAAATAATATACTGATTTTAATTTATCTCATTTTTTTTTTTGTATTTTATCATCTTTTATATATTCCCTAAAATTCACAAGATAGAAAATAGTCTGGGGATATTGGATGAGTAGGCACTAGATAGAGATATTATGCACAAACTTTTCCCTATTCATTGATTACTCTGGTTACAGTGAGTGGCACACTACTGTATGAAGAGCTTGCCTCTGTAAGCATAAAGAATGGTGATCATGTGATGTTTAGTGACTTAATTCCCTAAAACAATTGTAACATAAAAAGTTATATAATAAAAATAAAACAGCTTACTTTTGTTAAATGTAGTCTATATTTAAAAAAATTTTTGATGCATGAATTACTGGGAAAATCAAACTTTCCATTTTCTTATAAAAGAGAGCAACAACTGCTTTACTTTCAACTATGATTTAAAATTTATATACAAATAACAAAAGTTTAAAACAAAATGAATGAATTAAAATTATATTTAATAAATTATAAAATAAAATAAATACCAACTATTTAAAATGAGATATAATTTGTTTGTGTAAAATGTTTAATGAATTTTATATTCAGTCTCCTGGAGCAATTCTGATTAGTGTATTGTAACTGAATTTGGGCATTTCAGGGAAGCTATTAAAAATATGAAACTGATTTATCAGCAAAAAAAAAATGTGAATACTTGAATAGGCCAGTACATACACACACACACACACGCACACACACACACACATATATATATATATATAGTGATATATGTTATCTGCTTGCCATGACTACAATCTGAAATAAACTATGAAATTTATTAGTCAGGTTTCCAGCCAATATCTAAACCAACTATTTATTTTTTGATAAATACATGGGTAATGAGCTCTTCTTAATTAGAGGATAAAACAATGATGGAAAATTGGCCTTATTTTTATCATATAAAGTCTGGCAAATCATGTGACTAGCATTTTTCCCACTGTTTTTTTATGGGGAAGATTATATTGGAAATATTTTTGACCAGCAATATACTATTTTAAAAAGTCTGTTGTATATTTTAATTATTTTGAATTTAAAAATATTAATTTTTATAACTTATTAAATTGTAATTACAATTAAATGTTTTCTTTATGATTAATAGTTCCCATGATTAAAAGACAAAATTTAATTTTATTGATATCAGTTTAGTCATTTAAAATGTAATTAAAATAATTAAATTTTAAATTCATTGGGACTAAGAATGATTTGCAATTTATTTTTAGATCAATAATTTAATGAACAGTAATAGCAACTGACACAATTTACTTATTACTTTTCAAAAATACTTAATTAGTATTATTCTCATTTTATAAGAAACATTAGAAATTTTCTTGTTTTAATTTTTTCATTAATCTGAAAGCTATATGTTATGATTCTGTAATGCTCGATTCAACAATAATCACTTGATAACTTCAGATATAAATCTATTTTTTAATGCATCTACTTTATCAGCCTGAGATCGATTTGCATAAAATATCTATTAACTTTTGTGTTTCTTGTCAATCGTATGCAAGCTCTTTTATTGCGGACTCAATAGTAAAGAATACATAATCATCTAGTTTAACAATGAAGAAAATTCTGCTTAAACAAAACACGAGATGTAAGAGTTGTACACTTCTAACAATCATATACACAGACCTTCAATAAAAATATTTTTGAATCCATTAAGCAAGAAGAATACGGTAGTCACTGGTCTGAGATTATTTTGTTTGCTTTGAAACGAAGCGCTTGACAATAAATAATTACATCTTTGGCAATTCGTTACTTATTTCTAAAAATCCAATAATAAATTCTGTGGTTGGAGGAAGTTCTGAATTAGATATAAATTATCTTCGAATTAGATACTGTGAATAAAACTGATTGCATTTTTTTTTTATTTCTGAAAAGAACTTTTGCTTGTTATTTCATTGAATTGCGTAAATCTATAAAAGCTCAAGTCTTAATTCGGCTTAATTTTAAAAGCCTACAATAGCTAGTTTAAAATGTAATTAAGCAAAATAGAAGTACTTTTTTGAATTCATAATTATAGAAATACTATTTATTTCACTTAATATTGTTTAAAAAATAATAATTAAAGGAAAATTTTTAAAATTCTTTAATAAATGTAATTTTTTATATATACATAATGAATAAATTATAGATTTGATAAAATAAATAAAATACATTACTTATTTTTCCCTGCGCGGATATTGATGGTATATCAGACATAGTGGCAAGATTAGCTATTCAACTTAATCGAAAATACCAAAGGCAGATAATTCAGGTTATATAGCAACTTCTCATTGTGATAATGAAACAGAGACTTTTTATATAGATGTACAGAATTCTATTGATTAGAACAACAAAATTTAAAAACTATCATTAGAAAAACAAAACAAAACTGTACATTATGAATTCTTTCTTTGAAAAAAAAATTCAATGGAAATAGACACAAAAGCATTTTAATAAAGATATAGGAGAATAGAATTATATTTTACATATTTAAGCAAAACTAATATTGAAAATTATTAAAAAAAACTATATTTCTAATCTTCAGTAAAGTTACAATGAATTTAAATTAGTTCTTGCAAATTATTTTAAAATCTTAACAGAATTTGAACATGATTCAGACATGAATGAAATTAGTAAAAAGATAATTGATATATAATTAAGAATTGCAAGAAAAATATCTGGTGTAAATAGCAACCATTCATTTGTTAATTATTTACTAAGATAATTTATGAAGCAAAGAATAAATATGAAGATATTTTAAAGTGCTCCATTAACAAGGTTTTGTAAAATAATACAAAAAAGATTTGATAATAATAGAAAAAAATATAATTTTGAATTGGCAAAAAAAATTATAGTGGAAATAAAAATACAAAAGGGATAAAATAACATTTTGATATTAGAATGAAAGTTATTTCCACAATAAAAAGAAAAAATTTAAAAAGAGAGATGACGTAATGTAATATGTGGAAAACTTCTATAATAAATTATATAGTCATAAAGAACCAAAAGAAAAAAACAACAATATATCTTCTAAAGTTATTACATCTTCAAAAATATTCCCAATTTTAAATAAGAAATGAAACATGCAATCAAGTCTATAGAGAATGGAAAATTTTCAGGAAGTGATGGAATTATAAATGATATTTTAAAAGAAGCAGGTGAAGAAACAGAAAAGCTATTGGCAAAATTATATAACAATTATCTAAATGATAAATATATATCAGATGATTAAAAGAATGCAATAGTAATAATTATTGAACTATCAGACTTTTATATGCAAAACCTTTATCAAGATGAGTACAATCTCATTAACTTTGAATTTTAAACAATCAAAAAAAAAATAAGTTGGATTTAAAAATGATTTAACATAGTATCTCACTTTCAAATATTGAGAGAGGTTATAAAAAGGATCGATAAATTCTCATTGACCTTATACTTTAAATTTGTAGGTTATGAAAAAAAAAACATTTGATTCTCTAAGCATTTCTTCAGTGATTAAAGGATTGGATCATCAAGACATAGACCTGGGACATTATATTCTGAATAATGTTTGTCTAAAATTTTGTGGTGGTAATATAGTAATACTTACCTGTTGGAGTATTTCATCTTATAATTATAACTATTAAATACTTTAGATATATTCAAACTTTATATAAATTACTCAAATATATTCAATTGTTACCAACAGACACTGGTTAATGTATAATGGAATATTTCAAGTGATAATATTTTCTTCTCTCTTTCAGTATTTCTTGCCTGATCAGTGATAGTACTAGCATGGGAAATGAATCTAGATCTTTAGATTTATGAATATTATATTTAATAGAATGCTCTACAGTCAGTAGAAATTTCATATATTTATCTAAGTGTCCTGGTTTTTCCAATTATTCAAAAGGATAAAGTTAATAAGTAGCTTCCAAATATAATAAATTGTCATACTACCTTGACTTATGAGGTTAACATTGTCAAGTTAGCAGTTTCTTTGAAATTTCTTTTACTTTTTCTTCTCTATCCAATCTTTTTCTTTTTCCAAACAATCATAGGCCCATGTGTACATACAAAGATTACTACTATAGATAAATCTTTTTTTTTTCAAACCATTAATTTGAGTTCTTTAATCACTTTTCAACAGAAAAATTTGTTTCATTAATATACATTTTTTTGTAAAAATGCAACAGAACTAATTACATTATATGGTGAAAATAAAAGGATTAACATTTAAAAAAGTGTGTCATAGAATGTCTTTATATTTCTAAAGCATTTTATAGCAACTTTTAAAAATTATTTTGTGAAATAAAAGAGCAAGATAAAAGAATAAAACCAAATGGGGATTATTTAAGACATTTAGCTTTTGCAAATTTTGTGCTTATTTTTGCAAATAAAGTTTCAGATTCTCAGGAAAAGTTGCAAGAGTTATTAGATGGAAATAAAAAAAAATAAGACTAAAGATAAATGGTAAAAGTAATTAGTAAATAAAGTTGAATGAATGCCCTCAGAAGAAGAAAATAAAGATTGATAATTATGAAATGGAAGTTATAAATTTTTAATACCTTGGTCAGATTATTAATGCAGATGGAAACATAATGGATGGGATTAAACACTGAATTAAATTTGGATGTAATTCTTTTGATAGAAATAATACTCAAAGTAAATATGCTTATGTATTTAAAAAAAGATTTTCAATAGTTGTGTTTTGCCATTTCTTATTTATGTCACTTAGGAGAAGATCAGTTCACTGACTTATGTTAGGAAAAATAAGATGAGGTCAAAAATAAAGTACCTTAGTGAGGAAACAATGATGTATCATTGTCATAAAAAAATTAAGAAACTAAAATGGAGCTTGCTTGAAGAGATAATAATAGATGGGCAATTAAAGTCTTAAATTGGATCCCAAGATAAAAAACTTAAAAAAGACAACATGTGAAGTGGATGGAAGAAATAAAAAAATGCTGTTGTGCTATGAAAAAGAAAAGCTAGGGATTGAAAAAACTGAACTAAGCCTGGAAACACCATCCAGCAGTAGATCAATAATAATGATTAAAAATGATAATCATTATGCATTTACAAATGACGTATTTAAGTATATGCATGCTTAAAATATATATCTACCTTTAAAAAACAGTCAACACTTAGTCAATCCCAATATCAATAACAATCAACAATTTCAAACTATGTTCAACGCTACCTCCTTTTTACAATAAAGATGGAATCCCCATATATATATATATATTGTGCCCTTATCTATAGGTCATAATAAGGTAGAATGGTCAATTGCTAAAAAAAAAACTTTAAATTTTAAAATACGTTTGTGTAATATATTGATAATTGTATGATCGATTAGATTTTATAGTACAATTTAAGGCTGAAAAATCCATACTATTTATTTTTTATATGTACACACATCATATATGTGCATTTATGTATTATTAAAATGATTTGAATTGTTTATAAATCTATGACATTTGAACATATTAATTTTTAAATTATTATACAGTGTATCTGAGTGCTTATATATGTGTCCATTTTATGTTTTTTGACATTGAATTAATTGTGAATTAAAAATGTAGCATGGTTTATTAAGCTTTTTTTTTTTTATAAACGCCAGTATGTGTATACCTTTTCATGCACACACCCATATATATATATATATGTTAAATCAGTCATTATTTATGTATGATTAATTTTTATTATTATTATGATATGACAATTACCATATGTTATGGCACATATGTGTGCTTATATAGGCATGTGTCAAGTAGACACCTATACATTAAAATTAATCATATTTTTATTGTTATATAAAAATTCAAATATGCTCATTTTATGTTATATAAACAGTGTTTTATGTAAACCTTTTGGAACTTATATGTAAATCACAATGTAACAGTGGATTTTTTTTGGTATTAATCAAAATTATAAGGTTTAATTTATATGTATAGTCATATTCTGAAGACTTTAATTTCCGTTTGATTGTTATTAATATATTGATATTTCATTGTTAAAGTTATTCTAATGAATTTACTCAATCATAGAATAGACTAAAAATATTGTATGATTAAAATTATTTCTTGCTCACAGTAAGTTATACCACTTTTTTTTTTTTGCTAGATTCATGCATAATGGTCTGTTATTATATTTAGTGTTTAGGGACATTTAGTTGATGGAGATCTTGTATTAATGCAAAGGGGATATTCTTAAAGTCCATAATCTATTTTGGCCATGAATATGAGGGAAAAACCTTGAAAGTACTAGGCCTAGTTTAATTTAATTGTTTTTGTTACTATTGACAGCTTCTTCATCGTGTTAAAGTGCTTATATATATTTTTAATATTTATTAAAAATTAAGTTTACAATTGGCTAATACATTAAGGGTACTAAATGGCCAGAGCATTGATGATGATCAGCATATTTTAATATTCCAGCATTATATTTTTTACTGTTGTATTCTTATGGATTGTCACTTTAATTTTGTGCATACAAATTATTGTTTAAATAATCTGCCCCAAGCTGACAAGAGCTAAATAATTAGCCAGGTCTATAGTAGACCCATTTTAAAACCAGTCAGAAGATTGACTATAGATTTATTTCTATTGTTGATTATTTATGGTGATAAATGACTATTAATTTTGTATAATGCTGTGAACTTATGGTTAGTTTTACTGATCTCTCAGGTTAAATTATATTCATTCCTTTTATATTTTAATTGCATGTTTAAATTTTGTATTGATTTAGGGTTGGTGGTGATGAGGCCATCACTCCTGGTTTCTCCTAATGATTTTATATTACTACAATATATTTAATAACATATTGAAATTAAGTATCTAAATGAATAATTAAAAACTCCAATTTATATGATGCAGTATAAAAATAAATGCATAATTTAATTTAGAGAAATCACAAATTATGTTTAAAAAGTTAATGTATTCTTAATTACTGCAAAGTATTTTGTGGAATAGTTCCACATTTATTTTTTATTCACATGTTTCAGTTGCAAATCCAGATAAATTAATTTTTTTTTTTTGAGATAGTTAAGAATTTTCAAGCAAATGTACATTTTTTTCAGGTATTTTGCAATAGTAGCTTGTACAGCCATTCAATTGTTGCTCAGTAAATCGAAATCTAGTAATTCTTAATCAAATGAATTAGCAAAACCCTTCTAAATTAATAAATAAATGCTTTTTATTAACTATTTTTATGAAGAGGTGTAACAGAAATGTCTTTTATGTGCAATAAATTTTTTTTAGAATGTTTTACTTTTTTTATAATGTCCACGAAAAAAAAAAACAGAGAAGTGCAAATGCTTTTATTCATCTTTATTTTCATTTTCTTTTTATATAAAAAAAGTAACGACAACTTTACAAATATATGTGTCCATATTAAAAACAAAGCTGACTAATCAAATCGTAAAAAAATGTCTAAATAGATAAATTTATGATAAAATCATTCATATCAAAGCGAAAAGCCGTCTGATATTATAGATATTTTATTCCACAACAGGACACTCCTTCAAGTCTCATTTAAAAAAATAATAGTTACCATCCAATAAACAGAGATGTGAATATATAAAATGGAATATGAAGCATTGAACATGCTGAAATGTATAGAATTAAAACATTTGTATGTAAAATATATTTTATGATAATGTAAAACAATTTAGCATTACCATAAATATGGATATCATTTCAGAATTGCATTAGGCTATTTATTAAAACTTTAAAATTATTTATTAAACCAATAATCATCATATGATCACCATTTCTTATGCTTGTTCATAAATGTTATTAAAACATGCAAAACTCTCCCTTCACATAGTCGTGCCACTCAGTACAAGTCAGCATCCATTGATTACTCTGGCTTGCACTGAGTGTCACTACTGTATGGAGAGTTTTGCCTGTTTAAAATTATTTATTCCACATAATAAATATAAATATTAATATATGTCTATATATAAATAAACATTACACTTATTTTAGATTAATTAATTCCATAAAAGTTTTAAAATTGTATATCATTATCAAACAATGTAAGAAGATTCATCATACAATTAAGTATTTTATAACACACATGAAAAAGTTAAAACAACTTAAAGTGTGAAAGGACAATTGGTTATTATATACTGAATGACAATTTTTGATTTTAAAACTTTATATATAACACTGTGTACAAATACTTACAAATTTGTTTATAAATATGTTTTTAATAGCACATTTAGTTATTATTAATGTACATATAATTGAAACAAAACTAACTACTTCCCACTGAGTTGTGTAATGTTCATTGCTTTTAATGATGCATAACTCAGTGGGAGATAATTATTTCTGTTTTAATTACAAAGATTTAAAAAAAGTTATGATTATTTATTATTACATATATATAATAAAGCAACAAAGAAGTAACAGTAGTGCAAGCATTGTAAGGCATAAGTATTTTCAGTTATTTGCATAACAATTTTTACTGAGATATCTTTTAAATCTAATGGAAGTAAATATCATTATGCAATATTTGAAGTTTTGTAAATTTTAACGTTTACACTATGTCCATTAATTAAAGACTTTTCTATTTCTATTAATTGAAATTGCCTCGTTGATTTTTTTTTCTATTATGGTTTTTTTCACATGAAATTCAAAAGTGAAATTGAATTTTTCATGGGAAAGATATCATAATAAATTAAAAATCAAAGAGGCAATATGATGAAATTGAAATAAGAAATTTTTAAATAATAGACAAAGCGTGACTTTATCTTTTCTGAATCTTGAGATATCACATAATAGCATTTGACTCCACCGATTTTTTCTAAATCTTCAAATATCACATAATGGAATATGGCTCTACCACATTTTAAAGATTTTAAATTAAAAAATGGTTATGCAAATGACTGAAAGTACTTCTGTGGTTTATAATAGTAATTACTAACATTTATTATTATTGTTTAATCATATTTATTATCACTGTTAATGGTTTCTATCCTATTACATTACAATAAATAATTTATAATAAATAGTTTATTTTATATATCATAAAAGAAAAATAAATAAATAAAAATAATAATAATAAAATAAACTTGTTTAGAAATATTTGCTCTTTATTACATATTGGTAATTACAAGCTATATAGATCATGTGATTGATTACTTGGCTTTATTATTTTTATAATTATAGTTATTGAAGCTTTAATTATATTAAATTGCTAAGGCTATTAATATATGAAGTATTTGGATTTAGTTCAGGCTCATATAACTATTTCAATTGGAGAGCTGAATTTGACGACATTAGATGTCTGAAAGTTTCAGATCTTTTTCTTAATAGTTAAGTATTAGATAAATGCTTGATTAGAGTTTATATTTTTGAATTTGATGTCCTAGCTTCTTACTGAAGAGAGCCATATTTCAAAACCAGTCTGGCGATTTATTTAAATGCTTTTTCTTATAGCTTTTATCATAAAAAATAATAATAAAATAAGCTTGATTAGAAATATTTGTTCTTTATTATATACATATGGGCACAGATGTCATTACAATATATTGTAAACCTTGGCCTTGACAGTGAAGCTAGACTCTCAGATATTTAATTTATTTAAGTATAGAAAAGTTAATTTTTAATAACTTAATTTTATTGCAAATTAACTTTATAATTAGATGACAATTTAATTTATAAATTATTCCAAGTACTTTTATAAGTCTTAAACATTATTAAAACTCATTTTAATATGCTATTGTGTTAATCTAATCTTCTTTATAATTGAGATAATTTTCAAGTATTTAAACTAGAGATTTATTTTTCTCTTTGGTGAGAAATTAGTGGTAAAAACCAGGATTGATTTTTTATAGTCTTTGGTATCTCAAATTTTAGTATTTGATTCAAACAGTAATAATAATCAGGTCTAAATCTTTTAATATCAGTTATTAATGTTAAATTTGATTACTTATAATCAAGCATTTTTATTCAAATTAACTATTAGTAAGAGTATATTTATTTAAGATAATATTTTAAAGATTTTATTAATAAAATAAAGCTAGATTAGTTGACTTAAAAGACAAAGGCTAGCTTATTAATATTAAAAGAAGTGTTAATTTTCAAGTAAAATAACCTGAGTTTACATGTGTGTGAATATGCTTACATTTATTTTAGTTTACACTTTTTGTTTGATAATGCTAGATATCATTTTAAGTACTTTTAATTTAATTGAAATATTAAAATGAATTCCAGTGAACTTCTAATTTATTTTTTTCATATAGTCTAAAAGAGTTATAAAAATATGATATAATATTCTTTTCAAAACAATATATTTTCTTTTGTTATTTTAGTTTTATTTTACCATAATGATTTTAGTTTTTTAATAATTATTTTAGTCAGCACATGTTTACTAAGATTCCTGAAAGATATGTAAATTAGTTCTATTTTTATTTCTATTCTACAGATACAAAATTGACCTTTAAACTCTAAGGTGGAAACATTAAAGTAAGTAGTAAAATGATGTTTTTCCATCAATGGAAAGAAATCACATGACTAGGAGTATAAAAGATCTACACATACATCAAACTTGACTATGAAATTACTGAACGTCTACTGAAAAACATGAGTAAGAAACTTGATTATATCTTAACCAGAGAATTAATTATATTTTTAATTTTTTAAATTATTTTATTTTATAAATTAATATGTATTTTTTAAAAAACTTTAAATTCAGATATTAAAAATTGAAATTGAAGTCACTGAAAATCCAAAAATCAACACTATTAAAAAAAGCAATATAGAAAAACCGAAAACTCAAACAATTATTCACATGCCAGTACACCGAGGGAATTACATATGGCTTGCCCTGTTTACATAAGAATTCTTTATTATTTTTAAACTCATAGTTGTAATGAACTCTTTTATAGAAAATATACCCCTTATATATTAGGTGTAAAATTATTGGAAACTCATAGTTTGCAATATTTATGACAGCATGTTAATGTATCAAAATGGTTATTCTAATATTTAAAGGAACATTGAAAGAGCAATAAATTATCAAAGACTTTAAAATGCTTTAATTTTAATATCTTAAAATACACTGTTTCAATATTTTTTGATAAATGTTTTTTTCTTGGATAAATTTATTTCTTTTAACAAATGAACTATTAGTGAACTTTTTGTGTTAAATTTAAAAATGACATTTTTATTGCTTTTCATAATTAGTCATTTATTACCTTTGCGGCCAAAAAAATCATTCATGTATATTTCAACTTTGTCTAACATAAACTGAATATGATAAAATGTGTTGATGTCTACAAAATTAAAGATTTATTGGTTTACTCTTATATTGTAAAACATTATTTGATTATTTCTATGAATTATGAATAAATTTAAATGAAATTAACTTATAATGAAATCTATTTTGTCATGTGATTATTATTGATGCTCATAATGTAAATGTGTAACCTTATTCTTTTTCTTTTTGGAAGAAAACCTGCTTAGTTTAGCAAAAATAATTGCACTGGACCTCTATATTTGAATATATCTTTTAGATTGAGTAAATTAAAAATCATTATTGCATCTGACTTACTTACTTGTGAATTTAAATATTTTATGAAATTGAATGCCCATCATTAATGTTAAGGACATCTTATGTAAAATAATTTTAATGCTGTGCATTTGCTTAGGCTACTTTATCACCAACAAATGGAGAAATTTTGTTTTCATAACTGTGCTCTTGTAAATGATGAAACTGTTAGGATAAATAATTTAGCATTTAAAAATTTGGTAAACTAATTATAGGTAAGAATTATAATTTTATGTATTTATAATTTATTATCCATTTGTTTTATGTATTCTTGCTTAACATATTATATGCATTATTTGTTCATGATACAATGATTTTAATATTTCATTTTAAAAATATTGATTTATCCTTTATCTCAAGTGATTTCCCTATTTTAGTGAAGTTTATATGTAAATAATTAAAGACGTTAGATATTTTTATTTTATTATTTATTTCAAGTTATATTTTATTAAGTCAGATTTTACAAGATAAATATCTAATCAGTTTTATACATCAGTTAATGATAATTATATTTGGAAATAAAGTAGCATTAGACTCTCTCCTGTGTATTGCTTTAAGTTTATCTTGCCAATTTATATTTCTAAGAGATTTCCACCTTTTCCTCTCTTTTTATATTTTTCATAAGTGATATGTATTTACATATTTCATGTTTGCATAAATGCTTTGTTTGAAGGAACCATTATTGTTTATATTATTTATGGTGATTTATTTCCACTGCTCTAATATGTTCATAAACAAAAGTTGTGGCATATTTTTTGTTTAGAATGTAGGTGTGTCATATGGATTTATGCCATCACTAGGTTTATTGCTTTCTTGATCTTTTCCTCTTGGAAGTATCATGTTTTGTATTGATTCACATATGGTGTACAATATATCTTTATTATTATGGCAATTGATATGGTTATTTGTTTTTTGAAAAGGGTCATCTTTGCTCAGGTGCACTTTTGACTATTCTTGATGTATACTAGAGATGGTCCTGAGGTGTAAATATATTTTGCTGTGCTTTGCCACCCTTATGTAATCTAAAACTGATAATTACTTTATTTAAAATTTTAAAATTATATTTATAAACCTAAATAATAAATATACATCACCATCATTATTCATTATTAAGTCATCACTGAGTTGATAATACATGAATAATATTTAAACACTCATTGTTTGGAAAAATATTATAATGTAATTGTATGAAAATGTGGAACTTTTTGAAATAATGCATAGATTAGTCAAATGTTATCAGTTAGAAAAATACAGAATTATTGAAAAAAATGCTCATATTTGTAAAACTTTATCAGGCAGGAGAATATAAAACTTGTATAATAATGCACATGTTAACCGAAATTTTGTTTTTTAGAAAGATACAGGAGTATTGTAATAATAATACCTACATTAATTTAAACTTTATTAATTAGGAAATGTGAAACTTCTTGAAACAGTACCTGTATTAATAAGGTTTATATCAGTCAAACAAAATGAACGGTGATTAAATAACATTTAATTCATTAATTTATTTGGTCATGGGTTTAAACTGCAAAGTTTGAAATTTTTATTTCCTCAAATGTAATAAAATTGCATTGTACTGCATTTAAATAGCACATTTAAATTTTGTGGATTTCCAACAGTAAATTTGTTAGATTGTCTTGTTGTGAATAAGGGTTATATTTTGTTATGACTTGTTAATGTCTCCATGCTATCTTATTCTCATAGCATTTATCCAGAAATGTAAACCTTATATAATTCATCATGCAATTATATTTTATTCTAGTTATTCAGAGTGCATTCACATAAATTAAAGATAATAAATCACTTAGTTATAATAATTTATAGATGTTAAGATTGCATCTATGGAACAAAATATTTATCTGTTTTGTTGTGTTTTTTTTAATTTCTACTGATCACTGTAATTTAATTGCAATTATTTAAAGAAGTCTGCTCTTGCAATAAACTATTCTCTGCTTCTTTTAAGATTAATAGCTGATTTACATAATCAATTTAAAACGGGCGAAACTCATTATACTTTATAATCAATTTAAATGATTAAAGTGTTTGTCTAAATCTATATTTGTCTAGCTGTAAAATCTTTTATTCACTTTTGGTATTTGAAGACTGTCCTAGGAGATTATTATATTATTTTAAATTAAGTGTGTCTATGCATTTTATTTTAATTAAAATATTTTTCTAGTAAAATTAATTATAGTTATCATTATTGTGCAATAGGTAGACATTATGCCTGAAATAAGTGTATGTCTCATCATACTTCTTATTAAGATGCCATTTATTTGCTTAACAACTTATAAATAAAATACAGTGAGAAATTTAATAGTAATAATATGTATAATAAACCATGAGATCTTGTTATTGTAATTCAGTGATGACAACAAATATTTCATGTAAAAGAAAGGTATTGTGAAAAGAAAAGTAATGTGGTACAAACAGATAAATAAGATTTAAAAACATGATTATTTTTTATCTAAAATCTTGAACTGTGGATCTGATAATGACAATAAGATATTGGAATAGTAGTTTTGAGGTGTAAAAATATATATTAGATGAATGGATAATATATATACCACTTATTTCAAGAAAGAATGTATTATAATCGATCTAGTCTTGGTGTATGATTTAATATTAAGAGCTTCTATATTTAAGAATGAGTTGAGAATTTTACTTCTCCGAATTTTATTTTTAGCGATTATTAACCTATTTATAATACTTAGTTGTTGTTGTTGTTATTATTATTATTATTATTATTATTATTATTATTATTATTATTATTATTATTATTATTATTATTATTATTATTATTATTATTATTATTATTATTATTATTATTATTATTATTATTATTATTATTATTATTATTATTATTATTATGATTATTATTATTATTATTATGATTATTATTGATGGTGATGATGTCCCTGTAGCTGTTGTTATTACTGACATATATCACTAATATAAAACTTAGTCTGATATGATATTTATAATGTTGGATAAATATTTTATTGGTTTTTTTTTTATAGATATTTTTGCCATTATCATGATTATCTCATTGTAACAGCTTTCATTGGTTATAATATATATATATATAGTACATAGTCATTAGTGTGAACCTGATGTGATGTAAATTCACATCATCATCTCCACAGACTAATCAAAAGAAATACATATAAAATGAATAAATATGAGCATGAATGAGAGATTAACAAAGAACTAATTATAAGTATGAGCTCATCTGCATTACAGAGAAGAAGAATAAATAAATCAACAGTAAACATTGTAACTAAATTTGAAAATGATTCACTATACATTGCTAATTATTTAGTTTTTGCTAAACTTAGGGAAGATTTTGTAAACAATAATTTGGATGCACAAACTTAATTTGCTAATCCATAAGGATAATAATAATTAAAAAAATAATGCAGGAATACAGAAACCATGCTGATCATCATCAATATCCTGGACAACTATAAACTTAAAATTGTAATTATAAAAAAATTAAATGCAGTGCATGGACTTTAAATGTTATCTCTTTGAACCATAGACCATTAGAGAAGTAAAAAAATCATCATCAACTAAATGTCTATAGCACTAATCATGAACCCCAATCTATACAACTGGCTGTTACACATGAATCCAGCACAGTGAGCAAGACCTCTATTACTGTTACTGTAAACAAGAAATAAAACTAACATACGATGTTTTAAACCTAATCTAGGATTAAATAAATTCATTGGAATAACTTAATAAAATATAAATTTATTAATAAATAAAATTATATTAAGATCTGTTGAGTATGCTATAAATTCAGCATTCTGATTTTTATTAGAATGCAAAAAAATAAGCTATCAGATTGTGATTTACAAATATCCCAGTAGGTTTATATAAAACACTTATATATCAGCACATATATTTATGCCTGTATAATATAAAATGAACATATTCAAATTGTCACAGACATATAAAAATTCATTTTAATAATTGATCAAGTATGATTGATTTAACATATCTATATATTATTTAATGTTTTCACAGTTGTATGATACAAATAAATTATTTTTTGGGTAAAACCATGTATTATTTTCTATTATATACTGATATAAATAAATAATGGTTTAGAAAATTTTCAGATAATCTAAAACTGCAATGAATTAGATGACATTATCAATACCATTGAAACAGTTATCAAACACACTTATCCAGTATAAATATTATGTGAAAGATGAAAAATAATTACACATATGTGGAATTCTTTTTGATATTTTACAGGCAACAGAATGTAGATTATTTTTATTTAGAATTTCAGAGTAAAAAATTATAAGTAAGGATTAATTTGATTAAATTTTTTAAAAATAGCTTTATAAACATTTAAGTCCAACTTATTAGAACTTATCTTGAACACCTAAAAATAATATCTTTATCTTGAAAAACTGTACAACTTTTAAAGCTTAGCCTAAATTTTTGACTAGTGACTTTATCTTTTTTTTTTATGTCATCCATAGCACAATAAATATTTTCACTTTAGTAATATATTTTTTTCCATTTCTTATTTAATAACATTTAAAAAAATATATACAATTTGTTGTAAAAAAAACAAACATAAATTAACATAATTTTATAGGAAGAAATTGAATGGTGGTCCACATGATGAACATTATCTTAGAAATCAATATTTGAAAAAATATTTAGCTTGAGTCATTTAGCTTGCATATACATATACACCTGGGTCTCGTTTTATGCAGTAGATTGGTTCCTCAGAAAATGTGCTCAAAAGAAATTGCATAAAAATAGACTTAACTTACCTTGAAAAATGGGGGATAGATATGGTAATTTTCAAAAATTGCATAAAAGCAAAGCAACAATGTAAAATTACTTGAAAATTTGCATAAAAAAATAGGGAAATAAAATGACTAATAAAAAATTTCAAACTTGAAAAAAATTGCTACAAGACAAACTTTTTTCCTTTTTTTTTATTAACTACAGTATTTAATTTTATTCAAAACAATATATTTTTATGTGTGATTTATTATGTGTAATTTACAATATTTTACATTTTTTCATACATATATAGTATTTTAATCATTATCACTATTTGATGATATGCAGATTTGTTTGTGAATAAGTAAGACATCTGATTTGTCACAAGAGGAAATACAACTAGTGCCGACTTCATTTGTTTAATTACTCTTATAGTGGATTCACCTAAACTAAAATTTTTCCAATCACTGTTGATCTTCCCATTTCATTAAGCGATCTAAAATTGAAATTTTTATTTCCAAAGTTATTCATTTTCTTGAGTGTTTTTCTTCTCCATCAGGTTAAACTGAAAGTTTTAAATAAAAATAAGAACTTAGACTTATGGTAATAAAAAGACACCTACTCACCACTGTTGCGCAAAATTTAATTAAAACTAATAATTAAAAATTAAATTCTTATTTTTGTCTTTAATTTTCAATTCCATTTAAAAATCAAATTTCATTGTTTTCCATCAAATTAATTTTAGATCACATTATGTAATTTTTAAATTGTTAATTACAATTAAAAATCAGATATTAATTTTTAATTGTCAAATTTAATTGTGTCCACTGCTGTTACTCACCTTTTAAAAATAAACTTACAGAAACTAAATGATTAATTGATTATGTACTCTTTTTTAAAAAGCAAAAATAGAATGTGATTCAAAATGCAAAAATAATAATGTGCATAGTATAGACATCTATAACGTTTGAACAGGTCTACATTATAATCTTGTAAAATTTAATGTGCGTATATAAAATGGGGAAATCCTGATTTTAAGTGAATTATGAACTTCTTTATTGCATAAAATCTATTACAGTTCTATTATAAAGTGCTGAAAATATTGAAATTATTAGATGGAAGTCAAACTTTGATAATTCACTGTTACTTTAAATATGACATGTGAGAGTGCAAAATTTATAATATTTAAAGTAATAGTGCATTATCGGAGTTTGACTTCTGATCTAATAATTTTTATCACATAAAAGAAAAACACATACAAAAATATTAAAAAGAAGCATGAATTGCATAATTTCAAAATTGCATTAAATAAATCCGCATAAAATGAGACTTGAATCTATATTAAATTACAAATTTTTACAGATAAAATATATAGACACATTTTTCAGATTTATCAGTCTATTGATTTGCTAAGTGCTAATGTTTGCATTGTACTTCTATTACTAATAAGACAGGTAATTGATTCAATCAAAAATGTTGACTAAATGCTAATATTAACATTATGTAATGCACACATATCATATATTATTATGATAATCTAATGCTTTTCTAAAGGTTTGTGATGGTGATATTTTAGATGTGATGATATGTTGGACTATTTTTATGATCTAAACATTCAACATTTAATGATAGATAATAAAAACAGTATCAATATCTTATCATATGATAATCTAATGTTTCAATCTTTCCAGCAATGTTAGCTGGATTATAAACTTTCAATCAAGAAAATTAAAAATGGAAAGTAGCAAACGAAAGTTGTTTTTTATTTTGATTCATTTCTAATCCAATAAAAAGTGCTGAAAAATTATTGATAAAACAATCTATTATTAATATAGAAATAAAATCTTCAATTTTAAATATATTGGTAAATTAATAAAACTATTTTAGAATTTACAAACAAAATTCCCAAAAAATGATTTAAATAAACCTGGAAATAATGCCCCACTATTATTATACCAATGCAAATCTATTGTGTCAAATAAAAAATTATTCTTTTATCTCATAAAATAGATTAAGTATTATAAAAATGATATTATTTACATGGTTATTTAAATGATACTCCAGGAATTATGTTTGTAAATTATCTTATTAATCGTTTTGGACTTTTTTATGAAATAAATTTATATTCTTGTATTACATATTTGATAAGCTGTAAAATTATTTATGTGTTACTTAATATGATCAGTAGCCAAAAATGAATCTTCAATTTTATATACATTGATAAAGTAACCTATTGTTAACAATCGGAAATAAATCTTCAATCATTAATTACTTTATTGTTAGAATTTCACATTTCTGACTATTAGTTAACTTGTTTTTTTTTTAAAAAAAAATTAAGATGCTCATAAGTTAGTATTTGCTTTTATCTATTCTAAATATGTTTTTAATTATAAAGAATGCAATTAATTTAATGAAATAAACTATTGCTGGAATCACAAATAAAATTTCATGTAAAGAGTATATCTCATATTAATAATCAACTTATAACTAGATTTTTATTTTTTGAATATAAACTTTTATCATGCAGACTATTGCAATTATTCAGTTTCTGGGTTTTAGTTTATAAATCACATATTTTTAATATTTTTAATTAATTTTTTCACTCAATTCATTATATTCACCAATTATCATACAGTGCTAGATTGATCGTTTCTGGAGCTGAAGATTCATGAATTGCAGGTGAACTCTGTCATCTCCAATATTATAACTTCTTATAAATTTCTGTGTAAAAAGTCATTCAACTATTTATTTAATAAAATAGAGAATTCCAAAGTTAGATGTTTAGAAACTATTTTTAAGAGTAGAAATAATATAGCAAAAATATAGTTACATTATTTTGCTTTAAAATACACCTATTTAACATTCCTTAAAATTAGACATTTTATTTAAGATAAACTATATTTTATTGTTATTTTTTTAAAAAAATTCAACAACTTTTAATTGGCAAACAAAAAAGTAAAAATATAATTTATTATAAAAATGACACACTACTCACTTTTTATATATATATTTAGGGGCTGTCTTGTACTTTTTCATTTCTAATTTAGACAACTTTTAATAAGATTTTAAATTCATTTTAAATCAATTTAAAAATAAAATCTTTATAATTAATTAAAGCAAAACATTTTTATCTAATTAGATTAAAATAACATTTTAAAAATTTGTTTTTAATTTTTTTAATATTTAATCATCCTTAATATTAGACCAATGTTTTAAAAGATAAAGACTTTTAAATAAAATTTAAACAATTAAAAAAGTTTACAATTAATCTAAACTATTATTATTACTACTACTACTAATCATAGTAATACTATTATTATTATTACTATTATTATTAACTTACAATTATATATATATGTGTGTGTGTGTGTGTAATATCAAATAATATAAGTATAATAACAATATTCACTAGAATAAAAACTACAAAATTTTAAAAAATGCCTGTATAAAATTTAATCTTTAATTTTATTTAAAAAATATATTTATTGACTTAATAAAATTGTACAGATGCATAATAAAAACACTTTGTAAATGTTGACTCATCCATTGTTGGTCTGGAAAAAGTATGCAAGAGCCATTCTCCGCACTAGCAGGTTATAAAATGAGCAGATACGTACTATTTAGTTAGCATTGCCCACCCCTGCCAGTGCAAAGAATGACCCAATAATGCTAACTTATCAGCTGGGATAGATGTAGTATGAATTCAATGCCCCTCTAGAAGAATCTGACATGTTGCAACACAGACTACTTCTTCTACAATACACTACAATGTGGATATATCGGGTCCAAAATTCATGTAGAGTCTGTAGGCCATACTAGTAGGCTCCATGTATTGTTAAACAAAAATCTAGAGGATAGTATCTTATCCTTGTCTTGAAGAGCTTTAAGCTTATCGCAAAATACAGCATTGGGATCCGGTGTTGGTTGTGTGAACTTTGTCCTGCACCTTGTGTACCAAAAAGCATATGTCAGGAAGATTGATAACCTGATTACTGTAAAGTCTCCAGAGAAGAGACAACCCCTGATGTCCAGGATTTTATCCACTGCTATAATGCAGTGTTGAGAGATAATTCTTCGAATACTGTTATAGCCTGGACATACATTTAACAGGTGATTAAGATCCTCTCCTCTAGAACAGGCATGACAAATAGGGTCTATTTTATTTAGAAACCGTTTGTAGTATAAGAATGTATTAGTTGGCATGGAATCCATATTCACCTTAATCAGAAAATCCAAAAGTTTGGGCTCCAGTAGCAGATATTTAAATATTGAGGTGATTTTATGATTGCTGCACCCTAGGTGAGCATAAATAACTGTATTAACAGGATTCAGCAGGCAATGTGCCTGCCAGATGTTGATTTTATTATTAAACCCTGTTATTGAGTGCCCGATGTATAGAGATTGTTGTTTAATAATGGTGTCAAGCCATGTGTGCTTACTGGGGGGAGGTCTGTCAGTAGGTATTACAGTCTCTATAATATTTGATAGAGGGTATTTTTTCCCCAGATTTACTAAAAGTGAATGCCCTTTTTGGAAATTGATTGTCTGTATTGAATGGAGACCCATACCATTCTGTTTTCTGTGAAACTGAAGTCTGCGGATGCTAATTGCAGTGGTCCGACCTCTCCATAAGAGCTGACCACAGAGCCTCTGAATCTGTAAGGTGAATAATTTGGTAACTGACATTATTGGCAGGTAGTAATTTATGCTCGCCATAATCTTCATATTAATAAGAGCAATCTTCCCTTGTAGGGACAGGTATGTCCTTGACAGTGACTGAACCACCTTAGTAGCATTGCTTATGATGGTTTTTTGTAGGCAGACAGACATAGCAGTCTGTGACTTGAAGATAGGAAACCCCAGAAAACACTGAGGTTCCGCTAAAAAATTGGATAGTATTTTCCTACCAGTGTTGATGCACCAGGATGACGACTTGTGAGGATTGATGGATAATTTATAATCTTTAGTATAATTGGTAATTATGGAATGAAGTGTCTTCAGATATTTACGAGATGGAAGAATCACAAGTATGTCATCCATGTATGCAAAAACCTTGATGTTTTTCTTAAGCCGGGGCACATATATACCTGGAAGCTGATCTAGCTCTTTAATCAGAGGGTCGATGTACTTTATGAACAAAAGGCCACTCAACGGTGAACCTTGTGGTATGGATCTTGAAGGGCCAAATCCATCTGAGTAATGTCCATTTATGGAAATATGAATATGCCTATTATTCAGGAGATTGTCCAATATCTGAATTATCTGTTTTGATATGTCCAACTGAGATAATAATTCAAGAAGAATGTTGACATCTACTGTATCAAAGCACACTTGGACACATCCAGCTGGACTGCCACAGGCTGGGATTTTCTGTTAGATCTAATGTGATCAAGCAGAATTTTCACTTCGCCAATTGCAGTCAGCGCCGATGATCCCCTCCTTGCATATTGAGAGGCCGATATATCCTGTAAAATGGCATTCTGAATTTTTTCTTTTATTATACCCTCCATGACTTTGAACAAAATTGGTGTCATCGATATTGGTCTGATACTGCTAAGAGAGGTAGGATCCCGGTTCTTTTTAATGAATGGAACCATGGCGATTGGATATAGGTTAGGAATTACTCTCCTTTCAATCTTTAATTTTATACAGGCATTTTTTAAAATTTCGTAGTTTTTATTCTAGTGAATATTGTTATATATATATATATAAAAAACAAAAAAAAACAAGTTAAAAAACTTGCTAACGCTTGTATTTATGATAACAGATGGCGTTCTACCAAAAACACCATCAAGCGTAGTTTTCTGTTTACATAAACGTCAGAGCGAGTATTCACTATCTCTAACTTTAATTCCACTTTCAGATCATGACTTCAAGCTATTTGCTATCATCAGTGAAAGATAGGAATAAGAAACTAGATCTAAACACAAACTCTGATCATTTATGAAACAGTTTCTATTCAGCTTGCAAGCGTGAATCTTTTAGACACGTTAATGTCTTCAAACTCAGCATAGCAAGCCAGATAGCTACATGGGTCTGATCTCAGTTCAGCATCACCACATAGTAGAAGCCTCTGCAATATAGATCATTGCAAGAAAGACCTCAAAGGTACATTTATGAAAAACAAAAAAACACAAGTTAAAAAACTTGCTAACGCTTGTATTTATGATAACAGATGGCATTCTACCAAAAACACTATCAATCATAGTTTTCTGTTTACATAAATGTCAGAGCTAGTATTCACTATCTCTAACTTTAATTCCACTTTCAGATCATGATTTCAAGCTATTTGCTATCATCAGTGAAAGAGAGGAATAAGAAACTAGATCTAAACACAAACTCTGAGCATTTATGAAACAGTTTCTATTCAGCTTGCAAGCGTGAATCTTTTAGACACGTTAATGTCTTCAAACTCAGCATAGCAAGCCAGATAGCTACATGGATCTGATCTCAGTTCAGCATCACCACATAGTAGAAGCCTCTGCAATATACATCATTGCAAGAAAGACCTCAAAGGTACATTTATGAAAAACAAAAAAACACAAGTTAAAAAACTTGCTAACGCTTGTATTTATGATAACAGATGGCATTCTACCAAAAACACCATCAAGCATAGTTTTCTGTTTACATAAACATCAGAGTGAGTATTCACTATCTCTAACTTTAATTCCACTTTTTTTAACTTGTGTTTTTTTGTTTTTCATAAATGTACCTTTGAGATATTTCTTGCAATGATGTATATTGCAGAGGCTTCTACTATGTGATGATGCTGAACTGAGATCAGACCCATGTAGCTATCTGGCTTGCTATGCTGAGTTTGAAGACATTAACATGTCTAAAAGATTCACGCTTGCAAGCTGAATAGAAACTGTTTCATAAATGCTCAGAGTTTGTGTTTAGATCTAGTTTCTTATTCCTGTCTTTCACTGATGATAGCAAATAGCTTGAAATCATGATCTGAAAGTGGAATTAAAGTTAGAGATAGTGACTACTCGCTCTGACGTTTATGTAAACAGAAAACTACGCTTGACGGTGTTTTTGGTAGAACGCCATCTGTTATCATATATATATATCATAATTAAATCAATTAACAAAGGCAATACATAGTTGTATAAAATAAAAATATGGAAATACAATAGTTTTTTTTTTTAATTTTAAAAATAGTCCACTTAGTAGCATCCTTAGCAGAATACAAGTAAGATACCTCTTTCACCTTTCAAAAACTCTAGCTACTATGAAGTCATAAATGTAGCATTTTCC
This sequence comes from Epiperipatus broadwayi, assembly GCA_028023455.1. NCBI lineage: Eukaryota > Metazoa > Onychophora > Udeonychophora > Euonychophora > Peripatidae > Epiperipatus > Epiperipatus broadwayi. The sequence goes on from JAQFVV010000541.1 coordinate 220,975, forward strand.
TGTCTGCTTTGTATTGATTTCAAGCAAGCAGGATATATATTTTATAACAAATTGGATATATTTCCATAAATAATAAATAATATTCACTAGAATATTTGCTATATATATATATATATATATATATAGGTTGCAATATTTAACAATATATACTAAATGAGTTTCATACTATTAATTTTATTAATATGTTTTTATACATTTTAATGTTTGCAGTAAACAAATCATCAAACCTGTCTAATTATGCAGTTTGCTGCAATACACAATTGCTGTTTTAAAACTTTGGTAAATGGTTTGTAAGAGTGATTGTTTTTTTTTTTTTTTATGGTTAATAAATTATCTCTAAAATAATTGAGATATTCATAATTCAATACTATTTATTGATTATTCAGATATATATTATTAAGATTTTCACTACACAAATTTATTAGCCATTTATAGACTTGATAGCATAATCTCAACTTTATGATTCTCACACACGACATGTAGCTAATTTACATATCTAACAGGACATAGTTCAAATTTATGAAAAAACATTTAGTAATAATAAAAAAGGAACATATTATTTATACTCTATAAGCACTTTTTGTGATTGCTGTTTATTATACATATGTACAAGTATATCTTTATGTAATGCTTTTTATATGTTTTGGATAATTGTTATATGTTGCTTACTTGATAAATTTTAATTTGTATATTAAATTTATAAATATTAGCATTCATATCGGCTTTTTTCAAACCAAATTGTGCAAACGCTTTTTGCGAGTGTTAAATAATAAATGAATAACCTCTGACCCATACAAGATATAGAATTTATTATTTAACACTCGCAAAAAGCGTTTGCACAATTTGATTTGAAAAAAGCCTATATGAATGTGATTACAATTGTATACAGACACTATAAAAAATAAATGCTGATTTATAAATATTACCATTGTTTTTTGGCTTTAATTAATTTTATATGAAAACAATAGATGTCATTATTTATTTAGTGTAAATTGAAGCTTTAAAATAGTTTACAATCACATTGAGGAGGGCATAAAATATTTGTTAAAAAAGGCTTTTACATGTAATTGTTATAATCAATATATAGAATCATTATTATTATATAATGATATTTTATATTATTTCATTAACTTAAAAATTATATGAAATAACAGTGTAATGGAGTAAAATTTTTTTTTTGTTTGTTGATGATACTTAAAATTATGGACCTCAGCACAAATTATATTAATGCATATACCACTAATATAAATGTTGATCACATTGTAAATGAAAAATACATCCAATTTTGTACTCTCATGCTCTTATACAGATTGAAGATTAATACATGCAATAGCAATGTCTAATCAGCCATAAATATGTTATTAAAAACAGATATAATTTAGGAAATGCTGATAAAATTGTGATTATAACTTTCAAAAATGAAAGTTGTTTTTTAACACAATAATTTTCCTTCTTTCAATTGCAAAAATCAAGTATCTAAAACAGCTAATAACATTTAAATAATGGATACATTTTCATAATTTGAAAAAATCCATTAAACAATACATTAGTCTTTTTAACATTTATCTTTAGTCCTACTTTCAACTGATAACTCCTGCATTTCCTGCAATTCTAAAGCATTATTTGCAAAACAACTACATCATCTGCAAAATCTAAATGACTTAAATAATCTCCATTTACTTTGACTCCTTTAGTTTTCCATTTTAATCCACAAAATACTTTTTGCAGCACTGCTGTAAAAAGTTTTGGAGATATGGAATCACCCTGTCTTACACTCTTCTCAATGTTGATTATGATGAATTAGAAGAAGTTAACAGTTACAAATATCTTGATCAGATTATTAATACAAATGAAAACATAATGGATGAAATTAATCATAGAATTAAACTTGGTTGGAATGCTTTTGGTAGAAATAACTTGATACTAAAAGGAAATATGCCTATGTGTTTGAAAAGAAAGGTTTTTAATAAATGAATTTTATCAGTTCTTAGTCATGGATCTGAGACTTGGAAACTTAACAGAAGTGCAATACAGAGACTTCAGACCACTCAAGGAAGTATGAAAAGTTGCATATTGGGAGTAACAAGAAGAGATCAAAAATTCAGTATATGGGTAAGAGAACAAACAGGTGTTACTGACCTCATTTAAAAAATTAAAAGACTGAAATAAGGTTGGGCTAGACATATTGCTAGAAGAGATGATAATAAATGGACAATTGAAAACTTACACTGGATTTCAAGCAATTGTAAAAAACCCAGAAAGAGACCACATGTGAGACTGATGGATGAAATAAGAAAAGGTGCAGGAGTGATGTGGAGAAGAGAAGCTAAAATTCAGAGAGGATGGAGATTAACCTTGGAGAGACCTTCATTCTGCAGTGGATTGATAATAGTTGCTGATGATGAATGGATAAATTAGAATGGCCATAGCAGGCAGGTGATTCATTGTGACTGGTAAATATTTTTCTAAGAAATATATTTATTTAATAAATATTTATTAGAATATATATACCTGCTTGTCTCTGGGTACAAAGAGAGTAATATATATATATATATATCGACGTATTATAACCTATTAAAATAATGAATAACAGATGACAATTTGTAAATGCTTGGAGAATTTTAAATATATTGTTGCTGGAAATTTTTGCTGTCATTATTACTAATAAAAGTACATTTAATCTTTCAGTGATTCAAAATTTAAATCACATTAAACTACAGGAATAGCATAATAATGTTGATAATGCATATCAATATATTCTAAAGAAATAATTTAACTGATTTTAATTTTTGTTTTATTACAAAAAAAGAAAAAAAAACACTTTTCAAATATATTAAAGACATCATTAAAAAGAATTAAGACCTCCCCCCAATAAAAGAAAGCGATTTTTATTATTATCAATAAACTGTTCACTTTTTTTAAGTCTTAAAATACTGCTATATTAAGTTTTCATTTTCAAAAAATATATAAAGGATTTAATTTTTTTTTTTAGTTGTACAAACTTTGCAGTACCTATTGTACCAATCAAAAGATATTTATCCATCTAACATGAGCTGGAACTCACAAAATGTACTTCAAACCAGTTAAGCCTCAGATTTAGGTCAGGGACCAATCTTAATTTGAACTCACTCCATAAGCCCCAGATCAAATACCTAATAAATAACATATAATTATGGCACATGACAATTTATTTTAAATCCGACCCTCTAACAGAGCAGAGAAGACAATGAGACTCAATATTAACTAAATTAAAGTATGCATATACATAGTTGTATGTGTGGAATTGGAGACACAGAAATTCGAACGATTCAAATAAGTTTAGAATAGTTTAATATGATAACAAATTATTATATACATTATGAATTAATTGCATACATTAGTATGTGCATGAATGAGCAAGTAGTCTATCAAACAGTACACAATTACTTAGTGAAATTCACAATATTATTTCTCATATGCTCTTTTATTAACTAAATATTATATATAATTTAACACACATCTTTGGTAGGTAAAGTATTAAGATGCCAATCAATTATAAGAAAGAATTTACATAAAATTGCTATTAACACTTTATATACGGTTCTGAAATATGGTGACTAACAATTTTGGGGAGCACTCCGAGATTTATTATATATATAAAAAAACTATTTTCACTCCGCTGAGATTGTGAAAGTAAACAAAACAAATTTGAAAGATTATATTTGAATCTATGCCAAAATATTTATTGAAAAATTATTTTAACAATAGTAAGATAAATGGTTTATTTTCCCCAAGGCATATACTCTTAAATACAGAAATACTAAATTGTGACGGTGGGATTGTATAAGACTGAAATAACATTATTAATTAATAAAATTAGTAATATTTGGCATTTGTATATATTTTGAGCATGACATAATTTTAATATTTGAGTACTAAAACTGGGTCATGAAGCAAAAGAAATAATAATAGAAAAAAGTTTGCGGTACTGACATTGGTGAAGAAATGAACAGAAGTCTCATACTTCTGGATGAAAACAAAGTCTAAGACCTCCTTCCTGGGCAGTGCTTAGAGAAATGTGGATAAGGCATGAGATGTCACCAATGTTCAGAGGCATTTTATACAAAGAAAGTGGTCCTGGGAAGGTCAACTATTCATAGGACAAGGCTTGAAAAGAAATCTATGGGTTTGATTTTGTCACAACCCCCAGATGAGAAGCAAATAATATGCATATTCATGAAGATATGCCAAATGTCAGTAATGCAGTATGGAAAGATGTCAATAATGACATTGAATTTGATTTACTGCTTTAAAATAAATGACCCTGGTTTGAATGCCATAATTTATATAAAAATATGCTATGCCACTAGAATATATATAGAGAAATTTAGATTTCATTTAATAAAATATACGTTAAGATTTGACCTCCCCCCCTTACTTTTCTGCTATATTAAAAATGATTCAATCACACTTCCATGGATGTTATAATAACTGGAAAATTGAAGTATTTGAAATTAAGAGTATGGAAAAATAAAAGAAAACTAGCAGTTATATATAGAAAACAATTAATAAATCACCCTTTCAGAATTGAATAAATAATATTTTAAATGATTTCAGAGCATTAATTAGCTTGAGTTCTGGATTCATCCCAAGTAGAATCCAGAGTTAACAAATAACAAAATTTTACACTAAAACATAAACAAAATGTTGACTCGTAAAAATAATATGATGAGCGTATTAATTAATAATAACAATTATGTTTTAAGGGACGTTAATAACCTTAATTCATAAAGGTTTACTTAAAAAGAAAAAAGAAAAGATTTTAGAAATTCAACTCATCAGATTGCTTGAGATTGGTATATTAATAATAAATAAAATAGACATATAAAATCAAGTAATAAATACCTATAAATAAATGACTGCACCAAAGCCAAAAGAAAATTAGAGCATATGAGAGAGAATTAAATTTATAGAAATTATTTGAGAGCAATTTATACATTAGAAAAGTTACAAAGTTTTTAAATCATTCATTAGGAGAAATTAATAGTAGGGTTTAAGATTAGTCAGCTAAATTTACTTTTAGGCAGTATGCAAATCATTACCTTGCACAATTTAAGAGTCCATTTCCAAAGTATGGCATTTAATGGATCCATATGAGTTCTTATATGACAGTAAGATTCCATTCAGCATTCCAGAGTTCTTTTTTAGGCTTTCTTTCATTTCAAGGCACAGGATATTATGGCAGTGGAAGATAACCCACAAAAGTAAGAAAATACTTTCTACTAGATCATCACTTTTAAGATTTCAAAGTAGCATTGAGTCTAGTAGCAATCAGTTCTCTCAATAGTAGCTCCTCTCTGTATTCAAAATTAGCCCATTTTATATAACTCCGGTATTTCTGGAATGCTTTCAATTTATTTCTAGCTCAAATCTAATCTTTAATCCAAAATCTTAAGTTTTTTTGTTCATTGTTTGAAGATGCTATCATCAGATAACTGTCCAAAAATAAATTCAAATCTATTTTCAGATTGAAAATAGATTTGACAAAAATGTTTATACCAAAGCAAAATCTATTAATCCCATTTTAAACTTTATTTTCAGTAAAACCTTAATTAAAAATTCCTTGCCAAGATTAAAACAATATATTTTCAACCATTTAATTATTTTTGGACAATTAACGGTTGCATCTTCCATCTTGGATTTTGACAAAATATACAATTTAATAGAAGAAACAATTTAAAAGGAAAAGTTTTAAAAATGACGTATAATAAAATATTTTTAAAAAGTCAATTTTCGTTAGTATTTTTACTTCTATATATATATTTGAGCTCCACCTATGTACTTTAGTAAAAAATAATTAATAATAATTAAAAAATTAATAATAATAAATATTGTAAAATTAAACTTTATAAATTTTAGGTGTGCATTTTAAATATATACATAAAATATATATATATGACTAAAGAAGCAGGATGGAATATAGGGTTTGAAAACAAGTTAGTAGATGACATCATGAAGCACAATCTTGGGCTAAAATTGACTATATATATATAAACCTTTATACAATTACAAATAACCAGTAACACCCTCTGTTTAATAGTCTATATCTCAATAATAGTGAACTTTATATATATAACCTAAAGAGAGAGAGAGATAATATGACAGATATTATGGATTCCACAATCTATAAATCAATCTCACACAAAAAACTAAAATAAGCTGAGCTGACAATACTATTGGCTAAGCTCAGGGTTTGAATGTGATATGCCACAATAATAAGAGCAATAAGAGTAAATAATAGTAACAATAATTATTAAAATAAATGCAATATATTACCATGTTAAGAAAAGACTCTTAATATTTCAACATATGTCATTAAAGAGTTAGATTATTTTAAAATTTTATTCACAACACGTCTTCCAACTCCAATAGATCTTGCAACCATAATGAATATTTTATTGTCATGATCAGATTTACTATTCAATTTTCTTTACTAAATATAAGAATGTTTACTTATATCTTTGCTACATTGATGTGTTCTTTAAAATAATTTTGTTCTTAAGTAAAATAATCTCTAATAATATTATATGTAAAACGGATATGTCACAGTTCATATGATGAATATTTTAATAATTATAAATTTTATTCTTAATTTTGAAAAATCTATCAAAAAATGAGTTCCTAGTAAACAAATTATATGAGACATACTATTACCCTTAAAACAATGTTTTTCTAAATTACAGTAATAATTTTTAAATTTAAAATAAAATTAAAACTTCTTAATTTAGTTGAAAAACAATATTCCAGGATAGCATTCAGATATAATTAGTGGATTAGAGATTTTATGATCATTCAAAATATCACATTAATAAATTCTCTTTAAATATTTTCTGAATTAAAAGTAAGAAATTCCACCATTTGAATTTATGATGAATAAGCAAATAATCTTGTAAATAAAATAATGGGATCTCTAGTGCCACTCTCTGATAAATATCCTCCAAAAGAAATTTCCCCAGATTGTAGCGGAACAACCAGTCATTCCATCAGACAGACCTCCACCTTCAAAGATAAGCTGGCTAAATCAGATACTTGACTACCTTCTCACTCACAATGGCCACTCTACCCTAGTATTCAGACAAAAAATCTCTATTTGGGCTGCTCATAACCTGCTATTTCCCACACAAAACTATACCATTCCTTACCTCAGTGGTAACAATCAGGTTGTCACCAGGTTTTTCAGGCATCTCAAGCTGGAGCCAAGGTTCCTGGACTTTCTAGTGAAAATCAACATGAATTCACTCCAGATGAACTGGTTCCTGCACTACAGGAGATTCCTCAAGAAAATAAATCCTATGTGACACAACTGCCATAGAACCTGTGAAACATTTGATCATATGATAAATGATTGCCCAGCATATGACAAAATCAGAACATTCATTACTCACTACTACCACATTTCTCTGAACAAAATCTTAAATATCAAAAGCTTCTTCCTGTCCAAGGATTATGTCACCACAAGACTCTCAACCTTTCTCATTCATGCCATCTGGATGGCCAGATGTCACAACAAGTTTACCTATCCTCATCCCAAGCCTGAAGACACATTCATTTCCAAGCTGAAGGAATTTCGCCATAAGGACAGAATAATCTCATCCCGATTTTTATTTGACAACATGTGGAGCCTGATTAAACTGGATTAAACAACACCAGTGACCACATCAGAACATTTGGTTGCCTGACTAACATGGATAACTATTATTTTTGATTTACAATTGTATCATTATTACATATGGTTTTTCAATAAAATTACTTATAAATAAAATAATAGGATCTCAAACTGAGCATGGTGCTCTTTTAAATAAATGAAATTAACTAATGTGATCTTCTAATAATAAATAAATAATTATAGTTATTTTTAATAAATAAAATAACCTCCTTCTGAATGTTTTCTTAACATCTGAGATGCATATTTTAATAAAGCAACTCTCATATCTAATTCTATATATTCATGTACTCTAAATACTTAAAAATGAAGACAATTTATGATAAACTTAATTATATTTAGATATCTGAAGGTATTCAGATAATGAGAAACAATCAAGAAAATAAATTATTCATAAAAATAACATTTATTTTGACTTTAAAACATTTTAAAAACAAACAGTCTTGCTATTTTTACAATATTATCAAAATGAATTCTTTGAATTCACTAAACAAAATTTAATGTGGATGATAATTATAATTTACAGTTTACAATGAATGAACAGAAAATAAATAATAATGGATGGTTAATGAAACCTTCTACAATAATATTTTAATAAGTTCTCTCACTTTTACAAAACAATTGTTTTATTATAATATCCCCAATGAGTATATTTAATACCCATATAATATATAACTTATCAATTCATGTTGTGAGATGAATGCTGAAGATATATATTTTTTATTCAAGCCACATATACAATTTTACAGTTTTAATATTAAATATTTATCATATTTACATCTTGATATGCTGGCAAAGCTCAGCTACAAGACTTACACATTAAAACAAACAACTTCCACTTAGATATACTAAGAGTCAGACTGATGGTAAAAATGACATTTCTCAGTATCTATAAAATATATCAATTCCCAAATGTAGTCATAACAATACACTAACCATGACTTTATACAAAATATCATTACAAATAAAGTTCACATTATGGATGATAAGCCAAAGTAAATAATGACATGAATTCAAGGGTTAACACTTACATTTGAGGGTAATAAATGAACTAAAACTTTATCACTAGTCATATAAAAAATGAGAATGGGCCATCAAAAAGAACAATAATAAAAATATTCTTTAATAAAGCATTATATGTTTGAATATAACATAATACAATTCACTGGAAACATCATTATATAAAAGAGAGAAAAAGATTAATGTACAATCTCTTTAAAATACACTGACAACATAAACATCAAGAAAAGAGAGAGAGACTAATGCTCAAGCTATAAAATACCCTCAATATAAGAGATAATGCTAAAATATATTTTAAAAATAGCAACACCTGACAACTAACTGATGTGTAAAACTGATAAATTAATAATTAGTGCTAAATATAGTTTAATAAAAATTATGGCATAAAACAGACATTAAAAATATACATGAGCTTCTACCTTTTTCAGTGATTGCATATGTATTCAAAATAAATAACTTCATGATGAGGACAAATACAACACATTTAAAATATAACATATCAAGCTATTAATATTCTTAGAACTTTTGACCATATACTTAATAAGTGATTTATTAAAAAATTATTCCAAATAAAATACATAAAATAATAATAATAATAATAATAATAATAATAATAATAATAATTATAATAATAATAATAATAATAATAATAATAATAATAATAATAATAATAATAATAATAATAATAATAATAATAATAATAATAATAATAATAATAATAAAAATAAAAAATGCCACTTATCTCCGAAGCACAATATGCAAAGAAAAACTCTTCAACAACAAAAGCAGCCTTATTCTTCAAAGCAATTCTAGCCACAGTAAACCAGCGAAAAAAATACAGACCCATTGTTGTGCAGCTTAACATAGAAGCTACATTTGACTCAGTCAATATATACCCACTTCTGAAAATGCTAAAAGACACAGAAATTCCTAGAACACACCTATATATAATTGCTAACATGCTTCTGAACAGAGAGATCCATATAACTTTAAATGGAAGAAACTCACCAACTTTCACACCCACTAAATCTATATCCCAAGGAGCCCCTCTTAGTTCACTATTGTTTATATTTTACATCAATCCCCTTATTAAAAGCATACAAAATGCATTTATTGGAATTGAGATACCAGACACAACACAGCGCACTACATGCATTGTCTATATGGATGATGTTATCATATTTCTAACATCAAAAAAACAAATACCGCAACTCCAAAAAATATTAAAAGAATATTCACAGAAATATGAATTAAAGTTTAATCTGGCAAAAACCACAGCCTGGTCACTATACACTAGTAAAACCATGTACATCAATTTACAAATCAAAACCAAACTCATTCCTTGGGTTCCCATTTCATATGGGAATTATAGGAATGAGATGCCACATCCAAAATAAACTAAAAGAAGAAGCCACAAAAATTATAAACAGCTTGTCCAAGGCATATCTTTCACTGTATTCCAAAGTACAGTTAATTAACCAGCTTATCACAACCAAAATAACATACTATGTACCGGTTATTTCATTCTCAAAGGCATTTATTTCAAAAATTAAAACCATATGTAATAAACTACTTTGGGCCAGAAAAACAGTAGCAATCTCCACAAAAAAACTTAGCCAACTCTTAATAAAGAATGGACTTGGCTTGCACAACATTAACATTTTTCATCTACAAAAGTTAAGGAACTCAATAATTATAATCCTTGCCAAATATCCAAAAATTAACCACTTGCTAGAAGTTACTCCAACAGATAGACCACCTCCAAAAGTTCTTTTTTCACTAACATTATATACCAATGCAAAACCACAGACAAGATTCCAGAACAGTATTTGCATAAGTATTCATAGTGGGATATTTATGGTTTAATGAACAGAGAAACAGATACTAATGATATGCAACCTATGCTAGGAATTAACAACAAGAGACTACTCAAGGAATATAAAAAATGGGCTCTAGAGCCCAAATACTTTGATTTTATCATTAAAATGAATCTCATTGCCTTGCCAACAACCCACTTTCTTTATCATAAAAGAATGTACAGATCTATTGATCCTTTTTGTGGACTCTGCCATCGAGCAGAAGAGATGCTGGACCACATTATTTATCAATATATAGCACTTAACCAAACATGACAGATGATGTGTAACACCTACAGAAAACCAGGTACAATCATTAATCACATAATGGTTGATTTTTATAGAAGATCAATACCTAGCATTAGGGCAGCCACATTTGTACTATACGCGTACTGGTGCTCCAGATGTACTTTCTTAATTGGCAATAATACCAGACAACACCCAGCTACATTTAGCAACAAACTGTTACACATTAGAAATAGAGATAGAATAATAACCAACCCCCACTTATATGCAGCAACATTGTCATTGTTAAGCCAACCATCAATGCTGTGAATGCTGCAAAAACTATCATACAATTAACATTCAAAAAGACATGCCCACAAAACTAAACTCATCAAACTTTAGAATTCTAATTATTATTTTTTTTATCCTTCATATTGTTATAGTCCATTAACCACAAAGTGTAACCATTAAATTTTCTTTATATATATGTTTACCCTAATATTACTCATTGTATGTAAAATTTGAAATTTTCTAGATGTAAACTTTTGTAAACCATTGAGATCAATAAAGCCTTTATTGAAATGCAATAATAATAATAATAATAATAATAATAATAATAATAATAATAATAATAATAATAATAATAATAATAATAAAAATAATAATAATAATAATAATAATAATAATAATAATAATAATAATAATAATAATAATAATAATAATAATAATAATAATAATAATAATAATAATAATAATAATAATAATAATAATAATAATAATAATAATAATAATAATAATAATAATAATAATAATAATAATAATAATAATAATAATAATAATAATTTAAAATATCATGAATATTTAAACTTAATAACTATACCCTTTTACCAAAATTTAAAATAATATAAAAAGAAAGTCCTTAATCTTGGATATTTATAATGTAGATGAATTCTCTTTCTCCAATAAAACCCATGTTCAAATTCACCCATAAAGCATTCTTTTAGAAAGTTATCCATTGTTCATTTGTTTTCATGTCCAATCCAATGAAGGTGTAATTTAATAATAATGAACTTAATAATATCACATCCAGCATGCTGAAAAAACATATTGTTTGAATTTATAATCCTGCCATTGCATTTTTAAAAATTTTAAAGGACATTTTTATATGAAATTTTTTTAATGCTTTAATATTGTAATATGTGGTTAATACTTTTAAATATTATTTACTGGATAAGTTCTTTAATAAATACAATTACATGAAATAATTTAGTAATTTGATATCAAACAATACATTTATCACTGTGAAGGGGCTTTAACCCTTTTCTCGCTCTTACGAGGCTCCTCGTAGACATCTGACATCACTCTAACTCTGCAAGTTTTTATACGAAAATATTCGTTCAATATGTTTTTAAATAGGTTTTTAAAAGCTCTATAAGATGGTGCCCTCTTCTGAATTCTTTTACAAGTAAAAAATAAAAAAAAACTGCATTTAAAGCTAAACAAAGAAAGAAGCTTATTGGTGATTGGCTCTCAGCCAGTTCTCAGCCGACAAAGACATTCTGATTGGCTGGAAAAAACAAAGAAACCGCCTGATCAAAGAAAGTAAAGATAAACGCTGAGATTTTCATTTCGAATGTGATTTAAGTATTAAAAAAAGGATAATTTGACAAATTAAAAATAATTTTTAAAAAATAAACTAAAAAAACAAAATTATTTTCGAAAAATATCGAAGATTTTTGTAAAAATATTGAAGCTGTAGTAAAAAGAAATATTTACTTTTCTATAACGTAAAAGTCGATCTTTTTGTTCATATTATAGCTTTTATGTTGCCGAAATTGAATATTTTAGAATAAATAAATAGCAATTTATTTTTGAAAGAACTTTCGTTCTCTTCATAACCTGAAAAATTAATAATATACTTTTTATAAACGTATCTGAGTTGAATTTAATATTATAGGCGAATATGCTTTAACAATAGGCTTTGTCTTCAGTTTGTGAGTTGGCCAATTAAAAGATTTGATTTTTACTTCATACAACCAATAATAAATAGTTCTATAAATTTTGTACCTCCAGAATTAAAATAAATTTTGTCTCATGTTGATTCAATAAAAGGGTATACATGTATTAATTACATAGGTGATTTAACTGCAATTTTAAAAACAATAACTTGAGTAATAAGAAATTATATTCATGTACAACACCTATAATTTAAAAGTTCAGATCTTAGCTGAACTTAGAAATTTTTAATATAACTGAAGATTTTCCAAGAAAGCTTATTTGTAGCTAACACATATAGTCACCCAATATTGTGTAAAGAATGATGGTTTTAATGTTCATAATAAATATGATGATCAGATAAGTATTGATACATTGTCAGTACTGTTATATAAATAAGTTTACCCCAAAAGTACTAACAAAGATGTTAAACATCCATTGTGATTTAAACTACAGATTGCATTTGCTTTCTTTCTTTTTTTAAATATAAGTTTTTAATTCGTAACTCATTTATTTTTTAAAAATAATGGTTTGTGATTTTTTTTTAATTCCAAGAATATATCTTTTACCTATTTATTGCTAATCAAATAATACTACAAATGACAAAAATAATAATTTCACTATGTATTATTTTATGAATAAATACTCTTTGAATGTCATATAACAATTTAAAACTTTAAAATACAATATAAATTTATATTTGTATTGGTGTTTTTTTTTATTGGAAGTAATTAAAACAATTATTGATTAAACTCTTTTTTTCTCAAATTTATTCGTTAAAATCCAGCAAGCCAATGTACTTTTTTCAAAAATTAATTATAGCATTGATCATAAATTAAATAGAGATATTGACTTAATAAAAAAAGGAAGTTTTTTTGGAATTAATCACTTAAATTATAGATATTTGCTGAAGATTATTTTTTAATTTTCTTTATAAATGTGAAAACAAATTAATTTATGTATTGAAAAATTTAAATATAAATTTGAAATGTTGTTTTTTTATAATAGGTATTTAGATTAATTTTATTCCATTTGCAATAGGATAAAAATACTCTAAACAACTATTATTAATAATAGTAATAACAAATGAAATATAATTTATAATTTCATCTACAAGATTTGTTGGTACCATATTAACAGAATACTTTATACTCATTAGTAACAAATTGATGTACTACATATTAACTTTTATATAATTAAATTCCAATTAAATTTGTATGATTTATTCAGAAATTATTTTTATTAATGGTCTCAACAGTGATATGATGCTCACAGTGTCAAAAGTCACACTATATTACAATTATGTTTTTATTTGTTACAGCTAGCATACATCAGTGCTCATATAACAAACTGATATTAAATTGGGATCATATGCTAGCTATTGATCATTTAATCAACAATAAACTGGATAGCTATCTTAATTGGTTAAGGTATACTGGACTGAAAAAAGTCTCAAGGTTTTTTGTAATTTAAAATTAAATATTACATACGATGAACTCAAATTCCATTTTTTGTCATGGCAGAAAGTATGAAAACTATAATGCTTATGAAACTCTAAATGATAATGAAGCATACATACTATTAAAATGTTTAATGTAGATTAAATATAAGATGGTAAAACTGATGAATGAAAACTGATTATATCATGTAATACATCATTTATTTGTCAAAGTTTTTTTATTATTTGAATGTTCAATCTGTCCTATAGACAAAAAAAGATGCATGCAAAGCTTCTATAAATTAACATTGTTTTGTTAGTTTTATATATATATGTTGATACAAAAATTTTTATGGGTTGCATATATAAAAGACATACTTTGCAGGTTCATCCTTATTAAAAATTTAAATATTTATATACCGACGTTTTGACTTAATCACACAAGTCATCTACTGGGTGATAAAATGTAGAAAGACAGTTGTAGAGGCACTACAATCACTGATTTGAAAAAAATGTTACTCAAATTCCACCAATAGCAAAAATGTTAAATTAAGAATGCTTTTTTTAAAAAAAATCTTTCCAAATAGGAGGAAGTTTGCATGTATCATCTTGCTTATTGATACAATCTGGTCTTTTAAGTATCTCAATGGCTTCTCTGATTTTGCACTGGTAGAGATTATCACATCTGGATATGATCCTGGCACTAGAAAAATCAATTTTATTATCTGAATCTATAGTATGGAGTGAGAGTGCTAATGATGATGAGTGTTGTTTAAGTGCATTAGCATGTTCATCTCTCTAACACTGATGTGATGATTACTCATACTTATGTAAGAACCTTTACAATTTTCACATGAGATTTGATAAACACCATAAGATTCAAAAGGGATTGAATCTTTAGGCTTGATTATTATATTGCTGATCTTTTGATGAGTAGAAAACACTGTGTTTATATTATAGTATTTTAATACACATCCAATACTGTCTGTAGTTCCTTTTACATATAGAACATAAATCCTAATAGCTGATTTATCATCTTTTTGTTTCCTATTTTGTCCATTTTGGGCTTGAAATAAAACTTGTTTAATAAATTTATAATTATAACTATTTGCTAATAAAACACTATTAATATGATTTTTTTTTTTTTTCAGATGTGACTTATCTGAAAGGTTAATTGCTCTATTTAAAAAAGTTTTGGCTACAGAAACTATCTGAGTTGGGTGATGATGAGAATGGAAATGTAAATATCTGTCCATGTGTGTATTCTTTCTGTAAATCGAAAAAGATGAACTATTTGGTGTTCTGGTGACTAGAACATCAAGAAAAGGGAGTTTTTCATCAGACTCTGTCTCCATTGAGATACTTAAAAGTCCAGATTATATCAATAAGCGAGATGATACATGAAAACTTCCTCATATTTGGAAATTTTTTTTTAAAAAACATTATTAATTTAACATTTTTGCTATTGTTGGAACTTTAACGGGTTTTTTTTTTCAAATCAGTGACTGTAGCACCTGTACAACCGTCTTTCTATGTTTTATCACCCAGTTGATGACTTGTGTGATCAAGGTGAAACACCGATATAAAAATATTTAAATTTTTATCACGGATGAACCCGCAAAATATGTCTTTTATATATATGCAGTACATCTAATCATAAAATGTATTATGTACATTCATATAAATGAGTATTGGATAATTTATTAGTTTATATTTTTATCTATCTTTCAATCTTCACCCATAAAGTAAAAGTCAGATTTTTTTTTTTAATGTTCTTCTAAGTATAAAAACTGGATTTATCCCGATTATTTATCACACACTTTTCTCATATTACATAAATAAATTTAATTTGGGAATTCAAAAATAAGTACTTTCCCATATTTATAAAAGTTTGATTATTTAAGACTAATAAATTTATATATTTTTTCAAATACCTTTGGCGAGTTATTCTCATTTCCTAGAGCATATGCTATGTGTAATTTAGGATCAAATTTATGCAGTTTTATTATTTTTACCTATGCAGCAGCCTTCAATAACATAAAACATTATTGTTTGATAGAACACCTGTCTATCTCCTGACTGCGTGCGAGATAACCTATTCCTTTCACTTCTGTATGCAGTGAAAATTTATGATTGTTTACTTATATAATCATTTAGAAATTCAAGTTTGTAAATAATTTTTTTTCACAACTATTAAAAACTGAGAAGTATTTAACTATATACTGTATGTTAAAAACTTAAAATACACATTAGAGATTTGTGTATGTATTCTTGAGTAACATTTTTAAAAAATATATATTTGAATATTGCGAATATTATTTTTATGATTTGAAAATATGCTTGATGTATGTATACATCTTTATTTTTTAGAACAAGGTTTACAAAAATAATACAATAAAAAAGTAATCCAGGTACATTAACATTTTAAAATTTGATAACAATATATAAACAAGAATTATTCTATGCAATTTGAACTTTTGATAAAAGTTTCAAATACACACGCACACACAAGTACGTTTTGAATAAAAAATTTTTATTATCAAAACTTGTAGAACCCATAATTTAATAATTTATATATTAATTATAAATAATTTTATTTCATGACCATTTATTACTTTGCTGTATTTTTCCAAATTTAAAGATTTAATTTATACGAAATTGAAAAATGATTTCAAGAAAGTTTATGATAGGTGATCTGGAACCAGATTTTTGTGCAGAAAGTATATTATTTTTAATATTAGGATTTCTGGAAGATTTTGTGCATTAGTTTGATTATGAAGGTTTTTTTTATGTTTAGTTTAAGGAATAGCATGTGGCTTATTCATTATTTAGTTATGTAGCATCCTTTTGATAATATATATATATACATATGATCACTAGATGGAGCTTTACCAATAGCTTGTTAGGACCTATTGGTAAAGCTCCATCTAGTGATCATAAAATGCAAGCTAAGAGCAGGTTACGAAATTTATAACTTGTTTTGTTTATCATATATATATATATAGCCATTCCTTATTTAGCGATCATGGCTGATGAGTCCAGCTTATTGCTGATATGACTATGCTGTAAAAACATTGCTGAGACAAATATAATTCTTATATAAGATTTTTTCGTAGTTGATAATAGGCTACTTAACCAGCTCTACAGTCTGAGTGCTATTTAATCAATTGGCTAAAACTTACTGATAGTTTTCAGATTTACTCCCTAATTTATTTCATAATCTTAAAGACCTTGCTCTTTTTAAAAATTGAATGAAAACCAAACACAAGCAATGTCATAAATTTTTATGGCATACTATACTTTTTTCAGTGAGAGCAATAATGTTACCTTTCCTTCTTATTCCATTTCTTTTATTTTCCCAAATGTTGACAAGCAACAATTGATAATAATAAAGTGCTGTTATTTAAATGTAGTACTCTATTAATTAGCTACTCAATCTGCATTGGATCAGAGAACTTAGCATATGCATGAACATATTATGATAGAATATATAAAATGCTTTTTCAGCAACTGCTTGCTTATCTCCAATTCTTTAGAAACATTTTTAAAAAAAAAACAAAAACAATGAATCACTTCCCTTTAAAAATTATGCAAATGTTTAAAAAAATCTGCCTTCTTACATAGTAGCTAATCTTAAGTCATTGGTGTATTATTTGCAATAATTGAGATTTCTTACATCTAAATGTCAATTTTTATTTTAAAATAAAATTATTCATATATAGAACAAAGAATTTACATAAAATAACATTTATTACATAAAAACTTAGCAATTACATGTTTATATATTATTAGAACAAATTGACTATAAACATGGTTATTCATTTATGTAATATATACATTTGACCTTCAATCTTATATACTAACTAATGAAGGGAAACAGCTTTTGAACAAAAGATTGGAAAATATCTCTGGAGACAAGATTCTGCTAATTATTCAAAAACACTTAATTAATTTATTTATTTCTATTTGATATTTAAATTAACCTCCCAATAACAACAATACTCCACTTTCTTTGCATTGTTTTAACAATTTACTCATGATTTTTCTCAGATTATTTTTCATCACTTTAATATTCAGAATATCTGTTGAATATATTTTTACAATAGTTCCTGAAACATTAACTTAGTTCCCTACTTGTAACCCAATCCTCATAAAAATATCATGCTAAATAAATATATTAAGCAATACTTTTATAATTTCTTTTAAAATCTTATATGCATTTTTTTTCTTCTCATATGTCAAATGCATTGACCAGGAAGCCAATCCAGACCAGCTGCTTGGAAGGCAGATATGCTAGCCACTAGGCCACCAATTTTTTGAATCAATATACATAAATAATAATCAAAATTGTAAAGTTTTGGTTATTTAATTATAAGTTTATCAAAGGTAATAAATAAGACAATCAATCTGAAACATTTAAAATGATTTCACATATGTGACCTTTAAAAAATATTTATAAACATTTAACTATTAACTACTGACAAAAACAATGAAACATGCTTTTTGGAAACCCACCTTTATTAGGTGCCTAACAATGATATACACTCCAGCAATATTAATTTTTTAAGCATCTTACAAGGATGAATTTGATGTTAAAGCTTGAACATGCAACTTTATTCCTATAACTTAATATAATTGGTTGATATTTTATCATTAGACAATAGTTAAAAATTTTAAAAATTTTCTAGATAATTCATGAAAATTTGTAATAATTTCAGTTAATTACAGACTTGTAGTGTTGTTATGTTGTTTATTTAGATACATATGATATATATATATATATATATATCATATGTATTAAATATATGATATATGGACATTATATATATATATATATATATAATGTCCATATATCATATATTTAATATATGTACATTGCATATATATTTCTAAATATATATATTTTATATGTATATATGTTTATAATTTTCAGTTTAATAGTATTTTTGCCCTTGATGAAGTTAATAAATTAATAGTCAAAAATATTAATTTTAAAATTAACACAAGTTTCTAAAAGAAATTAAAGAAGTAATATTTAATTATTTGGAAATATTAGATCAAGTTTTATACACATTTGTGGAGGCATTTTTTAATATACATTCTTGTATACTGTTAAGTTATATATATTTTTTACTTTTACTACTTCCATTACTTTTTTTTTTTTGGAGTGATTCAAAACTTTTTTTTTTTAATAATTATATTAATGAAAATATTTGGCACTTTTAGACTACTAAATGTTTATAATTTTTTTTAAAATACTGCTTATTATTTCTAAAAAAAATTATTATGCACATGCACTTGCATCTTACTGATGTTAAATTGATGAGTTTAAACTCACTTTTCACATATCAAACCTTGACTTAATGAACAGAACTCAAATAAAATTTTTGCAAAAAATTGACTTTCAAAAAACAAGGGAAATCATTTTTTTTATATATTTATTAAATTATTTGCTTGTAAACAAAGTATAATATGTTGCATTTATATATTGGACTATTTCCATCATCTAATATAAGTATTGAATGTCTTTAGAAAAAATTAACTTTATTTAAATATTCCAAATACTTTCTACTGTTATCTATAAAATACCATGTAAATGTGAAACAATATATATTGATGAGACCTGTCATTTCATTGAAAAGTGCTTGAAAAAAACACAAACTGATGAATAGAAGAGAGAAAATATATGGGACTAAGTTAGCAGACCATGTATGTAACAATGAATATACATTCAATTGGGAAAGTACAATAATATTGGATGGAGAAGAAAATGTACAAAGAAGAAAATTTAAAGAAGCTGTTCACATGACAATGATGAACAACACCATAAGTCAAATTAGTGAGAGTGTATATAATGTATGGAAACAACTAATCAACTTTGTTTTTAGAAAAAAGTGGGAAAAATTATAAGGAATCTCATAGATAAGTATATGAAATTTCTGCTGACTGTTGGATCAGTTGGTTAGAGGATTACTTTAAAATTCAATATTCAAAAATCTAAGAGTTCTGGTATGATTTCCTTGCTAGTACTGTCACAGGTCAGGCCAGCAATATCTGAAGAAGAGGGGAGAATAATATATCTCAAAACATTGTGCATATAATAACTTGTGGGTTATTACTAACATTTGAATGTATTTGGAATATTTAAATAAAGTTAATTTTTTCTAAAGATATTCAATACTTATAGCAGATAATGGAAATAGTAAAATATAAAAATACATACTGAAATCCCATCATCACAAAACTTCAGGAAACCACTAAGTGTAATATGAATCAACCTAGCAATGAATTAGAAAATAATCAATAAACTATCTTTTCTTTTCATTGGAAATTGTTTTTAATCTCTAGATACTGTTATAATTTATCATTCTTTTGGCACTAAGTTAATTTCTATCTCTTTTTTGATGATATAACTGTTATAACTTTTGTTTTAAATGTTAATAATTTTTGCCATATTTTTTCACTTTATTTTATCTTAGATTTATAGCAATATTCCTTCTTTTCTTTTGTTGTTCATTTTATGACTCCAATATCTTTCTCTATTTTTCTTTATGTTAACACAATTGAAACATCTTGCTTACTTAATTGCTGTTTTGAAAATTCAGGTCTTTAAATTTACACTTTTACTTAGACAACTTGAAACTCATTCTTATAAAGTAAAACTTCCCATAGCTGTGAAAATGTCGTCATTTATCTTATACTCAAAAACTATTAATTAGTTATTTTTGTATCTGTTAATTTTTTAGACTGACTATCTAAGATAATAAAAACAGAAGCACAAAAAGATTTATTTATGGTGCATTTGAAAAATAAACCTGATTTATCAATATCAAAATATACTTTTTCATAATAACACTTCATTCATTTAATTTCATTTATGATAGCACTTTCATGATGCATTTAAAAAATAATCAGAGAATTTTAATTTTTTAAATTCTAATATCTAATCAGTATTCAATTTAAAATAATTTTATACCAAGAATGGCTTGTAAAAAAATTTAGGTTATAATGTTATCATTATGACCTTTGATAATCCATTTAACATTTTCTTTTGAACTTTTGAAAAGCCAGATATGTTGACATCAAAACTATTAATTTTTTTTTTAAATATGTAGATGGTTTTGTCAGTTTTATGTTACAAATTATTTCCACTTTGCGAATATTTCAATTATTTATTTTTTTTTACTTAAATACTAACGTCTTAATATTTTGATTAAAGTTATTATAAAATTTAATTAAGTATTTGAAAAACAATCAAATAGTTTTATCCAAGGGGACTAAAAATATAATAATAAAAACTGTATAGCAATAAAATTCAAGTTAATATGATCAACTAATAAATAGCGATTTAATAAAACAAAATTAAAATGAGATATTACTGAAGTGGGGGGAATCTATGACAATGTAAAAGATAAATTAATGTTAACATTTTGTGTCGCATTGAATTTTAAAGTGCCAGATATTGATATAAAATCTATTAAATAAATGTGAAGATAAATCATAGTCAACACAAATAAATTTTATATGCTTTTAAAATTCTTTTGAGTTGTTACTTATGTGGAGATAAAAAAGAAACACCAGTCAAGTATGAGTGGTCAAGTGGTCAGCACAGCCGCCTTACAAGCAGTTGTCCCAGATTAACGGGTCCGCTTTCCGGCCGATGCTATGACACATAAAATTAAAAAAAGAAATACTAATATTTAAGAATACTATGTTCATTTCAGTTCACAAAAGATCAACATTTCTGATTCATTTATTTTAAATATTGGTATTTAAAAAATTATCATTTATGATAAAAATACTTTAGATAATTTATGATTGCTGGTTCAGCATGAAATACGTATGTTGGTGATTATTTATCTTTTCAACATGTATGTGTTCAAGTGTATCAGTGTTATGAGATAGTGTGGAGAGTGGTGGGTCATGTGAAAGTCTGTGCTCATATACCCTGTATATTACATATATAAACACAGGTATATAATAATCCTGTGTGTTTCAGTTATTAGGTTAATCTTTGCAAACTTAATCTTGCTTTAAAACAAATAAATTCTCTTTTAATATTAATGACCAGGGGATGTGTTAGATATACGAGTATCATAATTAACTAACTTAGACCATATATATTTAAAATTAATCTTGTGATATATTGATGATTTATTCTTGCCTAATGGTATGATTGAAAATATAATTATATACTTTGCAGATGTATTATTTGAAAAAGAAACAGTAAACAAACTTTTTTTTTTCAATAAATATTCAAATGTCACATATTAGTTTTGTATAATCTTGATGAAATAATAAATACTTCTTAATCATTAAAAATATTTTACATTGTTAAATTTGTAAAAGTGAGTCAGTATTAATAGTATGCAGAAAATAATGCTTATTGATGATGTTATGAATAAATATATCTTTATAAAGGGCATACTACTCAGACTAATATTTCTATAGCCATGAATAAGTACAAAACATTTTTTTTACATCAAAAAAGCATTAAGGATAGAATCGATCCATCTCTTCCCAAAGCAATAGTATGCAGAAAATATTGTTTATTGATGACATTATGAATAAATATATCTTTGTAAAGGCATACTACTCAGACTAATATTCTTATAGCCATGAATAAATACAAAAGATTCATTTTTTTACATAAAAAAAACATTAAGGATAGAATAGATCCATATCTTCCCAAAGCATTCAGTGTTGATAAAACTTGATTTTTTGACAGTGTTGAAATTTTAAGGATGTAGATAATTATCTAACCCAAATGTAAATGCAGCATTACACATTGTGGGACCTAATCAGTTAAACAACAGCTAAAGATGGAATCTTATTTTTAACAAACTTTGTATTAAATATTATTATTCAATAAATAGTAAATATTAATAAACACACCAAATTATAATAAAATATAAATGATAATAGACTAATCTCTCTTTAACTTGTAATAAATATGAAACACTTGCCTTCATTATATTGGAAAACCATTAAATCAATACTAACTTGTATATTATTAGTATTATTTATAATAATAAATATATATATATATATATTTTAAATATAAGATTCAACATTAATTACAATTTATATAAGTATACATTTGCATGTGTGTGCAGTTGACTGAAGATTTGTAATAATGTCTTTTATTGGCACTTAATAAATTTGATCATACAGCCAGACATTTCAAGGAAAAACTGTATACTATAAAGATCATATTTCAAAAAAAATCTCAAAATGAAAATGGATATGAAAATATGGCAAATTCCAAATAAAACTATGCACTAAACAATATAATTATAAGGACTTGCATTCATAATTTTAAATTCCCCATATCTATCCATTATTCATCTTATACAATTGATACACATGATCTACGTATATGTGAAAAAGATCAATGATCTCCAATATATGAATTTTGTGCTGAACCAGCACTTATGAGTATGTCCAGATTGCTATCTTACACACATATATACAATCACTGTTAAGTTTATATTAAGGTAGAAAATTATCGAACTGGATGATCATCTCCACTTTTGAAGTCTTGAGTCATCCATATCATTGAAAACATTAGAATAAAATGTTCAAAGCCCTTGTTGATGCCAATATTATTGTCATATCCATGTTGACCTTAAATCAATCTTACCCTTCACAGGTAGGACCTTAATTCTACCCATCCCTCTTCTGTGTAATTAGATAGACATATTAAAGTCCTATGTGTGAAGGGTCATATTGACTTAAAGTCAACATGGGTATGACAATAATATTGGCATCAACAATGGTCTTGAACATTTTACTCTTGGATTTTCAATGATATGGGTAGCCATCAAGTTGAAGATGAAGTTTAAAGCTTGTCAATTAAAGTTTGAAGATTTTGCTTTTTTACTATAAACTCAGTAGTGATTGTATATATGCATGGGAGATGGTGATCTGAACCAAATCATGAGTGCTGGTTCAGCATAAAATACATATACTGGAGATCATTGATATTTTTCACATTTATGTGGTCATGTTTATCAGTTGTATAATATGGATTGGATAGTTGTGGAGAGTTTGTAAGTCTGAGTTCAAGTCCTTATAATTACATTAAGTTTAGTATAAACAATATACATGTATTTAATTATTTTACATATTCAGCCTGTATTCTGCCATTCCTCTTCTGTATAATAAAAGGACACATTAAAGTCCTATATGTGAGGGGTGTGTGTGAGAGGTCAGACTGACTTAAGGTCAACATGGGTATGACAATAATATTGGTATAAACAAGGGCTTTGAGCATTTCCATCCTTGGATTTTCAATGACATAGATAGCAGAAGAGTAAGTGTGGAGAAGTTTAAACTTGTCCATTAAGGTTTGAAGATTTGCTATCTTAATATAAACTGAGCAGTGATTGTATATATATGTGGATGATGGTGTTCTGGACCAATTGATGAGTACTTATTCAGCAATGATATATATATATATATATATATATATATATATATATATATATATATATATATATATATATAGGACATCATTGATCTATTTCACATGTATGTGCTAAAGAGTATCAGTGATAAAAAATGGATTCGATTGCTGTGGGGAGTTTGAAAGTCTAAGTTCAAGTGTAATAATTCTCTAGGCTAAATGGGTTTGTAAGTAATCATTAAAAGCCAGTCAACACTTAGATAATCTCCAGATCAATAACAATCAACAATTATCAAACAATCTTTTCAATATTAATCCTTTCAGTATTACTATGCAATTTAATTATTTTTGTTGCATATTGATAAATATTCTTCAGAATATGGCAATATCTTAGATATATATTTTGATCATTCAATATTTTGATCACTGTACAAAACTTATTAAATGTTTTTTGCAAACTCTACATAATGATAACTCATATTCATTGGTCCTTACTATAATTTCATTCAATACTTTGGCATGATTTTAATCCAGCTTGTTATTTTGGTTGGTTAAAATCCAAAATTTATTGTAAAAAGTTTTGTATAAAACTGACAAAAGAGTAATAGAAATTGTTATTTCTAAAATCTTCCTTATTATTTTTTTAAGTAACAATATTACTACTACATACTGACAATCATCTAGTATATCATTTAGACATTTGGTGTATAACTTTACCTTGCCCACAAATTATTCTATTTTTTCACCTGTTAATATTTTTCTTTTTTACATATGCAATTACTTGTCTCAACTTTTTATTTAAAATGCTGTGCATTTCAGATGAGGTAATTTTAGAGAAATATTTTTTTGTTGTTTTTTATTGCTATATATTTATTTATAAATTCTTTTTATCAAAGAAATACATTTCTGATTAATATTAAGATGCTGTTTTACACTTTTAAATACTTCTGTTCTACTTTATAGCTTTCCTAGCTAATTTACAAGTATATATTTTTATTTTACCAAAATCACAGTTTTCTTTATTTTGCTGTAATATCCTATAAATACAATTTGTCCAAACCACTTCAAACAATTTTTAGCAAAACTCTTGTACATATATACATACACCTACATTTTGACTATCCTGCAGTCTTCTTCAGAGCCCAGTTTATTTTATTTTGTTATTAATTCTTCTTCATACCATGTTGTAAAACTATAGATGATGAATTTGTAGTTCACAGGTTGCATGTGTCTCAGGATGATATATGGATTTACAGCCAAACAAAATTGTAAACTGACTTAAAACATTACAAGTTACTTTTGTCATTATATGTCACAATGTGATTAAAATAAGCATATGTATGCTCTCAAAATAAAATGACACTTTTTATATTGCTTTCTTTTCTTTTTTGATTTATAACACAAAATCAAAAAATATATATTATTCAGCTATATACATTTTTTATATTAGAGATCAGAAATGTGGAAACTGTTTAAGAATTTTTAAAAGCCCACCATAATAAGCTTCTACATAATGATGTTTATTATGTGTGGACATTGCTGATTAGCTTTTGGTAATATTTATGTATTTAATGTGTAATATAAGCCAACTTTTCTTTATATTGTTTTGTCTCAGTAAAAAAATTTACTTAACAATTGCTGATTTTTGTACCATCTATCTTTGTTATAGTTTTAGAAGTGTATCAGCTATTTCTCTATTGATTTCATTCATAACTGAACCATCTTTAAATTCTGCTAATATTTTAAAGCAATTTACAAGCTATAATTTAAATTCAATGTAATATTTTGGAAAATTTGAAATATCAACTGTAAATATTATTTATTTAATAATTTTCACCTCCATATGTTTGCTTTGACACATATTTTTTATCTCATTAATCAATGATCACTTCTTATGATAATTTATTAAGAATATTAAAATTTTAAAATACATATCTTCTGTTAGTCAAACTGTAATCCAAATCTGCATTACTTTTATTTGGATGCTTTCATGTCCATTTCTGTTTAGTATTTTTTTCAAAGAAAAAATATAGAATATTAATAATTTTTATTAGTCATTCATTATCCAATAAGATACAATATTTCTATGGTGTAATTTTTATATCACCACTCTCACGCAATGTATATACTGGTTTTATCCACTTTTAACACATTATAGAGAGTTTTAATCATAAACATATGATGAAAGACATGTGAAAAAATCTATGATCTCTGAGATGCACATTTCATGCTGAACTGGCACTCAGTAGTTGGCCCAGGCAACAATCTCTTACAGATATCTTTATCATTGTTTATATATATATATATATATATATATATATATATATATATATATATATATATATATATATGTGTGTGTGTGTGTGTGTGTGTGCATGTGTGAAAACTGAACAATGATAAAGATATGTGTAAGAGATTGTAGCCTGGTCCAACTTTTGAGTGCTGATTCATAATGAAATATGCATCATGAGGAACATAATTTTTTCACATGTCTATGGTCGTGTGCATCCCTCCATAAGATGCTAAAAGTGGAGCAAAACCAATTCCCCCTATCTTGTGTGAAAATGGTGAAGTGAAACTACACTACAGAAATATTATTCAATACACAATATGAAGTTTTTCCTTTTCTGCAATTTTCATAATTCTGTCTCTAATCTCATTTCTATCATCATAAAAAAATTTACCCAATCATTTGTCAATTCTATAATTAAAGTCTCTCATGGCAATTTTGAAATGTTGTTTGGTTTGATAAAAATCCTTTTGCACATACATATAAAATCCTTTGTACATACATATAAAATACTTTACATCAACACAAAAGAAATTGTTTAGATAAAAATCTAAATTATTTGCACTTGATATTTTTCATTAAGTTGAATAAATAATCTTATAACACGTTTTGATACGCCGTCAATCACGTCAATAGTGCTATTTCACTTTCTATTCATAATAAATCCCACTCTACCTCTGCTCTAAATTTTTGTGCTTTTGTAATATAAGTATTTCATTTTTTTTCTTTGTATAAAAACCGTCCTACCCTAGCAGCCACGATCCAAACCAGTCTAATCAATCGTTTCCTAGAAAAATAAAATAAGTATTTCATTTTTTTAATTAATTGTCTTTTCATTTTCACTTCTAACTTCACATAATATTAGATAGTTAATTTTCTGAAATATTTTTTTACTTGAAAATAAACTTCAGTTGTAAGCACCTAAATAAAAGATCAGCATCTAATGATAGATTTGGCAACCTATTAGAATATTTTTAATATCTTCTGCCTTCATCTATTAATCATTACCTTGGAGGAAACTTTACAACTTCCTGAAAATAAGAGCTATAATTTAGTGTCTCTATTACAATTATTAAATATCGATTTTAAAAACGTTTATTTACATAATTCTGCATTCATGATATTTTAGTTAAAAACTATAAGGCAACAGAGTAGGAAAATCTTAAACTCATTGATAAAAAGCTATTATTAATTATACCATAATTGCTGTTATGTGGTTGTGAGTAGCCCGTCTGTATTCATATGCTATATGAATAATCATATTATAATAACAATAAGTATGACAAGAGCAGGAATATATAGTGAAATCAAAGGATTTCTTATCAGTTAACAGCAAAGCCTTTCTACAGTTATTGATATATATATATAATGATATTCTTATTTGGTAACTATTTCTTTAAAGTTATATATATATATATATATATATATATATATATATATATATATATATATATATATGCAATCTTGTAATTGAATATTAACAAATACAGTAACCAAATATATGTAAAGTACAACTTTAAAAAAAGTTTATCCACTTAGGAGCACTTTCAACTATCTTCGTAGTCTTTATCAACTAACATTTTCAAAGGCTATTCTTCCCACAGTTCCATGATGGGAAGGTTAGCCTTTGTATGTATTAGTTGATAAAGACTATGAAGATAGTTGAAAGCACTTCTAAGTGGATAAAACTTTTTTAAAGTTGTACTTTACATATATTTGGTTATTGTATTTATTAATATAAATAAAGTTTTATGAGTAAAAGAAGTATTATAATACATAGTTACAATCATGTACATCAGTAAAATATATAACTATCAGCATTTGGATCAGCATTTGCTTTTAATAGAGTAAAGTTATTACATAGCTGTTGCAATGACCACGTTAAAAACATTTACTAAATTAAAGGCAAATCAATCTTATTCAGCCAAAATATTAATAGTTATATATTATAATCATAATAACTTTGCATACTGTACCAGTCAAAATATGTTGATCCATATAACATGAGCTGGAACTTAATGAAACGTACTTCAAACCCAGTCAAGCCCGATATTTAGATCAGGGACCAACCGAGATTTGAACACATTCCACAAGCCCCAGATCGAACACCTAATGAATAATATAATAGTGATGGCACATGAAAATTAATTCTTAAGTCCAGCCCACTAGAAGAGCAGAAGGAACAATGAGACATATTTAATGAGAATGCACATATATATTGGAATGTATGGAAGTGGAGAGAAGAAATAAGTGGCTTGAATAATAATAAAATATTTAATAAAACATTTTTTTGAATGCTCTTATTAATAAATTACATATTATACATCAATAAATATATTTGGTGTGTTAGATTAAGGTGCCAATTATTTGATCACAAAACAAACTTACACATTTTTAAATTAATGCTTTAGTGGTGGCTCTGAAAGGTGATGATGAGCATACAAATTTATGAAGCATTCTAGAAATCATTATACATATTATACAAACCATTTTCACACCATTTCAGTCATGAATATCAAAAATAAATTTTAAAAATGGTTTAATCATGGAATACAATGTTTGTGAGGATTTAGTGAAATAATATACATTTAAATCAAGTATCTTTTATTAGCGAACATAATAATTTTAACTATTCTTTAAATTCAAACTTTAAAAAGAAAAGAACTCTTTGTTTTCTAACAATATGTATACTCTTAACTAAATGGGATGAATTAAGATGGTAGGATTTTACAAAACATAAAAAAAAAACAATATTATTAATTAAACTAATGACTATTATTAGAAAGACATATATATATATATATACACATAAGCAAAGCGCAAGTTTATGATTACAGCATCGAAATGAGGTCATTAAACAAATAAATTAATACAAATGAGAAAAGAGGCAGGGCTGATATAAAGGCAGCAGTATCCGAAGTGATGTTATGCTTTCAAACGAAAAAAATGAAATGGCTCAGAGTCCCTTTTCTAGGATAATTCTTAAAGAAGTTTAATTAGGCTTGGTGTGGTCCCCAGGGTTCTCTTGACAACTGATGTGAGAGGCCTGTTATATGAAAATGATCCCTGGAAGGTCAACTACCCACAGGATAGAGTGTGAAGATAGTTTATGGGTCCAAATTTATCGTAACTCTCCAAGTTAGAAGCATGTAATATTTAATAAACAAAACATTATATCAGCAATGCAACATAACACTGTCTTTAATGACATGAAATGGAAATCACTATTTTAGAACACATGAACCTCACTTGCAAGCTATTATTTATGCAATTAACACTATGCTATGTACTATATATGGCAGTGGTCCCCAACTTTTTTGCACTTAAGAGCACATTCTATAATATCAGCCAGGTAGCAGACACCATTTATTTTTTCAATGTAAATTTATAGTTGGATATTGTTAATAATACACATAATGTACAAAAAATATTTATTCAAAAATAAAATTTTAACATTTGATTTTAATATAATACAATAATTTATAAGAAATTTTAAAAATTAAATTTATTTGTATCAGATAAATAATTTTTTATCGTGTTTGGATAGTGGCGGGCATGTGTAAAATGGTCTGTGGGTGCCATGGTACCCACAGATATAGGGTTGGGGACCCCTGATATATGGGAATGATTTAATTTGTACTAAATATGTTTTAAAAATTACCCCCCTTCTCATCCTTGTTATTTAACAGACTGAAATCCCACCCTCATGAATTTTGTAACTTGAGAATAATTAAGTCTTTGAAATCTTAACAGTATAGCTTTATAATATATATAATACAAAAACAATAATAAGAAAAAAATATCATCTTTTCAAAATTAAATGCATGACATAAAAAATATTTGATAGCATTAATTTTTTGATAATTTAAAAATTATACAAATAATATATATATTTCTTTTAAAGACATTTTAAAGAAAATCATGTAATTGAGTTAACCTGAGAAACAATCTGGAAAGTGTATTAACTAAGAAAGTATGTAAATCTAATTCAAAAAAGGGAAGGGGTTTTATTAACCATGACTCAGGAAGGTTTAAGTAGATAGGGAAAAATAACTTTATATATTAGGCTCCCAAGATTGTTTACATTGGCAACTAAAAAATAATAAAATAAAACAGTTTAAAATTAAGAAAGGAACTGCACCAAGATTAATGAAATAAGAGCATATAAGAGACTTTATATAGAAAAGAACAGTTAATAATTAATACCAAAAAGAAAAACATTTAATTTAACAATTTAAAATGAAATCTAGAGAGCTGAGGTGGAGATTAATTTAGAAGGAATAAGATGTAAAGTTCATAGGCAGTTCTTAGGTTAATTGCCTTGCTATATTAAAGAGTCCAGGTTAAGAGTTTGGCTCCAGCATGGCAAAATTAACAGGATTGAAATCATTTTAATAGTAAGTTTCCATTAGGTATTTCTCCATTCTTAGATCATATTTTGGGGTTTCAGTGAGATGATTATTTGAGGTGAGATTGACCAGAAAAGGCAAAGATGGTGATTAGTTGTTTCTACTAGTCCAAAATTTTGAAAAAAATATCATAGAGTCCTTTGGCAACAGCTTTTCTACAAACTAGTTCTCTCCTAGGTAGTCAAAAATCAGCCCATTATATACAGCTCTCAGGTATGTGAGGAATGCTTTTAGTATTTCATTTTTTAATTTCATTTCCTTCACCTATTATTTTGGAGATGTAACTGTTAGATAATTTGTCCCAAAATATATTCAAATCCATTTCCAGATTAGAAATGGATTTGATATAATGTTAATGGCAAAAGTATAAATTCTTAATTGGATTTCATTTTTTACTTTTAGTCCATTTTAATTAAACATCCTTTCCCAAAATTAGATAATATAAAATTTCCACCCTTTTAGTTATTTTTGGACAATTAACCGTTGTGTACTCTATCTTGGATTTTAAAAGAAAAATATAGTTTTTAACAAATTTAAACAAAAGTTATTTTTTTACGAACTTAAAAACAATATTGGTAAAATTAATATAGTGTTAGTAATTGCTCCTGTTACATATATATATATTGTAACAATCGAAAAACAAGTGAAGATCGAATCTAACCGCAAACTACGATATCTGCTCTACAGGGCGCCATCTAGGCATTTAAACCTAGAAAAATTTATAGAGTAGGCAGATACGCACTGTTAAGATTCCACTTTATTTAAATATTTAGATCATTAGCCCAAGTCACTAGCTCAGTGGAACAGCAGAGATTATAAAATATAACTTTATATCTCAAATATAAAAAAAATAAAAGCCACTGCCAGAAATTAACACATAAAAATATTTATTTACGCACATATAAAATCATTCTAATTTTGAGGAATAAGTTTAATATTTTAGATGTGTATATTACCTTAAACCGCTAATTATATTATTGGTTGTATGAGGTAAAAATCAAATCTTTTAATTGGCCAACTCACAAACTGAAGACAAAGCCTATTGTTAAAACATATTCACCTATAATATTAAATTCAACTCAGATACGTTTATAAAAAGTATATTACTAATTTTTCAGGTTATGAAAGTGAATGAAAGTTCTTTCAAAAATAAATTGCTATTTATTTATTATAAAATATTCAATTTTGGCAAATTTAAAAGCGAACGTATAAACAAAAAAAATGTGATGTAAATGCTTTTTTTCAAATTTACGTTATGGAAAAGTAAAGATTTCTTTTTGCTAAATCTTAAATATTTTTACTAAAATCTTTATTATTTTTCGAAAATAATTTTGTTTTTTTAGTATATTTTATTAAAAAATTATTTTAATTTTTCAAATTATATTTTTTTAATACTTAAATTACATTCGAAATGAAAATCTCAGCATTTTTCTTTATTTTCTTTGATCAGGCATTTTCTTTGTTCTTTCCAGCCAATCAGAATGTCTTTTTCGGCTGAGAGCCGGCTGACAGCCAATCACTGACAAGCTTCTTTCTTTGTTTAGCTTTAAATGTTGTTTAATTGATTTTTTACTTGTAAAATAATTCAGAAGAGGGCACCATCTTACAGAACTTTTAAAAACCTAATCAATAACTGTCAAACGAATATCCTAGCATTAAAAATAACAGAATTAGAGTGATGTCAGCTGTCAACGAGAGGTCTCGTAAGAGGCGGGAAAAGGGTTAATCTTTAATTTTACATTTAAATAGATTTCAATAATGAGTTTAATATTTATTTAGTGATCAAGTATGAATAGACTATATAGATTGTATTTGAAAAGAAAATATTCTATCCCTTATTTGACCTTAGGCCAAAAAGTTCGCAGTCAAACTGGCGTCAATCCATCTGATACATTTATGTATTCAATGTAGCATGAAAATACGACAACACAAAATACTATACTGTCAGGATTGTACATCTGAACAGTAAGTAGAATTAGAGAAGACATTTTCTCTCCACCAACAGGAATGCTACATCTGTTGGCAAGTAGAACAATAAACATAAAACTCCATAGGAATGGATTGTGGTCCTTTGCCGTCTTACCAACCCATCCATAGGCAAACAGAAGGTGTGTGGTGTATATATGCAATCCTACCCATAGCGGATCTCATACTACATCTACTAATTACACAAATATATCCAATCCATTGAGCCAATTCAACTATGAAACGAATAACCTAAAATTACCCTCCATTAATATAACTTTACAAAACTATATAGCCATTCACGCCCGACTTAAATTTAACATTTAAATACATTCGCACAGATGAATTTTATAAAATTTGTTTTAAAATGTTGAGTATAGATCGGCTGCACAGATTCCATGGTTAAAAACATTTCAAAATAAACATAACCGATCAAAATATAAAGTCATCGATAATGTCAATTGCATAGGGAATACAAAAAAACCCCAATGGTGTTCATCATAAGACACCGCAGTGACAAGATGACTTATATATTCCAATTGACTATGAAACAGCAACATAATTAACCGCTAATGAATCTATGCAACGTCTATACCCAACTTTAAATTTCATGCATTTAAATAATTTATACGATAAGTATTAATACAAATAAAAAAATAATAAAATGGAAATGATGTTTATCAACGCAAACATATAAATTTAAACATTATTAATTTGATCTAAAAACTTACAAAAGTCAGATAAGAGTCCATTTTAACATTTAAGTTGGCTTGTTTATTAATTTATCAAACCTGGACAAAAGTTCTTAATTATTCTTTTTTTTTTATGATTTTAAAAATTGTCTAGTTCATATAGGTCACAGTAGAATCCATGTTCCTGTTGGCAATTCCCACAAAGACTTTCAGGAAAGGCCGGGCTGATATTTTGGAGGTAGCATTAGCTGGTTCCATTCTGGTATCACAGTCTTTTCATTTTTTAAACTAAGTGAGAGAGAACGACAAGTGCATCTTTATTGTTCGTCTCACCAAATCAAGTTGAAAACCTCTCTGGAACTCAATATTTTTCTTTTTATAGTCCTCCTATGGATTCCATGAACAAAGACGTCACAGTTCCATTTTTTTGTTATGGTCTGGGCCTTTATTTGCTGCTTCTATATTGGACAAGCTAATTCTTTATTCCTTATCTAATTTTGATCTGACTTTTTAATTACACAGCTTTCAGATCATTAATAAACAATCATTTCCATCTACAAAAATATTTTATCTTTAAGACTTGTACTTTTTTTACAAAAAAGTACGTTCAAATACTTATTTATTTGTTTTTTAAAAAATATTTTTAAAGTTTGAATCTGTGCGAATATATACGTTTAACAAACATTTTAATTTTAGCGTTTAGTTTTTTTTTTTAATAGATTTTATTTTTATTTGTGAACTTTAAGATTTTATTTTAAATTAATGTAACAACATATTTATATATCGTTACAATATATATATATATATATATATATATATATATTATATATATATATATATATATATATATATATATATATGTGCTGCAACTAAGATATTTTGATTTTAATAAAAAAATTTATAATAAATAGTAAAAAATATTAAGAGCTAAATTTTATAATATTTTAGGTGTACATCTCAAACACATATATAAAATAAATATACATTAATATAGGAATGGGAGGGAACATAAGGTTCAAACATGGGTTAGTAATTTGGTGAGTATGAAGAACCATGAAGCTCAACTGCTTCAATATATATGTTAGTATGCTAGGCAAACTATGTTAATCTTTCTTTCATCAGTTTTCTGTTTGACTTAGTGCATTATCAGTACTGAGCAACATAATCATAGCAGTATTATTTTATTTAGTTTTCTGCTTTTATACTGTTCATTATTTTTAATATGTAAATGAGATAATTTACATATTCCACCAGTTTGTTAATTGAATGCTATTGTATATTTTGCATTATAATGTTGTTATTTTTTGTAATGTACAAAGCCCCTTTGTATCTTTCTGTCTTTACATTCTAAGCATACTAGTTTGGCATATTGTGAATCAAACAACATATTCTGAGTTGCTTATTTGTGCATGCTTGTGTAGATACTTTTGCTATGAGATTTTTGTTGCAATGTTTGTCTGTTTTTTTCATAATATACAGCTATGCATCTTGACCCATTGCTCTCAACAAAATAATATTGCTATGATAAAGGTGCATAGTATTAAAAGTGCACTAAACAAAGCAGAAATCTGATGAAAAAAAGATAACACATTTAATCAGAAATATGAACATATGTATTCAAAGTTATTATAAATAAACAACAAAATGTAAGTAAAATTGCATACTGTAATATATATATATATATATATATATATTTGAAAGCAAAATTATCTGCTAATTTTATTTACAAAAAACTTTAAAAATTTAACCACATCATATATCTTTTAAAAAAATTAAACTGCAATTAAAATGAAAATGATAAAATATAAGAAAAAAAAAACAATTAGGAAAAAAAAAAGGAAAGTAATAATAAACTATAGAATTAGTCTGAAGATGATATTAGTCAGGTACGAAGTTGTCATGTTATAAAGCATTATTTAGGTTAATCTTATTATAAGTACTGCCAAAAAGACTAACAGAATAAGACTGGTAAGAAAGATAAATTGAAAATAATATAGACAATTATAAAACAATTTGGAATATAAGAAAATATGATGTTTAAATCAGTAAGTAAAAATGTATTTATCTAATCTAATCAATCGAATATTCTACTTAAATAATGCAGTAAAATGTTTATTAATTTAGTTTGCTTATAAAATAAAAAGCATAGAGAATTACTATAATAAAAAAAATTAAATCTTTCAAAACGATTAATAAATATTCATTTTTTTTACTTCAAAGTTTTAATTTAAAATAAATTTAATATAAAGACTGTAGGTATAAATAAAATTACACTCTACTTTGTGATCTCAAGTGCATTTCAGAAATCAATTCTACATTAGTTTAATTTAAAATAATAATAAAATAAATTAATTTTGTTTAATTACTTAATTTTTTATATATAATAATTTTTTCTTACATTTGTTATAATTTACATTTTTATTCTTTTATTTAAACTTTTTAGAATATTCAAATCTGAAATGAATCTGTAAGATTTTTGTGAAGCAAATAGAATTTTTTTTGTGTAAATATACTATACATGGGTTTTTTTTTTTTTTTTTTTGTAACCGACAGATAGCTGAAAAAAATAAGATAAATTTCTAAATAATTAAAAGATGACTTGATAAAATTGACGTACTAATCATATGGAATTGTTACATTTTTATTTATCATTGTTAAACTCGTTCTACTCACAACTTGTACCATCCACTTCAGGTAAATACAAGAATGATTACTACTAATCATTTTCTAAACTAGAGATTATCT
This sequence comes from Epiperipatus broadwayi, assembly GCA_028023455.1. Classification (NCBI taxonomy): domain Eukaryota; kingdom Metazoa; phylum Onychophora; class Udeonychophora; order Euonychophora; family Peripatidae; genus Epiperipatus; species Epiperipatus broadwayi. The sequence goes on from JAQFVV010000541.1 coordinate 257,720, forward strand.
CTAGCACAGATATAAACTTTAAACCTCAGTTAAAGATTAATATATCTGATTTTTTAATTTTAAGCATACTCACACATTCACCTTTCTCTTTCCCATGTATAATTACTCTATAGATATATATTAAATAACGTCAGGACTTCCCCACTCTTTTTAAATTCATATAAATAAAGATGCATCTTGGGGTCCGTTTGTCTTTTATTGTATCTTTATTTATATGAATTTAAAAAGAATGGGGAAGTATAGAGATTGTTTAATATATCTATAATCTTATGGAACAAATACAATTGTACTATTATATAAATAAAATTTTTTAAAAAATAAAACACTATATGAAAACTTTATATTTTGTTTGTTTTGTTAGTATAGATAAAAATACCTTTTAACATTAAATTTTTTTAATAACTGTTGATAGAAGTGTGTAAATAAAAAGAATAATTCCAATATTAGTTTTAATTTTATTGAGTGAATTTGAATTCTTTTGTAAAGACAAAAAACATATAATAATAAAGCTATTTCCTTCAAATCATATAATTTTACTTGTAAGGTCACTATTGTAATATAAACTGAGCACTTTATATATAAATGAGTGATAGATGATGATCTGGAGTAAGTGATGAGGGATAGATCTGCATGATATATATATATTGGAGATCATTTATTTTTTTCACATGTATATGATCTTGTGTATTGGTTGTAAAAGATAGAGTGTTGCAGGAAATTCTGAGTTGAAATCTCATCTAATTACATTTAAGTTCAATGTAGACAATATACTTGTATTTAAATATTATATATTCAGTCTGTAATCTGCCCAAATGGACATATTAAGGTTATATGTGAAGGTCACAGCATCTTAAGATCAACATGGTATGACAATAGTATTGGCATCAACAAAGACTTTAAGCATTCACTCATCAGAATTTCAATGATGAAGAGTTGGAGGCTAGTAAAGATTGAAGCATGTCGATTAAAATTCTAAGATTTTCTACCTTAATATAAACTGAGCACTGATTGTATATATGTGTGGTAGATATTTATCTGGATAAATGATGAGTGTTATTTCAGCATGAAATATGTATGCTGGATTATAATTTATCCTTTTAAAATGTATGTCATCATGCGTATTGGTTGTATAAGATGGAGTAGATTTCTGTATGGTGCTTGAAAAATTGAGTTCAAATCCCCTCAAATTACATTAAGTTTACTACAGACAGCATATTTGTATTTAAATATTATACATATTTTTATTGTTAAAAGAAGAGAGTCTTGACAAAATATTGGGATTATTGACTGTAATTGACATTGGGAATGTTTGTGTTGATTGATTATAATGGTTATATATATATATATTCTAACCGTGCCCGCCGTCGACCTCGTACTTCCACTTCTAAATAAATAGATTACTATATTTAACGTCACCGGGTTCTAGCTCTAATAATTAAATATTATATTAAAAAATGTTTTACTAGCTCAAATTTCTTAAAAATTAACTTAGGTTCTGTTTTAAAGTAAATTAACATAAAGATTTAATGTATTCATGAGACGAGAAGTGGAAATACGAGTTGGCAAGGTAGATCACATTGAGCCAATATCCCACAGGATACCACCTCAATGGCATAAGAACACTATCCCCCCTTTATAATATTATTTCAAATAATAACTACATAGTATTCTTATGACTTTCGCAACGTCTACTTACTAAGACTCATTTAATAACTAGAATATTAATTCTGTTATCTTTAATAATAATAATCATCATCTAGCTCAATAAATTATAATCTCAGGTTCTTAATCTTTATTTATACTTCAACAAAATGCGGTAGCACATATGGTAAGGGATTTTATGCCATATCTACTACACTGCAATTAATAACAATAATGATTACAATCTTTCTTACTTAATCAAATTGGTATAAATTTCTTTTATTGCAAATTTATTACCATAATAAATCAATCAATATCAATATCATCTTTTGTCTTTAAACAATAAAGTAAACTAAGAAGTGGTAGTGTTTAGATAATCTGATAAATAAAGTAAGTGGCAATTAATAGCATATAATTTATCAAAATATTAGGATAGTGAATTTATGACCAATAACTTAATGCAATTTTATAATTACTTAATTATAAGAACATCAATAATAATTAAGATTAAACATATTTTTAGTTATCTTTTGTGCAAAATGTACTTCAGTGGTTGTGAAAACACTCTGTGAATTTGTACCATGATGTAGTGAAAACAATACCCAGACACAAGTTTTAATAAAACAAATTTAACAAAGTTTATTAACATCAAATAAATTTAAGTAAAATAAAACAAATCTATTTACATCTTATTTACAACGGATATCCTTCTTTCCTTACACATGACAAATGTTAATTCTACAATTTTGTACTTCTTTATAGTTAATCCAATCATTATACATTTTAAAAATTATTTTAGTTATATTCTTTAGGTTTATCACACTATTTATTTGAACTACTTATGGGTAACAACATTTTTTACCTTTTAAATATACTAAATTTACAATATTCTAAATTATTTTTGTGGATCAATATTTTATAACGTCACACTTTATAATCAATATGGTCTTAAAAAAAAGAAAATTTACATTTCTTGTTACTTTAAACAAATTACACAGCATATTATTAAATATTATGATTAACTTTAATGTTTGTTCTCCCATGCTCATATAAATTATAATGCGTTTTTGCATAAGCCATACTCCTGTATAATATTATAATGTGTTTAAATATCACCCTGTTACAATTTCAAATATATGATAATAATTATTGAGTGTTATAGTATTTTTAAATATGCAACACTTATCTCTTTAAAATATAATTAATAATAAAAGAGCGTGAAAATATATTTTAATATTTTGTATATTCTCATTTGATATACTTTTACAAAAAATTATACTTTATTTCTAAATTAAAATGATTCTATAACTTCCTCCATTATTTAGGACATCTGTATCTTTCTTTCAATGGTTATAATCTATTCTTAGTTAACTCTTAACTATTCTTATTCCAAGTAAAATCATAACATACATTCTAAAATATCTATTGTTTTCCCCTCAATAAAACCTATCATATACGATGTAGTAGCACGAAATACAGATTAAGATAGCAAAAGATGTATAGGTTATTGGGAAGAAAGATGGATAACTTGTTTTCAATGTACTTCAAGAATGCATGGAACAGTGTGAACAGGTTTGACATTTATTGTCTATTAACCCTTAAGATAAGAAAGTGATGTGGCAGCTATTTATTCAGCTTTACCAAACATCAAGGCAACTCACACGAACTATAAAATAACACTGTCCAAGACAACATGTGTATCAGTCATAGGGCTACGTTAACTACGCTGATTATCACCTATAAAACGAAATGTGGATCAGCCATAGGGCTATGTTAACTATGCTGATTCTCTCACAAAACTACTTATTTCCATTCCCTGTATCATCCTAGATTTTCATACATCATCTTGGTTTCCAAATCACCCCTGTACTCCCAAGTCACTACCCAAATTATCTCTCTAGATTTTCACTATATCAAACATCGATAAATACAAACAACTTTTTAAAAAAAAAAAAACAACAAACAAGATTCGCTACTATAAAATCATTTCTCTATTCCTTAAGAATAATTTATCTCACTTTATAACACTGTATGTTCATTACCTACATTTTTGTTAAAACAATATTCAAACATCCCAATAGGAAAAATCAATAGAAAATGTAATATAATCATCGATTATATTAAATTATTATTTATAAACAAATAAAATGACTATCGTATGCATATTTTCAAAAATCTAATCACATCTCAAAATGTTTCAATGTGTTGTTTTAAATGCATTTTACAATAATAATAATAATAATAAAAACTTTTGTACTACATTCATTCAATTTTCAGCTGATCTAAATAAATAAAAAACATACATTATATCATCAATAATTATAAATGTTACCAAAAAACAATTGTTATCTTCGGATTAGGCTTTGCAGTAGGCTTCTTTTCCTTCCTTCGAGCATCGCAAATATACAATTACACACATACAATTTTATTAAAAAACATTCAAAATCAAACATATTTCATATAATATTATATATACCAAAATTAATGTATTTTGTTTCCCTATCGTTTTCTGAAACCTAATGCTTATAATAATAATAAAAAATAATTCAAACCATAATTAAATATTTTTCTGACTGTAAATCTTGTTTAGTCCCATAATATTACTCTTCTTCTTTTATCTGAATGTTCTCCATTATGACTCTCAAAGTTTTAAAATAAATTGGTTTATTTAATAAATTTGTTAGACGATCTTTAATTTTAGCTTTTAGCATCAGATTATTAAAATATATTTTAGTTAGTTATCCCTTGAAGTTTTTTTTTAATGTTCTGGCAAATATTCCCTCGGCGCGTCGATGCATCTTTCTCCTTTTTAATTAGACTATGAATATTTAATACTTTAGGTACCAATTGCGTTTTATGGATCCAATATTTTTTATATTCCTCTTCCGTATTTTTCTTTATACAAATATTTCTCTTGAGCAAGCTTTATTTCATTCATTCTTAATTTTATGTACATTATTTTTTGATCTTTAACTATTTTTTTTTTCTAGAGTATACTTCTTTTTCGGGTCATCTTAAAGAAAGCAATTCCAATAATTTTAATTTTAGAATTATATTTGTCCATTTATTCTTAGATGAATCATAATGATTTTTATATTTTATTCTTTTTCTGAACTTTGCGCACAATGTCTTTTCATCTATATTACACGTGTAAAAGCAGTTTCCTTTGGATACACTATATAAGTGGTATCAATGAACAATATAAACAATTTTAAAATGTTATAAACTTTAAAACTGGTTTTAAAGAATCTATCCATATTTTTTATTGAAAATTCCGACTGTACTTCTATAGAATTCACTGGCAGGTTCGATTAAGTTAGTGATACATAATTTATGAAAACTTTAAAAATATTTATTTTAAGACTCTCTCTATGATTTTAAAATTGTCAGTTAATTTGTTCTAATGATATTATTAGAATTATATTGAAAAATTGAATAAATTGGAGAAAAGAAATTATTAGAGAGCTCAAAACTTTTACCTCTTCACTCGAGTCTGTCAATTCTTGTTCTCCTCGATTATACAATTAATTGGCGCGATTTTGGGAGTCTGCCAAACTCTATTACTATTGGTCAATCCTACATGGATTTATAAATAATTTTCTAAAGTTTTAAACTGATAATGTAACACTTAAACATTATCTAATTATTATTTAAAACTAATTATTATATTTAAATCAATTTAAACACTTTTAAAATAATTTTCAAAACAATATTTAATAAAATTATTCACTACTTATTTTTATTATGATGTTTAATAAATTCTATCCATTTCTACTATAATAATATTTAAATACTTTAAAATATTGGTATTAATTGAAACAAGTGCTTGTATAAAATATTCCAGACAATTACGTAATCGTTTCCGGTGTTTTGTCTATTTTTGTCTGTCTTAATAAATTTACTGCACTTATATTATAAAAAATTTTTATATAAAATTTTGAAGAAATAATTTAGAAAAAATATAGAAATAAATATAATTCTCAACATCATAATATTTACTATTCAAATACATTACACTAATTTTTATTATTTAATATAGTTTATAAATTTAAATACTATATAATATTAATTTATTCTAAGTTTTAAAGTTATTAAAATTAACTTATTAAATACATTTTTATTATTGATAGCTGTGTTATTTTAATATGGCCAGCTTTTACAACAATATGAGCAATTCTTTACTCTTTATTTAACTAATTTTTTAAATGATTTTACGTATCAGGTATTTGCTTTAGCTTTAAATTGCACTTTACAGACTCTATAAATTTAATATATTCAATACATCAATACATATATTCTCAAATTTAAATTTTTTTTTAGTAATTGACCATTATAACTATTTCTTGATCTATAGAAAAGGGTACAATATATATATATATATATATATATATATATATATACCCTATATATATATATATATATATATATATAATCATTATAACAGGATGGGTAATAGATGGAATGAACCTGGAGTGATGAGAAATCATCATCAACCCCAGTTCAGTAAGATATTTTAAATAATAAAACTTAATATATAATATAAAATAATGAGAAATATCAGAAGATATTAAAGTAATATATAATATCACAAAAATATATTATAAGAACATGAGAGATCACATTGAGAACTCTTTGTGAGATCAGCACAGTTAACTCTCTAGAGTAGCTATGATCAACTATAAATCCACCAGCATTGTAAAAATAATCCTTAAGTAAGAACCATTTATCATCATGAATGATCAACAATCAAATAAAACAGCAGTCAATCTTGTGACTGGATTTGAAATGGGTCTACTGTAGACCAAGACAACTATTTAGCCTTTGCCAGCTTGGGCAATTATTCAAACCATTAACTTGGATGCATCAACTACCTCATCCATAATAATATATAATCAAAAACAATAATCCTGGGATATTAAAACATATTGATCATCATGAATGCTCTGGCCATTTAGTACCATTAGTGTACTAATCAACTATAAATTTAAATTGTATTAGGAACTAATCTAGAATAAAATGTAGTGCATCGGCTTTAAAAACATTCTCTTTGTGCCCAATGATGATGGTGATGATTGATGAGAATATCATCATCTTCACTCAATGTCCATACATTAATATACACCTCCTTCTTTATATCAGATCATTATGCTTGAATCTAGCTGAGAGAACATAAGATCTATAACTGCTACTGTGATCAAGAGAAGATGTAACATGTAATACTCTAAAAAACATTTAGAATCAAGTACACTGGAATAATTTTAACAGTTGAAATACAAGTTTATTAATAACAATAAAAAATGAAGTTAAGGTCTCTAGAATAAGGCTATACACATATAAATTGAGCCTCCTGATTTTGATTAATATACAATTAAAAAAACTATCACATTGTGATTTACAATTCCTTCTAAAAAGCTTACATAAAACATATATATATATGCACATATACAAATTTTATATATACAATGAATATATTTCAATTGACATTTAATAAAATTTTAAAAGTGATTAAATTTTCCATGGGTTACTTGACACTGTTTGATATATATATATATATATATATATATCAAACAGTGTCATATATATATATATATATATATATATATATATGCATAGATATTTGACATAATATTTCTGAACATATTTGACTTGTTATAAAATAAACATTTTTAATTATCACTTTTAAATGGTATAAAATACTGCAATGGGTTTAAATAAAACATGTTTTATATATATAATTGAATAACATAACAATGAAATATATTTTTAATATATTTGAATTTATCAAAATAATAATATTATTAAAATATTTTTTCATAATTAATTACATTTGGAAAATATACTGATTACAGTTTTTTTTTTCTTTTTAAAAAAATAAAGACAAAATTGACAGGATTACTATTCATTGATTAATTATATCTTTAAATTTAAAACATAGATTTTAAATGCTTCTCTTCTTTCTTCAACAAACAATTTACAATAATATTGTTTTCTCTCTCTCTCTCTCTCTCTCTCTCTCTCTCTATATATATATATATATATATATATATATATATATATATATGATATATATATATATATATATATATATATCAATCATTATCACAGGTTCCTCTTAATTATAATGTCATTACATTTAAAATATTAATTTTAAAATGTCATTTTTACTAAAGAAATTATTTAAAATTATATATGTCACTTTTTAATAAAATGCCATTTTAATGAATTATTTAAAACAATTCACCAGCTACACTGTATATACATTAATTTGTGCTTCTCTGCATATAGATACATCAGCATACATATAACTAATTTTTCATCAACTGATGGTTTCTCTTGATGGAACCAGTTCAGGATTTTCATATCAGAAAAAGTATAAGCAGGTAAATGTTGACATTTGTTTAGTACCACATCAACTTCAGGCAAGAAAACTGTCTTTTAGAACAAATTTGTAGCTATTGAAGTTGACCCTTTTCTACATGTGAATTTAAACTCCACCTTTTGTACTTGTCCTCCTTGCAGTCTTACATCTTCATGATAGTTTTCTGTCATGATCTGTACTACTCTCTAGCCAACTAATTGCTGTCACTACAAATTACAACAAAAATAGCTAAAACTATTTAATCTTTTTATCAACCCTTTTTAAATTAGCTACATTGGGTGGAAAATACATTAATTAAAAACTGTTTTTCTTAACTCTATAATCTTTTTGAAACAACTTTAAGTTTATCAAAGTATAATCTACAAAGATTTTTAAAAATAGATAATAGAAATGTTTATAATTATCAGTTCTATTTTAACTTAAAACATTGTTATTTTTAATTTCAAAATCAGAATACAGTATTAATACTTATTTAGACCTTTTTTAAATATTTATTTCATAATGAAATTTTATTTTAAATTCAGAATTATTTAAACCCTGATTATTATGCCAGAAATGTAGAAAATATTTACAAAATTTATGACTGTGTTTAATTCTACTTTTCTTTTCAACTTTACATTTGTGTATATACACTATGTTATTGTATGCCATGTAACCGGAAGTACTTCTGCAGATTTAAGGATTGTTTGTAATAGTTTGTAAACTGTTAAATTTATTATTTCAATTATAATTACAATTTTGTTTTTAATTAACAGGCATTTTATTTATTTTACATATATATATATATATATATATATATATATATATATATATAAAATAAATAAATACATATATATATATATATATATATATATATGTATCAAGTCAATTTAAAGTACAATATGGTTTTACATTTTCATTTACTGTGTCAATGCTAAAATGTTAAAAATCAATAGAGAAAAAATATTTTATTCCATTAAATGCTTTTATTTAGCATGCACTATAAAGCAAAAAAATAATTGTTTGACCACAATTGGAGTTTTTAGATTTGTATATTTAACTTGAAATGAAAGCATGAAGAGTCCAGAAATTAATTAACTTAATTTCTATTTAGTTAACAAAGGACTTCTAGATGTTTCATGATTTTATTTCAGGTTATAATTTAAAAACTCCAATTGTAGTTAAAGAAATAATTATATTTTTGCTTTATTTGATAAATAAAAACATTTAATATATAAAAATATTTTTATTTATTTGATTATAATAACTTATTGTTACAAATAAAACATATTTTTATTTGTATATTTTTATTAAATTTCTCAAATTATATATATATATATATATATATATATATATATATATATATATTATACATATATATATATATATATATTCCGATCTTCAAAACAATACAATAATTAATACAGTAACAATATTTTAAACAAATATATACCAATTTAATAGAAGTACTTTCAACTATCTATGTAGTCGTTGTCAACTAGACTCAAATTGTATTAGAAAAAACCGTTACAAATGTAAACAAAAGCAATATGTCATACATCAATTTTCCCACAATTCATTAATTTTTATATTGGCTGTCTGTCTATTTATCAACTGTTGCTTTTCACTTTTTATTAACATAGCTTCTTTAATTTTGCGTTTATTATTATTTCTTTCAATACACAGAATTTTAACTTTATTAAAATCAAAATCAAAACCATAATTACATGTTACATTATGATCAAAAAATACTGATGGTGATATATCATCATTTCTAACATTCTCTTGTCTTGATTTTTGCACTCGTTTATATAATAACAAATGCTCCCTTGATCTTTTCTCCAATGTACATCGAGATTCCCCAATATAAGCCTTTCCACAAAAACATAGCCATTTATATATTGCACAACTTTGATTTAAAATACCACACCTATTTTTTGAATTATTTATTAATCTATTTAAATTAGGAGTAGTATAAAATGCAACTCGACATATATTTTTATATATCTGTTTTATAAATTTAACCTGTTCATTACAAATAAATGGTATTGATATCCAAGTATATTTTATTTTATCAATATCTATAGCATCTAAAATATTTCTATTATTATTAAATTTAGTAACAATATTATAAATTAATTTATGATCATATCCAACATTTAATAAATCCATAATAAATACATTTATGTTACTTATTTTATCAGAACTATATTTACATAATTTATTATTCCTAAATAAAAATGATTTTAAACTGGATAATTTATGTGCAATTGGCACATTTGAATACCAAGGAATATATCCTCTTTTTTCAATATCTTTTATTACCATACAATAATCTAATTTATTTTTATTACGTGTAACTTTAATATCTAAATACTGAATTGACTTTTTTTCTTCAAAAGATTTACTCCATTTTAAACCTTCTAAACTATTTAATTCATTGAATAATACATTTATAATATCTAAACTTCCACAAACGAAAACATCATCAACATACCTGTAATAAATTTTAATACCTTGGCAATATATATTAGTATTAAGAATTATATCTTCATATCTTGATACCACAAAACTACATATTTGTGAAACTACAGGAAGTCCCATAGGCCATCCATAATCCATTTTATAATAATTTTCATTAAATATAGCATATATATTTTTATCAATAAAATATAATACATCATTTACAAATTTTACTTTTTTAACATCAACTTTTTTTAACCTTAAAGCATCTAATATAATTTTTATAGATTTTAATCTATCTATTGAACCGTACATCTCACATATATCAAATGTACAAATACTATCATTATTATTAATATTAATATTTTGAATTTTCTTTATAAAATCAAACGATGAATTAATAGTATATTTTCCAAATCCAAGAACATCTTTTAATAATGTTTCTATAAATCTACAGGTTTCATAGTAAAATGATCCGCCAAAGTCAATCATTAATCTTAAAGATTTATCTTGTTTATGTAGTTTAATATTCGAAAAAATTCTAGGACAAATTGCAGCAGATGGATAAAGACGATAATACGTGTGAGCATCTATATATTTATTCTTTTTAGCTTTTTTTAAAAAACTACTTCCTGTAGTTTCACAAATATGTAGTTTTGTGGTATCAAGATATGAAGATATAATTCTTAATACTAATATATATTGCCAAGGTATTAAAATTTATTACAGGTATGTTGATGATGTTTTCGTTTGTGGAAGTTTAGATATTATAAATGTATTATTCAATGAATTAAATAGTTTAGAAGGTTTAAAATGGAGTAAATCTTTTGAAGAAAAAAAGTCAATTCAGTATTTAGATATTAAAGTTACACGTAATAAAAATAAATTAGATTATTGTATGGTAATAAAAGATATTGAAAAAAGAGGATATATTCCTTGGTATTCAAATGTGCCAATTGCACATAAATTATCCAGTTTAAAATCATTTTTATTTAGGAATAATAAATTATGTAAATATAGTTCTGATAAAATAAGTAACATAAATGTATTTATTATGGATTTATTAAATATTGGATATGATCATAAATTAATTTATAATATTGTTACTAAATTTAATAATAATAGAAATATTTTAGATGCTATAGATATTGATAAAATAAAATATACTTGGATATCAATACCATTTATTTGTAATGAACAGGTTAAATTTATAAAACAGATATATAAAAATATATGTCGAGTTGCATTTTATACTACTCCTAATTTAAATAGATTAATAAATAATTCAAAAAATAGGTGTGGTATTTTAAATCAAAGTTGTGCAATATATAAATGGCTATGTTTTTGTGGAAAGGCTTATATTGGGGAATCTCGATGTACATTGGAGAAAAGATCAAGGGAGCATTTGTTATTATATAAACGAGTGCAAAAATCAAGACAAGAGAATGTTAGAAATGATGATATATCACCATCAGTATTTTTTGATCATAATGTAACATGTAATTATGGTTTTGATTTTGATTTTAATAAAGTTAAAATTCTGTGTATTGAAAGAAATAATAATAAACGCAAAATTAAAGAAGCTATGTTAATAAAAAGTGAAAAGCAACAGTTGATAAATAGACAGACAGCCAATATAAAAATTAATGAATTGTGGGAAAATTGATGTATGACGTATTGCTTTTGTTTACATTTGTAACGGTTTTTTCTAATACAATTTGAGTCTAGTTGACAACGACTACATAGATAGTTGAAAGTACTTCTATTAAATTGGTATATATTTGTTTAAAATATTGTTACTGTATTAATTATTGTATTGTTTTGAATAGTTATATATATATATTTTATTATAATTGGAATACAGACATTGATTAATAATTTATATATATATATATATGTATATATATATATATATATATATATATTCGGATATATATTTAAATATATATATTTATATATATATATATATATATATATATTTAAAGATATATCTTCACTATAATTTAAATAATTAGTCCAAAATGTTTTAATTTCTTTTTCATAATTCATATTATGTTTAAATTTTTATGAGTATTTTAATTTTATTCCTATTATTGGTAAAACATACCACTATTATGTTATTTGAAAGTAATTGCATTATATAATAATATATCATTTATTATTTTTGTTCTACATTCTACAGGCATTGTTTTTAAAAAGAAATAAATTATTCTCTCAAAAACATAACTAACAAAAGAAGAAATTGATTAAAAAATTAATTAAACACATGTAATTACATTAACAATCAATAATAAATAGTCTATTTATATAGCACTGACTATGTTTGTAATATAAAGAAAATAAAAACCTTTAATCAAGTGCTTTTTTTCAAATTTATATGCACTTACCCATGAGCATCAGATTAAAAACATAATGATTCATTTATGCTTAAATGTTATTTTTATATAAAACAACATTTTCTCACCATGTTGAGATTAGAGCTTTACCTTATTGCATGGCTGAAATATAAAACTTATTCTTTATATTATATATTTAGTCAGTACTACATAAATAGATTACTACAGTAAAATTCAACATTCACTATTTATTTCTAATTCCAGGTGGCTAAAAATAAAATTCTATCTCTCTCTTGCTTTAAAATGAGTAAGTTTGTACAATTCATTTATTAAATTATAATTTACACGATAGGTTAAAGCCTTGATCTCAGCATGGTAAGCAAATATTGGCTTATATAATGATAATCTTTAAGCATAAATGAAACACTTATTCTCAAAAAGTAATCAAAAAAAAATCTCCAAAGAAGTTTCTATTGATTTATTTTATCATTCTTGATTGATTTATTATTTTATTTTGTCATTAATAAATTGTTTCCTTAATTACAAATTTATTCATTATTTATGCATTCATTAAAGCAAGGATATAGTAAAATATTTTGCTGTTTCATAAAACATATTGATTAATTATATTAAAATAGCATGTTGCTATAATACTTTTATCATATACATAACACTTGCTGATAAAATGTATGTAATTAATGCCACACACATGGTCCATAGAAGAAAACTCCACTATATCTCTGAGACTATGCTCTTCAATGTGTTACATTTGGAGTGTATGGTGGCTAAAGCAAATGAATATTTGGATAAAAGATGAGCTTTAGTTAATTGACTACTAGTCACATTTTATTTTACTTGTACATTTTACTAATTCTGCTTATCTTGTCCATAGCTACCATTACAATGTCCATATATTTATAGTGTGTGTGTTTTTTAAGAAATTATAATAACTTACAAATATTAACCTTTGAAAAAACTTTGTTTTCACTATTTGTTATATTATGAATTAATTAAAGTTTAACTTTTCAAGTTTTAAATCAAAGCAACATCAATGATATTTACACTTAATTGGTATTAGTCTCTTTGTATTCACAATCTTTGATTCTAAATCTTAACAAGAATTCTGAAATTCACAAATAGTAGCAAATCACATGTTTTTAAATATACATATATTTTGAAGCATGTTTTTGGATTAGCCATGTTTAATAGACTAAATCATCTTTCACCCATGAAAACATTCATTTCAACATATATAGTTATTATTTAAGTAGTGCATTGTGTGCCATTTGAAAATTATAATTGTAGTGTATATGGTATAATTGTCTATTTATTAGTCTGCATTCAGAATAGGTTATATTTACCTGTTTAAGGAGGTTTATTTAAACTTTCTTGTATCAATAATTTCATGCTCTGTGCTCAAAATGCAAACTTTAATGTCTATATAAATATATTGGACCATAAATAAAGGTGGACTAACTCTTTATTGTTAAAAGATTGCCATATCAACATACTGACATTGTTGATTGTTATTGGTATTGTCCAAGTGTTGACTGATTTTAATGATTACTTATAAACCAATTTAGTCTTCAATATTATTACACTTATTATTTAAGTAATACATTGGGCACAGTTTGAAAATTATAATTGCAGTTTAAATGTTATAATTGACTATTTATTAATCTACATTTAGAACAGGTTATATTTATATGTTTAATGAGGTTTATTTAAACTTCTTTGTATCAGTAATTTTAGTCTCTGTCATCAACTTGCAATCTTTAATATATAAATATATTAGACCATAAACATAAATACATGTGGAATCCACTTTTAAAAAGAAGGTTACCATGTTGACATATTTAGACTGTTGATGGTTATTGATATTGTCTGATTTTAATGATTACTTATAAACCCATTTAGTCTACAACATTGTTACTCTTATTATTTAAGTAAGACATTGGGCAAAATTTGAAAATTATAATTGCAGTTTGACTGTTAAAACTGATTAATCTACGTTCAGAACAGGTTATAGTTAACAGTTTAATGAGAATTATTTAAACTTCTTTGTATCAATAAGTTTACTCTTTGTGGTCAAGTTGCAATCTTTAGTACTATATAAATATAGTGGACCATAAATAAAGGTGGATTCCATTTTTATTATTAAAAAGAGATTGCCTTGACAACATATTGAGATTGATGATTATTAATAGTATTGGGATTGTTTAAGAGTTGATTGATCTTAATGATTATATCTATCTATCTATCTATCTATCTATCTATCTATCTATCTATCTATCTATCTATCTATCTATCTATCTATATATATATATATATATATAGTTGTGATGCTTTAAACAGATATGTATAGCAATGTGTTTATATTTACAACATGATTTTTATTAATAAATACTTAATTGTGCTTGCACTTTACGCAAAAAAGTGAAGCTTATCTAAATCTTACAAAGTTATATGGCTTAGCGCTTTCAAAGATCTTGAGTCTCCATAATCATAGCCTACTTTTAACTGAAGTTATGTTGTGGTTTATGTAAAATTTTATGCAAATTTTTTTTTTTTTTTTTTTTTTATAATGACCATTTTCTGGATATTGTAAAGCATGATTCTTTCCAGTTTATTGCATCACTGCCATTTGCAATAAAACATGCCTCTTTGACCTTTCACTTCACATCATTGCATTCCAGCGAAAGGTCAAAGAGGCATGTTTTATTGCAAATGATAGTGATGCAATAAACCGGAAATAATCGTGCTTTACAATCTCCAGAAAATGGTCATTATAAAAATAAATAAAAAATTGCATAAATTTTTACATAAACCACAATGTAACTTCAGTTAAAAGTAGGCTATGATTATGGAGACTCAAGATCTCCGAAAGCGCTAAGCCATATAACTTTGTAAGATTTAGACAAGCTTCACTTTTTTGTGTAAAGCACAAGCACAATTAATTACTAATCAAAGGTGAAGTAAAAACTATTATTTTATTTCAATAATAAATACTATAAATTCTATTTAAAAATTCAATAAATATTTATAAATTCTTAAGTCTAATTTCTATTAGATAATTATTATATATTTTTTATCTTAGGCTTGAATAAAAAGAGATGAAAACAATCATTGATAAAAGCAGTTGTATATTTTCAAGTCTATTTTTTTTTAAAAAAAAAAAAATCACTAAATAAACTGACCTACATTTTAGAAGGAGAAAGAAAAATGAAAAAGTGGTTGGTTAATCAGCACAGATAAGTTATTGTTTTGCTTGTATAATTACAGTATTATAAAAGTTTTGCAGCTTTATATTATTCCTTTTGGATAGTGGACCCATATTAAATTCACTAGATATCCAGCTTTTGTTCTGTGAACTAATTAGAGTTGTATCATTTCAAATTAACCTGGATTAGTCATGTGATATTACCTTAACCATCATTAATGATGTCATGGTTTTTAGTGGCAAAAATCCATAGTTTATTTTTCTAATTATATTTAATGATTAAACAGACATTTCATTAGTAAATTTAATAACTTAAATTTAGTAATAATGATGCTTTTTACTTGAAGGAAATATTAAAATCACTGAATATTAACTGAATGCATTTTCTATGCTGAACATTTTTTAAAAGCAAGTGTTATATTTAAAGTAAAAATAAAAAAATATACAAACTTATACAGTTAACTGTGCACTATTATACTTTCTATTCATTACTGAACCTACATTATCAATGAATAAACTTCTTTTACTTTTAATTCCATGTCAATATGTTTACTAGAACAAGCTGATCAAATATTCTTTTATTGTTTTAAAAATATAGAAAGTACTTTTTTGTCAGTTAATAACATTTAAGCATAGAATTGGTCCAAACAATAACCACAAATTGTGTGTGTAATTACATGTCACAAATACTGTTCTTATATATATTGTTGTGAGTCAAGTGAGAATATTAATGTAAGATTGAAGCAACACACACAATATATATATATATATATATACACACATGTGTGGTCATATATATATATATATATATACACACATGTGTGGTCATGTGTTTGGATAGCTGAAGAGTGCTTGAAAGTCTGATGTTTAAATCCCTTATATTATATACATATAAACATGTTTTGTTGTGAATTTGAGGTGATTTTAATTATATATATACATATAATAAAACTAAACTATAATTACAAAATGACCCATGTTTTTAAAACATGTAAATATATTTGTTCAAGTTTTTAATCCTAATGAAATACCCAATAATTGAATAGAAAAATAGGTTAATTGATTGAATCTTGGAAAATGCATAGTTAAATGTATGAGTTTATATTTCCTTTCTTCAATAAATCTTTTCTTTGAAAAGCCAGCTCAGCAATGCCAATGCTTTAAAATTATATTTAACATTTTTTACTATTTTCTCTGTGTAAAAGTGTGTTATTAATGTGTTTAATTTATTGAATACTTTAATAGCTCAGACTAAAACATAATACATCTTATATATTTTTAATTATTAATAAAATTTAATAAACTATTCAATAATTATTTAAGACTTTACATAATTTTTATACTATTTCCAGTTTATAAATAAAAATTAAGCTTCAGTATCTTATGTAAATTCTGCCAGCAATTTTTTCTAGTTATTTTAACAAGTATATAATGAATATTAACCACTTAAAACTAAAACAAATGTAAATTATAAACACCATTTTTTAGAAAAGATTTGACTGACAAATGGACAGGGATGAACATTAAAACAATATATAAATACACTCATAAAATTGCAAAGAATAAAAATTGTTATGCAATCAATCAGGATTAAAATTTAAAGTTTCAAAATCATTTACAGACTTTCAGAACATAAAGTATCATAACAAAGTAATTTGTTTTCTTTAGTGAATGTAAAATATCAATCATACCTTTGCTAGTATAGACTATGCTCTATAACAGGGGTCTCCAAGGTGTTAACTATGGTTGACCAGTTGACAGAGTAATTTCTTTTTTTTTCTATAAAATTTGCATTTAATTTATTTTAATATAATTCTTAAACAATAATTTTCTTTTTTTTTAATGAATTTTTTTAAATTCAGGATCAGCTTTAAAAAACAATTATTTACAGGTAATTATAATTGTAATTTAATAAATATTTTACAAAGCAACATGGACAAATTATAATACTAAAGGAAGCTGAGATAATTTAACCTTTTGTCTGATGAATTTTCTTATTGGCAAGATTGAGTAAAAACTTGAGTGATTTGATTCATTAAATATGGATCTAGCCAGTTTCCTTTCTGAAATATATTAATGTACAATAAAATTGTTTTAATTTAGTTTCTAAAAATTGAATTATTTTACATTCAAATTGGCTAAATCTAACAAAAAATGTAAAATAATGTTAATAATTAAAGAAAAACCTATAAAAATTACCATGCAGTAATACAAAGAAATATTTAAACCAGTCATTATATGAAAATTCCAGTGATTTCTTGCATTGTCTAAAATTAAATATTTTAAATAAAAATCTAAATCTAGTCACATTATTAGTTAATATAGTGTAAAAAGTAATCATAAATTTCATAAATATTTATAAAAAATAGTTGTATTTTGCTAGCTATCACCGAGTGTCATTGATATGCAAGTAGCGGTCAACATTATTCACTTGTCTTGGATAGCAGTCCAGTGCTATTCACATCCATTCTTCTTGTAAAATTAAAAAATATTTGAATCAAAGTTTATATTCAAGTAAATTAATATAAAACATAATTATAAATGTAAAAAATTATGAGAAATATATTTATTTATGTTCAAAATCTATTATAAAAGTATAAAACATTTTGTTTTGATTTATGACTTTGACAGTT
Organism: Epiperipatus broadwayi; assembly: GCA_028023455.1. Classification (NCBI taxonomy): domain Eukaryota; kingdom Metazoa; phylum Onychophora; class Udeonychophora; order Euonychophora; family Peripatidae; genus Epiperipatus; species Epiperipatus broadwayi. The sequence continues at coordinate 276,371 of JAQFVV010000541.1, forward strand.
AGAAATACCTGGAGAACACTAGTCAAAGTTGACATTCAGTGCTTTGCAGCACTTTATAAGGGAAAAGAGGTGGGATTATATACAATAGACAACAGTCAGAAATAGATTTTTTGTGAAAAAATACTGCCAATAGCAGATTATTTGGAATTAAAGTTTAAATACCAATAAAGTTATGAATTTATAATAAAATAAGTATACAATAAATAGTGACCAAAATAGATGATGCAAAATTTTTCTGGTTTCCAGTTTGAAGTCCTGAAAAATTGTAGTTGCTCTCAGATACACTTTCACCAAAAAAGTCACACCAACATCTAAAAGTTAGGCCATCCCTGCTCTATTACAATATGAAACCGTTATACACATAATAACAAAATATAAATTAATCTAATAAAAAAAGCAGTTGATAAGTTTCATATAATGTAAAAAAATATTTAAAATTTTTTAAAAACATATAGATTTATAAGGCTTATTTTCTGAATGCAGTATATTATTTTCATGATTTTAAACAACTACTACTACAACTACTGATACTACTGCTGCTACTACTACTACTACTATTACTACTACTACCATTATGACTACCACCACTACTACTACTATTACTACTCTACTTTCCTTCTTTTTCTTTCTTTTTTAATTCTTATTATTATTTGTTTTTGATTTTTTATGAAAAATATGAGACTTATAAATGGTCAATTACTTAATTTATATCTTGTATCTTGTTGCTCCAAGGATAATGCTTTCATTCTGCTCAAGAATATAGATTGTAATAGTACTAATCACATCTCACATATTTTAATAATTTTATGTTTTAACAATGTTTTATACTTTTGATATACTCTAGTAGAGGAGCATTTTTTTCTTGGTGCATTCATTTCAATATACTTTATCTATATCAGTATATAACATAGAAGCATAATAGAAATTTAATAAAAAGTCAACCAAAATCAAAATAATCATAATATTCATTTATAATATATCAAAATATTTAATAAAAAACATACTTATATATTTAATATCAATGTTAATGTATAAATAATGTTAAGATAAAACATAATTATGAGATTGAACTCCATTACTTCATGCAAATAATTAATTTTACAAAGATATGCAGAGTCAGATCTTCTCCAAAATATATATAAATTAACTTAATAACATTTAAACAACCCAGTGCGAGGTATGAGTCAGAAGGTTTGAATAAATAAGTTAGTTGTGCAATTAATAAAATTGGCAACCAAATACATGGAAGTTGAAAAAAATAATGGTTTATTCTCAGTTAATTGATGTAAATTTACCATGAGTTCAATGCTATTATATCAAACACAAGAACTAAATATGCCTAGTTTTCATCACCACTTCTAGTAACAATTTGATATGTTTCAGATAACTGTAATCGTAACCTTATTTGTGGTAGATCCAAGTTCTGAATCATTTCTTACCCAGGTATATTAGAAGATGAGAAAATTTGAATTAGTTTGCCATTACTTGTTATGAAGAACCAATAGACAAGTAGATTAGTGTATATAAGTAAACAATTATCTAGAAAATATTAAATAGTATTTGCCAAAGATGGTAAAACCTAATGTCACTATACAGACTACTCAGTAACGGTACGTCAAACTAATCATTATCTTGTGAGCATAAATTCTTATTAAATGAAGACTAAAAGCATCCTGATAAAGTCTCATGACGTTAAAATTAGAAGTCCAGGAAAATAGTGCTCCATTATACCATTTTCAGAACGTAATCACTTCCATTCAACATTATCCTTGTATCTATTTTGCAAGTTACAATGATTTTAATCTTTTTTTTCTCTAAAATATTATCATTTCTTTTAGATAAAAAAAATTCGATAAAGCATTGTTTATATACTTGTTGTTTACAAGAAACCTAAAGTGACTATAAACTTTTAAAGTATCTGTGAAAGCAAACGTTAAAATCAAGACAATCGTAAGGAAAACTTGAAAGATCATGTGACCTTAAGCTTTCTATTAGCAGACTGCACAGTTCTACCGTTCAATCGACGTCTTTTTTAAAAAAAAAAATTAAGCCACTTATCTGGTAATCGATCCTGAAATACTTATTATAGGCTATAAGTCCGATACAGCATTGTTCTAAACAGCTCTGAGAACAATTGATGTGTTTGATGTATGTATAAGTAAAATAATACATACCTTAAGATTTTAAAAAAAAATAATTTACATAGTAAAATAATAACTGAAACACAGGCTTATCCTATACCTGTGTCTATATATGTAATATATAGGGTATATGAGCACAGACTTTCAGATGACCCATCACTCTCCTCTCTTTAAATATATAAAATCGATATGATTATAGTTTTTTAATTATTATATTTTTCAACTGTATATATTTTTAATTTAAAATGTATTTAGTTAAAATATTAATTACAAAAAGGTGTGATTAAAATTGCCTGTTTGCATAATTTAATTATAGTCTTAAATCTCAAGTTCTACAGTTAATGGAAAGGTCATAAAGAATGTAGACTTGTATAGTATATTCATTTTTACAAGCCTTCTAATCAAATTAGAACCCCCCCCCCTTTAAATCTTCAATACATTTTCATTTTTGTTTTGATAAAAAAAAAATTAGTCATGCTTAGAAAATAACTTGAGTTATTATATAGAGGTGAGCATGAGAGAGAGAGCTGCTGTCTCAATCTAACGTCTTCCCTCTTCTCTATCTTCGTAACTTTAATGCATCTTGCTTTTTAATTGTCTCCAATGTAGCGAATCATATTGTGAATAAAAGCAAAACGTTCTGCCGCAAGTTGGTTAGGATAATTATTCAACAAAAAGCTATGTAGATTAACAGTCATAATTGTCTACATTTTAGCAGGATGCTGAATATTGTTTCTCCTCTCTGGTTGGTGATGGCTTTAGATGTAGAGAGAGGAAGTATAATTATAGCCTGGTTTCAGTTTACATGGTCAGAATGAAATAGGCACTTCTGAATATCTCCAAACGTGGTCCAAAACTTGAGCTTAGATAACTGACCAATGTACAAGGGTTATGTACTGAAGCATAATAAAAGCAATTACATTAATATAAAAGACTTGAAAAGAAATGAAGTCTTAGTTTAGTCTGTACTATGGGGTAGCAATCGTTTTTACAATAGTCATGCATCTTTATGATTTTGCTGATTTTATACAATTAGAATACGCAATAATTACCGACTAATAGTAAAATCAGAAAAGAACCAAATTAATCAGCCAGTTTTCTATTGAAGCAAGTACTCTTTTGACTGCAAATTTATTGGAAGCATAATTATCACTCAAAAACATACTTTCTCTCTTTGATTTATAATGAATTGAAATAATGCAATAGTATGTTATTAATTTCAAGACCCCATACATCTGTGAGTGCATGTATATATATGAGGTACAGAAATAACATGTAAAATAATAATCTTAATTAGTTTTATTCTAGAGAAATATCTTACCAAATGTCAAGAACTAGCATGTTGAATGTCTGAAATGCATGTATATATATATATGAGGTACAGAAATAACATGTAAAATAATAATCTTAATTAGTTGTCAAGAACTAGCATGTTGAATATCTGAAAAAAAATACTAGATTTATTTAGAAAGATTCAATACTTAAATTTTTTTAATATAAGATGACATTTATTTAGAAAACATAAACAGTTAGGTGTAGCTCACATTCCCAAGCCTGGTCCATTTAATGTTGAGCTATGATGGTATTCTCAAGAGTAGAAAATCTTCTTTGGGATTTAAAAGTCATATTAATAACAATTACCAATAAATTTTAATCAATAATATATAGTTAATAAAAAAATTAAGATTAAATTTTTATTTATTCCCTTTGATAAAAACAGTTTAGAAAAAAAAAGCCTGTCTTATAGTTCTTAGCTATAGTTGTAAAACTTGTATATTGTAATGAAAATAATTTTAAAAGCACAGGAAGGGAATCATGTGACTAAAATCCTTATGATGTTTTATATTATAAGATCAGTACTCATCATTCTACTCTGCAGCCATCCATTATACACTTGAATAATCATTGGATACCAAGACAATATCCTAAACTCAAAAAACCCTAAGGTTTTGAAAGTAAGATAATTTGCTTGCATAGATAGGTAGTCCAAGCACTAGATCAATTTTCTTTTGTAAATTTTAGAAACCTCAGTTTTATAACAACTACAAGCCCATTTTTTGGAAACATATGAATAAACATTTGATTAAGTCTTAATATTATGAAAGGTTTTATAAAAACAACCCACAATTACAGTAAAACATGTATTTTTAGGTCTCCAAATTTAGTCTTCAGATGTGTTCAATATTTCAGACACAGACATATTCATAAGATAAACTGCCATGTACTCCACTCTGAACTCTATGTTTTATCTTCAAACTCTCTATACTTTTCTAAATTTCTGAAGATATGAATTTAAAAAAAAACATCTCAACATTTATTACATGTAAAAAGAACTCTTTATTCAGTATTTCTACAAAAATTAATATTATAAGCAGGCATTAAAAAAGAACCTCATAGTTATGTATGATAAGGCATCCTTGCTATCTTCATTATTACTGGAAAAAATCCTTTGTACTTAGAATGCTAGAAATTTTAAAAAGGGTTAATTGCTAACACACATAAGTTCAGAATACCATATATCATTAATTATAAATTCCCAAGGCTCCAAAACTATTAATTCAGAATCCTCTATCCATAACTTACACATAAACAAAAACTTTTCCTAATATATATATATATTGTAACCGGACCCCCATACAACCCTTTTATTACATCAGTTGTAACGATTTTCTGATGAGCATGCTGTAGGAAGGAATTATCAATTGACATTCCTAATGCAGATGTTAACGCCTCCTACAACAATATTTCCTGCTCATCAGAGAATGTAGTACCATAGAGACTGGAAACATCTAAACATTTCTATGTTTGGTTTTCCAAACAGCGCCATTAGAGTTCCGTCTCACTACAACCTGACTTGCCTAGGTCTAGTTATGTCAGACATAGCTCAGAAGGCATGAGATTCTCATGAACAAGTGCTACAACTGATGAGTGATGCAATAAAACAAAACAGAATTGGACAACTGGATAACCAATTTAATTTTTAGTAACAAAAAAAAATTTATTAAATAACAATTAATTAGCAATTTCTAACGAAGTTCATTACTATCCACATGATAACTCATTTTCATTTTACTTATGAAAGAGCTAGAAGCAGTTCTTTTTTTTTATCAATAGTTTATTTACAAATTCATTTATGAGAAGATGTTTGGAAACAGTCTAATTCAACAATAGTTTATTTTTGAATTCCTTTATGAGAAGAAGCTTGGAAATATTCTAATTCAACAATAGTTCATTTTGAATTCATTTATGAGAAGAAGCTTGGAAATATTCTAATTCAACAATAGTTCATTTTTGAATTCCTTTATGAGAAGAAGCTTGGAAATATTCTAATTCAACAATAGTTCATTTTGAATTCATTTATGAGAAGAAGCTTGGAAATATTCTAATTCAACAATAGTTCATTTTTGAATTCCTTTATGAGAAGAAGCTTGGAAATATTCTAATTCAACAATAGTTCATTTTGAATTCATTTATGAAAAGAAGCTTGGAAATATTCTAATTCAACAATAGTTCATTTTTGAATTCCTTTATGAGAAGAAGCTTGGAAATATTCTAATTCAACAATAGTTTATTTTGAATTCATTTATGAGAAGAAGCTTGGAAATAATCTAATTCAACAATCCCCATTTTGAATTCATTTATGAGAAGAAGCTTGGAAATATTCTAATTCAACAATAGTTCATTTTGAATTCATTTATGAGAAGAAGCTTGGAAATATTCTAATTCAACAATAGTTCATTTTTGAATTCCTTTATGAGAAGAACCTTAGAAGCAGTCAAGCATTTATGATTTATACAGCATTTCATTATTTTATGAATTATTACTGATTGGTAAACATTTAAACTCAGCAATTCTTGGTTTGTGGAGCATTTATCATTTGGTAATTGAAGCATTTATATTTTAGTCAAATATAAAAGTATGTTCATATACATAAGCTCTGTTTGGCTTGTGGAGCATTTATCATTTAGTAATTGAAGCATTTCTAATTTAGTCAAATATAAAAGTATATTCATACACATAAACTCTGTTTGGCTTGTGGAGCATTTATCATTTGGTAATTGAAGCATTTATAATTTAGTCAAATATAAAAGTATATTCATACACATAAGCTCTGTTTGGATTGTGGAGCATTTATCATTTGGTAATTGAAGCATTTATAATTTAGTCAAATATAAAAGTATATTCGTATACATAAGCTCTGTTTGGCTTGTGGAGCATTTATCATTTAGTAATTGAAGCATTTCTAATTTAATCAAATATAAAAGTATATTCATACACATAATCTCTGTTTGGCTTGTGGAGCATTTATCATTTGGTAATTGAAGCATTTATAATTTAATCAAATATAAAAGTATATTCATACACAGAAGCTCTGTTACATTACCCAGATAAAAGTAATATGCAATTAAAGCATTTTTAATCCATATAGTAAATACGTTCAAATATTTTTATAAATAAATTTGCGTATAACTATTTCATAACTTCACTTTATAACGTATGATAAACATATTCTAATATTTTATAAAATAAATTCTACGTAATTATTTCATAACTTCACTTTATAACGTATGATAAAGATGTTTTAATATTTTATCAAACAAAATGTATGCAACCGTTTCATAACTTCACTTTATAACGTATGATAAACATGTTCTAATATTTTATAAAATAAATTCTTATGTAGACATTTCATGATGTCAATTTATAATTTATGATAAAGATGTCTAAACATTCCTATAACATAATTACCTTCCAGTTTTGCAGTCCAGTTTACTCAAAAAAGAAGGCGGGTTATTTCATCTATGGAAAGTCATGGCACAGCGTGGAGAGAGTCAAGCCGCTAATTTACCCCATTATCATTATAATTCTTCTAGCAAAGCTTTCTTTTTCCATTTTCACGTTTTGTTAAAGCTATATTTTAATGTGTCAAAAGAATTAAGTAATACACTCTTTTTTTAAAAAAAATTTAATATGTTCTGCCTCTCTGTGTAATACGAGAGAGAAAAAAAAAGTTATTTTCTTCCGACGACGTGCCTAATTTGAATACTGCCTCAGTTTAACCCAAGTATCTTTTTTTTCTTCTTTTTAATGATTGGATAATTAATTTCTTTTATTTTTTTTTTATTGAGACAGATAAAAAAAAAATAAGATGACATAACATTTTATTCAAATCCATCAATACAAAATTAAAAATATGATTTTTTTTAACAAATCACAGCTTTATTGTGTTCCCAATTAGACTGAATCATGCTAAACATTTTTAAATGGGGGGGGGATCTTTTGAATATTTATATGAGGAACAGTATATCTGTTTCATTACCCCTCACCAAATTTTGGGATGAAATCGCCTGGAAGTACGATTTCATTCCATATACTATACACATTATTTCTCAGTACTGCCTGGTTTTAGATATGCTGATGAATGGGTAAGATGAGCTGGAAAAGTGAATACATGAACTATAGCCTCCAATGCCAGGATAAGTAGATGGCCAAGCACAAACTACCAGCATGCACTGCCCCATGATGTCACGAGAAAATATCTCATTTTTAAGCACTACCTCTCTTGTACCTAGAAGTATCATCCAACCAAGAGTAGGAACCGGAGGGGAAAAAAAACAATTTGGCACTCAGCCAACCCTGCTCAGCTTCTGTGAGTCTTAGGGGCTATCATTTGGCCTATTCATGAGACCAAGGCCTATACATGAGACCTATATATACGCACTGCTGGACTACTCTTGGAGCACAACATCCAGGTCTGGATAGTGCCGAGCATATACTTCAGAGCATCATAACACAATGCATCCAAGCAGCTCCGCTCAATCATCCACCACCCCAACATGAAAAACACAAGTTCATGCATCACTACATCACACTCACAAACTTTTTCCATCAGCTATCTCTATTTTATTCTGAATTATAACTGCAATCTGGTTTGGGAGACTGAGGATCATGATCAGTTCTCCTATAGTCCTCTTTTGTATTATGAGGTGACATACTTCTGGATTGTCTTTTTGTTGAAAATTTATCATGTTTAACATTACTGTGGTGTCTTGCTTCTTCACTTCTGTATTTTCTTTGGAGATCCTTGCTACTGTTTGATCTTCTAATTATACACGTCCAATATGGACCATGAACACCATCTGTGAATTTTCTTCTGTTCCTCTTCCATGGTGGTACTTCATTTTTACATAAAAGTTTCTTTTTAAATGGTTCTTCTGCCATAGTAATTATTTTTTTGGTATTTGTAAAGATTTCTTGTTGTTTAATTTCTTTCACACTGATAAATATCGAGTTTTCAGATTCCTTTTTGGTGTCTTTTCCTGTCTAAGCAACTATATTTTTAATAACTGTCTTTATATTTTTTTTTCTGTACTCAATTTTTGATTTGAGTTTATTAAGCTTTTGTTTATAATTTTTATATATGGCTGAGGACTAACACACTTTTCTTTCCAATTTATGGTTTCTTTTTTTATCTCCTTTACTATTTCATAGCATGTATCAGACAATTTTTCTGAAACATTTTCTTCTATATTGGACAGTTCCTTAGTTATATGAGAGATAAGTTTTTGATCATGTTCATTTTCATGTTTTTCATCTTCTTGAAAATCAGAAGATTTTAATTTTGCTTTATTAGATTTATTTTCATCCATTTGAAACTCTTTTGTTGTGTTTGATATTTCAGTCTCAGCTTCTGTATATACTGCTTCTTTCTTTTCAATTTTAGAGGTATATTCCACAATCAGAAGTTTTCCTGAAGGTAGACTGACAATTTCAAGATCACCCTTTGTAATTTCAATTTCTTCCTTTTTAACAATCTCAAATTTTGCTTCATCAGTAATAGGATATTCAATTTGTGATTCCTTTAAAATATCTTTGGTTGGAAATTCCAAAGTTTCCTCCTCATCCAATTTTTTAGACTGAATTATTTCCTTTATCAACTGGTTTAACTTTTCATTTTGATTTTCCACTGCTTCTATAATTTGTTTTTCTATTCTTTGGCTTGCTTCTATTGCTTGCTTGTTATCTTCTTCTCTCTGTTTGATATCTTCTTCTCTTTGCTTATCTCTTTTTTGGTTATCTTCTTCTCTCTGTTTGATATCTTCTTCTCTTTGTTTGTCTCTTTTTTGGTTATCTTCTTCTCTCTGTTTGATATCTTCTTCTCTTTGTTTGATATCTTCTTCTCTTTCTTTATCTCTTTTTTGGTTATCTTCTTCTCTCTGTTTATCTCTTTTTTGGTTATCTTCTTCTCTTTGTTTGATATCATCTTCTCTTTTTTCATCTCTTTTCTTTTGGTCTGCTTTTATAATTTCCAATAACTGGGCTAATGTAGACATCTCCCCTGTTTTCTCTGATTCTTCATCTGCTTTAGCTTCTTGTTTATCTTCTTTCTCAGGAGGATCCTCTATGCTTTCTGTATTCATCATTTTTTTTATTTTTGATCTGGTTTTCATCAATATTTTATTCTAGTTTAGTGGTATTTTTTTTATTTCAACTTTAATAAGCTTCTCTCTCCATCCACACTATGACTTTACTCCATCTTCTTTGAAATGCCTGTTTCATTCTTTATGCCATTCATTTTTGTGTTTTTCTTTTAAACTTTTATTTTTCCACCCTTCCTAAACAAATCACATCACTGCATCATATGCACTGTTCATATCACAGAATCGTGATCTACTTATGCCTATGAGTAGGCTAGCTAGATCGGACCTCACAGTAGGGCGGAAAATTAACCGGCCTATGCCAGATAAGGCCTCACAGTAAGGTGCCAAATGTAAACGGGCTTTGAGTAGGCTAGCCAGATAAGGCCTCACAGTAGGGTGCCAAATGTAACCGGACCCGCATACAACCCTTTTATTACATCAGTTGTAACGATTTTCTGATGAGCATGCTGTAGGAAGGAATTATCAATTGACATTCCTAATGCAGATGTTAACGCCTCCTACAACAATATTTCCTGCTCATCAGAGGATGTAGTACCATAGAGACTGGAAACATCTAAACATTTCTATGTTTGGTTTTCCAAACAGCGCCATTAGAGTTCCGTCTCACTACAACCTGACTTGCCTAGGTCTAGTTATGTCAGACGTAGCTCAGAAGGCATGAGATTCTCAAGAACAAGTGCTACAACTGATGAGTGATGCAATAAAACAAAACAGAATTGAACAACTGGATAACCAATTTAATTTTTAGTAACAAAAAAAAAATTATTAAATAACAATTAATTAGCAATTTCTAACGAAGTTCATTTCTATCCACATGATAACTCATTTTCATTTTACTTATGAAAGAGCTAGAAGCAGTTCTTTTTTTTTATCAATAGTTCATTTACAAATTCATTTATGAGAAGACGTTTGGAAACAGTCTAATTCAACAATAGTTTATTTTTGAATTCCTTTATGAGAAGAAGCTTGGAAATATTCTAATTCAACAATAGTTCATTTTGAATTCATTTATGAGAAGAAGCTTGGAAAAATTCTAATTCAACAATAGTTCATTTTTGAATTCCTTTATGAGAAGAAGCTTGGAAATATTCTAATTCAACAATAGTTCATTTTGAATTCATTTATGAGAAGAAGCTTGGAAATATTCTAATTCAACAATAGTTCATTTTTGAATTCCTTTATGAGAAGAAGCTTGGAAATATTCTAATTCAACAATAGTTTATTTTTGAATTCCTTTATGAGAAGAAGCTTGGAAATATTCTAATTCAACAATAGTTCATTTTGAATTCATTTAGAGAAGAAGCTTGGAAATATTCTAATTCAACAATAGTTCATTTTGAATTCATTTATGAGAAGAAGCTTGGAAATATTCTAATTCAACAATAGTTCATTTTTGAATTCCTTTATGAGACGAAGCTTGGAAATATTCTAATTCAACAATAGTTCATTTTGAATTCATTAATGAGAAGAAGCTTGGAAATATTCTAATTCAACAATAGTTCATTTTTGATTTCCTTTATGAGAAGAAGCTAGGAGATATTCTAATTCAACAATAGTTCATTTTGAATTCATTTATGAGAAGAAGCTTGGAAATATTCTAATTCAACAATAGTTCATTTTTGAATTCCTTTATGAGAAGAACCTTAGAAGCAGTCAAGCATTTATGATTTATACAGCATTTCATTATTTTATGAATTATTACTGATTGGTAAACATTTAAACTCAGCAATTCTTGGTTTGTGGAGCATTTATCATTTGGTAATTGAAGCATTTATAATTTAGTCAAATATAAAAGTATGTTCATATGCATAAGCTCTGTATGGCTTGTGGAGCATTTATCATTTAGTAATTGAAGCATTTCTAATTTAGTCAAATATAAAAGTATATTCATACACATAAACTCTGTTTGGCTTATGGAGCATTTATCATTTGGTAATTAAAGCATTTATAATTTAGTCAAATATAAAAGTATATTCATATACATAAGCTCTGTTTGGCTTGTGGAGTATTTATCATTTAGTAATTGAAGCATTTCTAGTTTAATCAAATATAAAAGTATATTCATACACAAGCTCTGTTTGGCTTGTGGAGCATTTATCATTTGGTAATTGAAGCATTTATAATTTAGTCAAATATAAAAGTATATTCGTATACATAAGCTCTGTTTGGCTTGTGGAGCATTTATCATTTAGTAATTGAAGCATTTCTAATTTAATCAAATATAAAAGTATATTCATACACAGAAGCTCTGTTACATTACCCAGATAGAAATAATATGCAATTAAAGCATTTTTAATCCATATAGTAAATACGTTCAAATATTTTTATAAATAAATTTGCGTATAACTATTTCATAACTTCACTTTATAACGTATGATAAACATGTTCTAATATTTTATAAAATAAATTCTATGTAATTATTTCATAACTTCACTTTATAACGTATGATAAAGATGTTTTAATATTTTATAAAACAAATTCTATGTAATTATTTCATAACTTCACTTTATAACGTATGATAAAGATGTTTTAATATTTTATCAAACAAAATGTATGCAACCGTTTCATAACTTCACTTTATAACATATGTTAAACATGTTCTAATATTTTATAAAATAAATTCTTATGTAGACATTTCACAATGTCAATTTATAATTTATGATAAAGATGTCTAAACATTCCTATAACATAATTACCTTCCAGTTTTGCAGTCCAGTTTACTCAAAAAAGAAGGCGGGTTATTTCATCTATGGAAAGTCATGGCATAGTGTGGAGAGAGTGAAGCCGCTAATTTACCCCATTATCATTATAATTCCTCTAGCAAAGCTTTCTTTTTCCATTTTCACATTTTGTTAAAGCTATATTTTAATGTGTCAAAAGAATTAAGTAATACACTCTTTTTTTTAAAAAAAATTAACATGTTCTGCCTCTCTGTGTAATATGAGAGAGAAAAAAAAAGTTCTTTTCTTCCGATGACGTGCCTAGTTTGAATACTGCCTCAGTTTAACCCAAGTATCTTTTTTTCCTTCTTTTTAATGATTGGATAATTAATTTCTTTTATTTTTTTTTTTTTATTGAGACAGATAAAAAAAAATAAGATGACATAACATTTTATTCAAATCCATCAATACAAAATTAAAAATATGATTTTTTTTTTAACAAATCACAGCTTTATTGTGTTCCCAATTAGACTGAATCACGCTAAACATTTTTAAATGGGGGGGGGATCTTTTGAATATTTATATGAGGAACAGTATATCTGTTTCAATATATATATATATATATTGTACCAGACCATTCTCCCTATGGATTTCCTAATCCTAATCTTGCATCTGAGCATGAAGTGAACAAGATTTAACAGGAAAAGAAATGGATACCAATTTAGCTGATTGTCTGTACTCATGTATATTGGTACTTCCAGCTAAACTGATAGAAAGAGTGGATTGACAGGACTCTTCCAGTTAAAAACACCCTTTAGTTGATATCTTATTTGAATGCCCAAATATTTAGAACAATGGTAAGTACTCACCTTTGAAAAATCTATTTACAAAATAGACCTTTGCACCCCACTTCTAGAAAAGAATAAAAATGAATTTTCCCCCCTCCCAGAAGGATGTGCAATACCATATGTCCAGCGAAGCATGAGAATAAGATTCAACACCCCGGTAGAGCGATATCCCTTTGTGGCTAGCTCAGTCACTCTACATCTAGGGTCTTCAAATGGGTAAGTTAAATGATTATTACATTTTTAAATGATGAATACGTTTTTAAATGATGAATGCATTTTTATCAATATAAATAATAATACAAAACCAAAACAAGTTTAATATTATCGAAATTACTATACAGAAAAAGAATCAGAATTAAAAACAATTCTTTTTTTATGTTGCACTTCAAGTATACAATAATCAAATATCTTTAAAAATACATATTTACAAGCAACAAAGATTACAAATTATAAAATTATTATATAAAAGCCTTTTTTGGCAAATTATGTTTTTTTGCCCTTTTCAATATGTCTCCACAATTTAAAGCACATACAGCGACATCTATAAGAGAAGATAGATAAACAAATGGATATTTGACATGATCTATTATGTGATTTCCCTCCCCCTCAATTCTACTACAAAATTACTCTGTTATATATATTGAATGGATATATATCCACATATATTAATTAATTAACTATCCATTCTTTATCCATTAACCACTTATTATTTAACTTAATGGATGTTTTGTATTTATTCATACAGTTGTTTTTATTATACATGATATAGTTTGTTTCATATATTTTACCTCTATTAACACTTTTAATATAATCAAGAACACTTATATTATCAATACAATTTATTTTATGTCCATACTGCAAATAATGAACTTATAACACAGATCTATCATCTTTCCTAGCAATAGCATCATTGTGTTCTTTAGCTCTTTCTCCCAATTGCTTTGACGTCTGGCCATAGTAAATCATATTACAAAAATTACATCTCATTTTATAAACCATTCCTCTCTTATATTTTATATCATCTTTCATTCTACAATTAGTTATCAATTTATCCAAATTTTTGCTATTAGCCCATCCCACTTTAATGTTTTTATCTATATAATTTTTACTTTTTTTATTTAATATATTATATACACTAGGCAAATATGAAATTTTTATCCACTTCTTTTGTTTATTAGTCCTACATCTATTATTATTCGTGCTATTTATTCCATGTTGTGAAAATATATTGTCAATACTATGCACTGCATATCCATATCCCATATATGTTTGTTTAAATTTATCCTTCTGGAACATAGCAATATTTCTATCTGTATTAAATCTATCGTTCTTATATTTAAAATTCTTAATTACACTCATCTTTTGTATCCATGGTTGTTTTGAATCAATTGATATAATTTTCCTTAATTTATAATCTTTAATAAAATGCTTAATTATAATATCATTATTTTGATTTAAAATAATTTCAATATCTAAATACCTTATTTCATTATCAATTTCTTTCATAGTAAATCTAATATTATCAACATTATTATTAAATTGTTTATATAATTTATATTATAATTAAACATTTTATTTAAGATTATAAATTAAGGAAAATTATATCAATTGATTCAAAACAACCATGGATACAAAAGATGAGTGTAATTAAGAATTTTAAATATAAGAACGATAGATTTAATACAGATAGAAATATTGCTATGTTACAGAAGGATAAATTTAAACAAACATATATGGGATATGGATATGCAGCGCATAGTATTGACAATATATTTTCACAACATGGAGTAAATAGCATGAATAATAATAGATGTAGGACTAATAAACAAAAGAAGTGGATAAAAATTTCATATTTGCCTAGTGTATATAATATATTAAATAAAAAAAGTAAAAATTATATAGATAAAAACATTAATGTGGGATGAGCTAATAGCAAAAATTTGGATAAATTGATAACTAATTGTAGAATGAAAGATGATATAAAATATAAGAGAGAAATGGTTTATAAAATTAGATGTAATTTTTGTAATATGATTTACTATGGCCAGACGTCAAAGCAATTGGGAGAAAGAGCTAAAGAACACAATGATGCTATTGCTGGAAAAGATGATAGATCTGCGTTATATGTTCGTTATTTGCAGTATGGACATAAAATAAATTGTATTGATAATATAAGTGTTCTTGATTATATTAAAATTGTTAATAGACGTAAAATATATGAAACAAACTACATCATGTATAATAAAAACAACTGTATGAATATATACAAAACATCCATTAAGTTAAATAATAAGTGGTTAATGGATAAAGAATGAATAGTTAATTAATTAATATATGTGGATATATATCCATTCAATATATATAACAGTAATTTTGTAGTAGAATTGAGGGGGGGAAAATCACATAATAGATCATGTCAAATATCCATTTGTTTATCTATCTTCTCTCATGTATTGATATAGATGTCACGCTATGTGCTTTAAATCGTGGAGACATATTGAAAAGGGCAAAAAAACATAATTTTCCAAAAAAGGCTTTTATATAATAATTTTATAATTTGTAATCTTTGTTGCTTGTATATATGTATTTTTAAACATATTTGACTATTGTAAGTTTAATATTATGATTAAATATTTATTTAATCCCAAATACCCATCACCGTTTCATACTAATGATGATATAATAAAAAGAATACTAAATAATTAATGATTACAAACCCATATATATATTTGATGCTTTTAGATAGATAAATATATAAATACAATTTAAATGATTACGAAAATAGATAAACCCCTAAAGCTATTTACAATAAGATATTTCATAAAGAATGGAAGTGGTCTGAGCCCCTTTTACCCAGTAGAAATAAATTTTACTTTGTGTGATTTGATATACAGATATGAGATTTTCGGTCATACAGGCATAGGCTTTTACCGATGACTCTAAAACCTTTTTTTACTTGATAAATTCCTATACATGTATATACGTGCGGCACAATTATATACTTATTACTATTTTAAATATAGAGTTATTAGCAAACTTGTTTACAGGAAATCTATAATAGATCCATTCTTACACACATCATTAGGTGCAGCAGTGACAAAAAAAAATAACTTAAAAAAAAGATATACGGTTAAATACATTTTTTAGATATTCAACATGAGATATCGTATTTACCGAATATTATAAGCGTATGTACGCATATATACACATGTATATTTGTATATGATGAATTTCAGGAGTAACAAAAAGGAAAACGAATAGCAACAAGAAAAAAAAATCTCATTGCAACCTTTGTTGAAAATACTAGAATTTGAAATAGAAAAATTGACTCAAAAGATTTAAGTAAAAGCTTTAACATTTATGCCCATAATAACCGTAAATTCATTATACATATGCGAGAGACTCTCTCTCTTTTTTTTAAATGATAAATAATAATAACAAAAAAATAATAATAAATTTAATCGGAAATATCAAAGTTAATTATTTCAATATTAATAAAATATATTAAAATAAACTTATATCTGCATCTTCATTCTTCTTCTCTGGGCTCTGAGTAGGCTTCAAGTCAACTGGTTGTAAATGAGGATTTCATCTATTTAGCAAGGCGGCATTTGTCATCATCATGGGTGGCTGGAACTGGCGTGGTCACATCTTGGCGGCTTGGGACAGAGAAAGGGTGGTGCACTGGCTGGTTGTCTACCCCACGGTCATTTTACTGGACTCTCTGGTAGATTGCTTCTTATTTTCCTCTGTTTGTATATGAACATAAATTTTATTAAATGTTCATTAAATCTTAAGAAATCATTAGTTCTTAAAAGAACTGTACAATGGATTTCTTCTTAGAAATTATCTGCTGTAGTCTACTCCATAAATTAATCTCAAGTAGCTAGATGATTTACCAATTCTGGAGCCAAAGTAGTGAATGACTTGCCCAAAACAACTGCCAAAGAAACAAATCTCACAGCACTGACTAAACTATATCAATCCCACTAGCCCTCTGAGAAGTATGAATCAGCCAATCCT
Source organism: Epiperipatus broadwayi (assembly GCA_028023455.1). Lineage (NCBI taxonomy): Eukaryota > Metazoa > Onychophora > Udeonychophora > Euonychophora > Peripatidae > Epiperipatus > Epiperipatus broadwayi. Next base: position 293,485 of record JAQFVV010000541.1, read on the forward strand.
TTCAATTTATCTTATCATTTAGATTATAACATTTCTTACAATTTTTCCGATTAAATTCTACATTTTAAGTTTGATATAATGGTTTCCATCTTGAATAACCCAGACCACTTGCTTACAAAATCAATTTAAAAGAACTTTTAAAAAGTTAACAGTTTAATTATAGCATTATCAAACATTTTGCTTTTGATCGGATTTTTGCAAAAGCAATTAACATTCGTAGTTTACAGAATAAAATTAGTTTTTAGAAAAGTGATTAAAAAAAATATAATAAAAAAAATATATACAAGTATGTTGGAACAATTTCTTTTCTCTATTTGAATTTTTCAGAAAAAGCAAAATACCTAAAATAACATATCACAAAATATACAAAAATGAAAAATAAAAAAAATACATGAGTTTATTATACGTGTACAATATTTGTGTGTCCATTAAATGTTTGCTTTAGATTGGCATGTGTGTGTATTCTAATTGCTCAGATGCAACTTCCATTATTAATATAGCACATTTATATATTTGTTGTGCCTAATATGTGCAAATCTATATATGTTTCTGCTGTAATATTCTTTACAGCAGATTTTGTGCAAGGCCATTTGATAATGCCTGGCACAATACCCCCCTCTCCAATGAGACTTTTAAATGGATATGACCATTTAAAGTATTAAGTTCTTATTTATACAGATATTATGAACTATACATGTGAGATGATTTCGGAGCATCCTGGATGCTATGGTATGGGTTTTAGTGCACAAGCATTGTATGTGCCCTTTATTCCCTGTTCTGTTTTAATCCAGAAAGCATTATCCCCACTGCACTCAACAATTTCAAAACGGCCTTCATAAAGGTTAAAAAAATTTACACTGGAACTTTTCTGGAATGCTCACATGAGGCGTTGTGACCATCACTCTATCCCCTACCTTGAAACAGTAGTTTTGCATGCTGTGTTTCCTTTTCTTTCCTCTGAGACTCATCTTGTGCATCCAAGCTTGAGCCTTTTTTTATCTAATTCTATGTCAATTGTTTTGTCTCTGCTCCCTGGGAAATTTGCCTTGAAGAGTTTTGGTACAAGTTTTCCAAAATGTAGCTGTGTTGGAGGGAATCCTGTGGATTCATGTACAGACCAGTTTATATAATTTAGTATCTGAGGTAGCTGTTTTACCCATCCCTTATGGGTTGTTGGTAAGTATGTATGAAACAGCCTTCCCAACTCTCACATAACTCTTTCACAGGGATTACTTTGGGGGTTATGGATCGATGTAAGTACATGTTTAACTCCCCACTTAGCAACCCATTTGTTCCATTCTTCTGATACAAAAAAGGTTCCATGGTCTGTCAGGATCATTTCTGGTTTCCCAACTGTGTTAAAATGTGAGGACTCTAAAACCTTTATAGTTCCACGTGTTGTAGCTCTTGCTAAAGGGTCCGCTGCCACAAATTTGGAAAAAAGGTCATATACAACGAGTAAATATCTTTTTCTATTGAAGAGTGACAGAGGACCATAAAAATCCATGGCCATTATTTCCTTCAAATTGTTAGGGATGATTGATTTCATTGGAGTTGTGTATGCTCTATTCAGTTTTTCACACTGGCATATTTCACATTTGTTCAAAATCTTTATTATGTCTCGGTGCATCCCAGACCAATAGAACCAGTGCTTGAGGCAATATTCAGTTTTTGGAGTTCCATAATGTCCATATAGTCTGTGAATGTAATCAGTGAGCAGGCCCCGAATGGTTGGTGGTACCATCACTTTCCATTCATCAATGTCTTCTTGAATTTGGTAGTATAAAACCCTCTTTTTTATCTTGTATTGGCACTTATTGCCTGGTGTACTGTCATCTTTCTGAGGAGATTGTGTATACAGTGTTATGATCCGGTTTAAGTCCTTATCTTCATGTTGCCTCTTTGACATTTGTTTTAGATGTTCTTCTATGTCTTTGTCCTTACCTGATATGCTCATCTTGTATGCATGGTCTATCCTCAGGTGTTGTTGTTGTTGAGTTTGAATGGGATGATGACTGAGTAGGTCAGCCACTATATTCTCAGTTCCTTTGCAATGTTTCACCATATAATTAAACTCTTGACGAAACAAACTCCGGCAAACTAGTTGGCTATTAGTGAGATAGCTGTGATTTAGAAATTGAAGACTCTTGTGGTCCGTAATTACTATCACTTCAGAGCCTAGTAGCATAGGGTGAAATTTCTCAAATGCCCATATGATTGCAAGGGCTTCTTTTTCTGTAACCGTGTAATTACATTCAAGTCCTTTCAACAACCTGCTTATGAAGTACAGGACCCCTATCTGACCATCTTGCTGAACTTGGGATAGTGTGACACCCAATCCATATGCACTGCTATCAGTTTGGACTATAAAGGGTTTGTCAAAGTCTGGGTATGCCAGCACTACTTGTTTTATAAAACTTTTCTTAATCTCAGCGAATGCTTCCTCTTGTTCACTGGTACAGTTCCAATGGGTATCTTTCCTGAGTAATCTTAGTAAAGGTTCCATTCGGTCAGCAAATTTTTCACAGTCTCTGTTGTAAAAGTTGCATATTCCTAAAAAGGACCGAATGTGCTTTCGTATTTTAGGTACAGGAAAGTCATTTATTGCACTGATTTTATCAGGATGAGGTTTGATTCCTGTTCGTCCCACCAAATGACCCAAAAATTATATCTCTTCAGAGATCAATATACTTTTTTTCAGATTGATTTTGATTCCTTTAGCTTCACATTCTGCAAAAAATATTTGTAAGTGTTGGAAGTGTTCTTTCAGAGATGTGGATGCTACCACGATGTCGTCCACATATACTGTTAAAATTTTCTTGATTTTTTGAGACAAAACCTGGTCCAGACATCGTAATAAATCTGCACCACTATTAACTAAGCCAAAAGGCATTCAATTAAATTGATATATGTGGCCTCCATATCTAAAAGCTGTTTATTTGTGATCTGTGTGATGTAATTCTATCTGTTATTTGCGATCTGTGTGATGTAATTCTATCTGCCAGTAGCTAGAATTTAAGTCAAATGTGGAAAATATTATTTTGTCTTTAAATTTCATGAGTAATTCTTGCATATGAGGTGGAATAGTACAATCTGGTATTGTCACCCTGTTAAGTTGGCATGCATCAAGGCATAACCGCACGGATACGGCACACACTTCCTCTTGCCTAGGGAATGCTATCGTAAGTCGGCAAAATGACCACAGTCCATTTCCATGGAGTTTTTTATTGTTCTTCTCATTAGATAGATGTAATATTCCTATCTTATGAGAGTCAATGTCTTATCTTAACCTATTTTGTGTTGCCGTATTTGTATTACATTGAATACATCGATATATCAGATGGATTGACTCCAGTTTGACTGTGAACTTTTAGCCTAAGGTTAAATGGGGATAGAATGTTTTATCTTCAAATGCAAATCTATGTAGTCTATTCATACTCGACACTAAATAAAAATGCATTAAATTTAAGTTGTTTATAGATGCTTGCATGGATTCGTTATTGGTTAATTATGTTTTGGGCTTTCATATTGGATCAAAATATATAGACATTTGATAAATAATGATATCTTATGGTGAGTATCTAAAATTTATTTATTCGGATGTCTTTTAAGTTATTGGTGTCAATGCAAGCATCTTATGGTGAATGCTATTGTGTTACTTATAAATTTCCCTCTGCAATTGACGGTATCAATGACTTTGTATTTTGATCGTTTATGTTTATTTTGAAATGTTTTTAACCATGAAATCTATGTAACTGATCTATACTCAAACATTTTAAAACAAACTTTTATAAATCCATCTGTGTGAACTTATAAAAAATTAAAATGTAAACTTATAATATTATAAAAATTAAAATGTAAATTTAAATTCTAAAATCAAGTTAAAATCCAAAGCAAAACTTATTCTAAAATAATGCTAAATTTTATATATGTGTGTAAATAAATGTTTGTGTGTTAATTACTGGCAGTCGCTTATTTTATTCTTTTTTATATGTTCTTAGATAAGAACTTATTATAAATGTAAATCTCGGCTACTCCCTGAGCTAGTGACAATGGGCTAATGACCGGAATCAAAATATATTAAATCAAAAAAAATATATAAATGGAAATGATTTTACAAAAAAAATACATCAAATAACATTTTAACTACTTTAGTCAGATAGGAAATTCTTATATTTATAAATATTGAAAAGTTTAGTATTTAGAGTTCTTTTGTTTAGAAATGTTCATAAACTATATATTTCTTACTGTTTTGAAAAATGTCCATTTTCTCTGATTTCTTGTAATGGAAAGTATTAATCCCACGAAGGCATAAGGAGATTGGTGTGCAGTTAATTGCTGGTCCTTTATGGTTGATGGTATTCTTCCGGGCCTTGATGTCCTGTGGCCCGCAATATTGGAAAACGATGTTTCATTTTTTTTAACACCTGAAGGAATTGAAAGTGCATCTTTCAATCCCTTCTCCTTCAACTCCACACTAACACCTATAGTCCATCATAATTACCCTTTTTATTTCCAACCTTTCCTTTTATATTAATTTTGTGGATTAACTCAACATTACATCATCGATATGATGGTCCTTTCGCTGAGGTCCGATTCCATTGTTTATCTCTCCTATCTGACCTTTGCTCATACATTTTAATGCCCAAGGCTAGTTTACATTGACTAATTAAAACAATCATTTCCCTTTTCTGATTACTTAATGTGTTTTCCAAAATTAAAGATATATTTTTATCTCTAAATCTTTTTAAGTTTTTGCTTTTAAAATATTTTTTTTATTAAAATAAAGTTTTATTTTAATAATATTTTTTTTTTTATCTGTGCGATTTTATATATATATGAGTTTAAGATGATTTTTTAATTTTCAATTTTTAATTCTTAAAAAAGAAGTTTTTATTTGCGAACTTTTATTCTTTTAATGTTTACTAATAAAAAACAATGTAGCGTACGTATGTGCCCATTACAATATATATATATATATATATATATATATACATAACTACAAGTTCAAAAAAGCTGATTACTTTCATTTATTATGATAGCTTTACTTCTATAATAATATCAAAAAGCTATAAAGTTCTAAAACTCTATTATTATACAACAAACGTAGTAAAAGATGACATATTTAAGATTCACAATTAATAGCTTAATCTCATATATCTTTCAATTGATGCTAATAAACAATTTTTATACCTACGTATACAAATAAGTAAGATTGTGAACTAAAAATCATATAATGTTTGGCTTTATTTTAAACTTGAGTCTCTAAAAGAAATCATTTACAGCAATAATTTAAGATCTGCTTTATAAACTAAATATGTCTACTTTTAAAATACGAAGTGAAATTGCATTTCAAATAATTGAATTTCTAAAGCTAAACAAACTTTATTATTACTATTTTAATATCTTTTACAAAATAATAGTGATTATAAAAAAGACAAAAATTAAACCTACAACTGGGCAAAAATATTCTAAACATTTCTTTATTAACCTTAACTTAATTTAAATATTCTTTCTTTGCAAATGAAGTGACTTATATGCATAAAAATAAACTTTGCAATTTTTCTACCACATTACAATTTTACAGAGTAGTTGCTTTCAACTTAATCATTGATGGACAGCAACTTTGTAACTGTGGACTTGAATTATTATAGAAAATTCCATATTTGCATCTATTACACCAACTTTTCCACTTTCTTCATCAGTTAATTTATCAAAATGTCTTTAGCTTTTTTTTTTATATCGAACATAGTGGATCTTTTCATTAAATAAGCTCAAACATCAACAGGGGCAAAATTTTTTATTTCCATATGCTATATATTATTAACTAACATTTTATATATCCTCATTTCAGCATGAATAATTACTCAAGTTACTTTCAACTCCGTCTGCCCATGCCATTTCTGTTATAGAAACTATAAAATAATGTAAGTACATTATGAAATAACAATAGTTTTTTATCTATCATTTCAGGTTAAACTTTCAGTCTAATCTTATCATAAAATGGCTATTTTTAAAAAAGAGAAGCCTTTGGGATAATGACTTTTTAAGATTATATCTTTCTTTTTCCTATTTCCCTGTTTTTTATCATTCGCTTCTAAAAAATACTAAATATTTTATAATTATATTTTACAAATATCTTATTTTATTCAAGAAGAAAAAAAAATTAAAATTAATTGAAAATATTTTTTTTCTGAAAATGTAACAAAAATCAAATGATTTCTGATTTTTGAATAATGTTGATTGATTTGCTCTAAAAAATAATAACATTTGGATAATAACATTTGATTGGTTTATAGTACAGGAGTTTATAATAAGATCAATTCCAGAAATAACAACTTGAGTTTCAGAGTCTATCTGCTTTATATTGCTATGAACTAAGCAAGGTTTCTAAAAAATTAATAATTATGCAACAATACAACTGATTTAATTAACGGGTTGAATCTTTGTAGCACAATTGAGCTAACAGCAGCTGATTTGTTGAAATTTTGTATTCTTTCTTAAATTACATGAAAACTATAAGCATGACATCAACAGAAATCTCAGCATTCATTGCTGCTTAATTTCATCTTTACAATGATGTATCACAATTTGAAATCGGATAAAATTTGAATATTTTATTAATTTTTTTCTTAATAGGTGCATTTAATTTTTTTCAATTTTAGTCAATTTTCTAGTTTACACAAAGGCCATAAAGGCAGAAAATTTTTATCAGCCCCATTATCTAACTCAAGTGGATTAAAATATGCTGATATTCACATTCAAGGCCTACAATGAGTTGTAAACGTAATTGCGGAATATCATAATTATACAATTTTAATTTTTTATTTTATTAATTTTTTTTAATTATTTGATAAATGGTAAAATTTATTAATTTGCATTTATATTAGTGTGTGTGTGTAGTATAAACTTATATAATATTAAATCATGTATGCTGTTTATTATACAGTATATAAATTTGTATTCAAATATAACAAAAGTGATTTTTGGACAGTGTAATTTTGTGTCTCTGATTCTCAAAATGTTTAATAATTTATTAATATGCTTATATTTGTATTGGTGTGTTTGTGTTTTCTCTTGTGTGTTTGCATGACAAGTAATGATTTACATATATAGAGCAGTGCAATGTAAATTTTAAAAACTGATAATCAAATGCACAGAAAGGTTGCAGGTTGCAGTTGATAAAGTATTAAAAAAATTTACTGGGCATAGCACCATGTGAAAATATAAACACTTAAAACCAATAAAGAGAGATTTCAAATCATGTGTGTATAGTGACAGCCACAATGGTTATGCATATACCACATGGAATTGTATCCAGGCAAAGAATCAAATTCTGATTCTTGCCTATGCCTTGATACTCATGCTGTGGAGTCAGTAGTTTTGCTACATCTTGCATCACATTATTTTCAAGTCTATATTTATCAAATGAGCTATATGCAAATAAATTATATCTATGTGTGATTATAAATATAACAATATAGCATCACTAGTGTGCATAAAGAATATAAACATCACTGATGTACACAAAAAATATAAAATAAAGAGCTGAAACTCATTTTATCAGTGATACAGACAGTAGCCTACAATTTCTAGCTTTAGATAGACAAATGCATATCCATCTTTTGGAAAATATTTGTTTTGTATCTTTTATTAGAATGAATCTTTTTCTTATAGACACCTTTGAGATTTGGTTACTTTTGAGATACAAGATAAAAATGAAGAATTCATATGTGACTTATTTTGGAAAATCTGAAGCTATGGATTATCTCAGGTAAGAAGTATTATATATGGTTTGAAATATAATTTTGTGAGGAATACAAAGAAATTATCAAAAAATATGTAATTTAAACTTAGATAATAATAAATTGGAAATTATAAACAAAAAATAAAGTAATAATTATATCAGATGTTGAAATTTCTTTTTTCCTTATTTTTTAAATGGTTATCACTATTTGTCTTAGACATACTATTTTCCTTAGTTTTTCTAGTTTCTATCAATGTAAAGTTTTTTGCTCTAACATTATTGAAACTTAAGTTATTGTGAAAATTATGTCTCAAGTCAATTTTTTTTAAAATTCAATATGGTGCCTGGAGCCATACCAGTTTTTTAAGCAACATATTAAAAAAACCTATTCTGAACAGGTTATACACATATGTAATTATTTTTTGTTTGCAATTTTTTATAGCTGTTTAATAATGAACTAAGAAAGAAAATAAAATTAAATAAAATTTCACAAAAAATAGTTTTCAAACTAACAAAAATTGATTGCTAAAATCTAAAAACTTTTTTTAAAAAACAGAAGCGAAAAAAAGAAAAATATCACACTATGAATAGTATATTAAGAATTTTTACTAATCATTCATTAGATTAGAGTTATTCATTTAATGGATAATATTTCTGTAGAGTAATTTTTACTGCATCACTCTCACGTATCTAAGAATGCTGTAGTGGAATTTATACTACAGAAATATTAATTATAAATAGTTGTTACTGTTTGCATTAATTTCTGGTTGATTTAATTTAAGGGTAAATTAGAAACTTCAAATTTTTAGAAAATACATTAGAATATGGCATATTGAAATGATTAAAAGGAAAACTTGTGCAGTAATAAAATATTAGATAATATTAATTGGAATTATTCGTGTTATAGAATGATACATTTGAAATAAGGTATTAAGACAAGAAATACTATTTTCTCATTATTACTTAGCTATTTGCCCACATATATAACAATGGTTAATACTATATGTCTATTATATGTTTATGCAGTTAATCTGAATTATATTTATACTAATATAACATCAAAAACAATAACAATTAAGTTTTAAAACATAATATAATTCTTAACATTTTGGATAACTTCATCTGCAGTTATTTAAATTAAACTGAAAGCTACATATGATTATTATCAAATAACTGTATCTAACACAAATACACAGATTTCTTATCCTAACTTATTATAAGCATTATTATAGAAGTGTTTAAAATACTATCCATGTCATTAACATCACAAAAAAAAAAAAAAAAACAGAAATATAAATTGGTTCTTCATTTCATTACTCTTCATAACAATCTAGAGTGTTTTTTTATCAATGATACATCACCATTTCATAATCTTATCTCAACATGGATATTAACATTATTTATTTAGATAATGTTTGTTACAACTTTCAACAGACTATACAATTCCGTATAACTATTATTCTGTAATAAATATGTATAGTAACCTAATAATTTCTGTTAAAACTGAAAATATTTTTTGGACAAACATGTAGTTTTATTATTTTGTAATACAATGAAACTGACATAAGTATATTTCTGTGTATTCTAATAGCCATTTATTCTTCTGACAAAATTTCAATGCTTTATTTTGCTTTCAAATTTATTAAGCACCCATATTTTTTTCCAATGAATTATCTGTCTTAATGTTATTTGTGTAATTTCTTTATAAATATTTTTCTGATTTATTTTTTTTGCAATTAAATTAATTTGAAATAATCTTTACAGTTCAATAAAATTGATGCTACATTTGTATATGATATTATAAAACATTTTCATGAAATATAATGTGTCATTTTGTCAGAGTCTAAAAACAATAAACTACTTCTAACTTAATAAAACAATTTTATTACTTACAATTCTGGTATGGTCATTTCTTTATATATTAAAACATAAGTTAATATATATATGTGCTCTGCGCACAGTTAATGAAGCTATTAATAAATTGTCAAAATTTTTTACTGCCAAGCGCTTTCGGGACAGTCTACAGTCCCATATTCATGGCGAGTTATTCTGTTAATAACTGTAGAACTATGCAAATTTTATGCAAATTTATATGTAGATGTTACGTGGACCATTTACGAGATAGGGAATAGCAGGCCTTTTTTCTGTTGATTGCAGCCCTCTCCTCATTTTTGTTTAGGAACCATAACTTGTGCAAATATGAGGCAGATAAACGAAAAAATCTCATCAATTATATAACTGATTTAAGGAAAATTGGACACACTTATTCATCCATCAACAGAAAAGTCAACAAATTTTTCTACAAAATAAACCACAACCACAAGAAAGAAAACAAACCAAGAATCTTAATCCCATACGTTCACTCTACAGCTAAAAGCCTTATCAATCAACTATCATGTAACTTTGAAGTCACCTTCCGTTCACCTCCCAACACCAATAAACTGATAAATAATACCAAAGACAGGATCAAACCTGAACTCACCCCTCAAGTTGTGTACAAAATTACCTACCCCCAAAGAAATTGCATGGCAACATATTATGGAGAGACCAAAACTAACATTGCCACCAGAGTAGCTCAATACCGATACCTTTACAATAAAACCAAAACAAAGTCTGAAGGTAATTCGATTTTTGTCGAACATGAAAGAAACTCTGGACATGCTTTTCTACCTACCACAGCCAGTGTCGTTTGCTCTGAAACAAATGACACCAAACGTAAAGTTAGGGAAGCTTACTTCATTGCGGCTGACCTATCGGCAATCAACAGAAGAGAGGCCTGCTATTCCCTATCTCGTAAATGGTCCATGTAACATCTGCATATAAATTTGCATAAAATTTGCATAGTTTTGCAGTTATTAACAGAATAACTCCCCATGAATATGGGACTGTAGACTGTCCCAAAAGCACTTGGCAGTAAAAAATTTTGACAATTTATTAATAGCTTCATTAACTGTGTGCAGAGCACATATATATATTAATTTATTTAAGCGTTAATGAAGTAAAATCTTAACTATTAAAACATAAGATCTTATTTAACATAATGTCAAGTTACTAAACATTTTTGTTAATGTTTATTAATGCACATTTTCCTAATATTTTATATTGTTAAACATATTTGTGTTTCATGAATTGCATCTTATTGTATTCCCAAACTAATGTTTAGTGCATCATCATCATCATCATCATCATCATCATCATCATCATCATCATCATCATCATCATCATCATCATCATTATTATTATTATTATTATTATTATTATTATTATTATTATTATTATTATATTTCAAAAACAACTTTATTTAGAACTTAAAAGTTACATCAATTTCTACAAATAATAACCAGGTGCACATAGTTTGTACAAATGGAATTATAGATACAAATTTGTTATATATATATATATATATATATATATACAAATTTATATGGATATATATATATATATATATATATATATATATCCATTAGAAACCAGTCACCACCTAAACATACCAATATAGATAGTAATCAATATTTTCACTGTTGTCAATGCAACCTCTCTCCTTTTAATAGCAAGAGTGGAAATCACATTCTTACTAATGGTTCAATGAATATATATGGACACTTAAAGATTGCAACTTGACCACAGAGAATGAAATATTGATACAATGAAGTTTAAATAAACCTCTTTAAACATGAAATAAACATGTCCACGTAAAAAGGTTTATAATCAATATTTCATTCTCTGTAGTCAAGTTGCAATCTTTAAGTGTCCATATATATTCATTGGACCATTAGTAAGAGTGGGATTTCCACTCTTGCTATTAAAAGGAGAGAGGTTGCCTTGACAACAGTGAGAAATATTGATTACTATCTATACTGGTATGTTTATGTGGTGATTGGTTTCTAATGGTTACATATTATTCCATTTAGCTTTAAGCATTATTTCACTTATTATTTAAATAATACATGAGCAATTTAAAATTATTGCAGTTTGTAATGTTATAATTGACTATTTAGTAGTCTTCATTACATGAACATGTTTATTTCATGTTTAAAGACATTTATTTATACTTCATTGTATCAATATTTCATTCTCTGTGGTCAAGTTGCAATCTTTAAGTGTCTCTATATATTCATTGGACCATTGTAAGAGTGGGATTTTTACTCTTGCTATTAAAAAAAGAGAGGTTGTCTTGACAACAATGAGAAATATTGATTACTATCTATACTGGTATGTTTAGGTGATGACTGATTTCTAGTGGTTACATATTATCCCATTTAACTTTAAGCATTATTTCAGTTATATATATATATATATAATAAGTGTTTAAAGATGTAGTTGAGCTCAAATTGAGTCATCTAGTGATATTTGTACTTAAATTATTGTTCTATTGAATTAACATATTCTTAATCATTTTGGTTACCTTTTAATTATATTTAATTTTAGCTTGCATTCAGATGGAGTTAAAGTTACATTAATATCATTATACTTATACATTATAGTATTGTATTTATATATATATATATATAAGGTACAATACTATAATGTATAAGTATATATATATATATATATATATATATACACACACATTACAATTGCTTTGACCTTGAACCAAATGGAGTTTGTGTTAACGGGCATTAGTAATTTTACAAATTATTTGATTTCTTCCAGACAGAGTCCTGTGTCACATTTATAAGTTTTGTTATTGAGATATTGAACTTTTGGGTGATATGGATGTACTTAGTGTTCATTTTTAGCTGTCTTATTGTTCATCCCTATTGATTTTTGCAGGTAGAACTGGTGGTAGATGTAAAGTCTGCAATATGTGCATTGGATCTGGTGTGGGTTGTGTTTGTTTTATTATATGAGGCACATAATGGAGTTGTCAGTGGTATTGATTACACATTCTGTTAATATGATGTTTGGTTATAGGTGAGATAAGTGGTTTTAAGAATGACCAAGTATTGGAAAAAATGTTGGAATTTATAATTTTGGCATACCTGTCTGTTAAGTGCTGTAACTTGTTCCAATGTGATAATATGGTGTTGAGATAAGTGGTTTTAAGAATGACCAAGTATTGGAAAAAATGTTGGAATTTATAATTTTGGCATACCTGTCTGTTAAGTGCTGTAACTTGTTCCAATGTGATAATATGGTGGTAAAACATGGTGTTTGTTTAATAGAAATGGGTTGAGTGCTGGATTTTTGGTACTGTGTGAAGTCTTGTGGTTGTTGTTGAGATTGGTATTGTCTTGTTGATCATAAGATATAGCTTTTATGATGGAATTCTAAGTTGGGCAGATTGACAATTCTACCGGAGTAATACTTGGAATGCCAATATGACTGGATATGAGAAAATCCTACATCCATCTGTGTGTAATTTTCTTGTGAGAGATCAGTCATGGTATATGTATTATGTCTATGGATACTGGTCACATCTATCTGAGGTTAGTAGACATAAGTCAATGGTTTTATTGCAGGTTAGATTTATTAGTATAAAGTCTTCTCATGAGGGGGGAGCTGGTCATTAAGACTGGAGTAATAACTTCTGTTTTGATTCTCTTTGGTTGTGAGTTCTTTGGGGGGGGGGAAATGATCTTTTGATCTCAGTTGCGGCTGATTCTATTGGTGGAAGGCATAGAGGGTATGCTTCAATAATATGAACTGATATTTTATCTATGATTACTTGTGGGTAGTTTGTTTAAATATGCTGATCTGTTAGATTAATGGTATTTTGTTTTGACTTTTGCAGAATTGGTTGTAACAGTTGGATTTGTGTTGTGGTAGGTAACTTGTATGACTGATGTAGAAACACCTGGTTTGAGTCTACAACAATAACATTATCAATGTTTGCACTTGTAGATGTGTGATTCATGTTTGTGTGTATTCCACTGTGTGATTAGATATGGCATATTTGAAGATGGCATAACACCATGTCTTATTCAGTGTGCCTGAATCAGTGATGATTAGATGTCTATTTGTGTTATTTTCTTGGTGTCTTAGATAGGTTTGACTGATAGTTGGTTGAGCTTGTAATACTTGATTGTCAATGCAGTATATGGCAAGATGGACATGCTAGCCATATGAATAACATTGTGGTATTAACCCTCTTATATAGAGTCAAAACATGGCTTCCTGATTCACAATTTGCATTGTAATGGTGTCAGTGTCAATTTGGCTGTGTAATTTTAATTTGTACTCATAGTTATTGGTATAAACTAATGTAGGTGCATATTTGAGATACATGGCTTGGAATTGTATAACCTTATCAAATGACTCTATCATCCTTTGAAAATGCTGGCCATTGTAACCATGGTATATGTTCATAACAGATATGGTAATTTTGGTCAACAGTTACCAGCATATAATTATCGAGAGTTCTGATGTCAGTTTGAAATTTCCTTCATTGTAGTTGATTAAAAAATTCAATTATGAAATATCTTGTGTTTGGGTACTCTGCAATACACAGAACAGTTTTTTCACAGCCTGTGTAGAGTTGAAGTTTCATATAACAGGTGTCTGCAAAATCCATATAAACATCTGCTGGAATCTGTAATAGATAACTTTAATGAACAAGAAGAGGAAAATCTTTTTAAAAAATGTAAATAAACCTAGTGGTGTGCTATTGTTAAAATGGTCAATGATGACTTCTAGTTTATTTTCATTCCAGTTTATGGGGTTGGGGGTTTTGATTTTTATATATTCTTAGGTCTAATTCTCTGATGTTATTTTGGTTAGTTTTTCTGGAGCAGGGAAAAACAGTGGGTGATTATTGTTGATTGCAGTTGCTTTAATTCTGCAATTGGTGATTTGCATAGTTGATTTTAGTAACATTTGCATAGGTTTTACTGAGATTTGAAGCTTTGGATGCTGTGAAGATTATGATGGCACCAACCATTTGGTCAGCTGACTAAGCAGTCACCATGTTCTTTGGCTAAATCTGTGAAGAATTATCTATTTATTAAAAGTGATACTTACTAATTTGAAGTTGACACTGAAAAATGTTGTAAAATTATTGAATTTTGTTCACTGTGTCAATATATATATATATATATATATCTTTTTTCCTTAAAGTATGTGGATTTTCCTGTTTTGTGGGGTTCAAACCTAGAAAGTTGTAGAACACTGTGCAAATAATACTAAGGTTTGCTGCAAGACTATTATTATTATTATCATCATCATCATCATCATCGTCATCATCATTATTACCATTATTATTAGTAGTAGTTGTTGTAGTATTCTTCTTCTTCTTCTTCTTCTTCTTCTTCTTCTTCTTCTTCTTCTTCTTCTTCTTCTTCTTCTTCTTCTTCTTCTTCTTCTTCTTCTTCTTCTTCTTCTTCTTCTTCTTCTTCTTCTTCTTCTTCTTCTTCTTCTTCTTCTTCTTCTTCTTCTTCTTCTTCTTCTTCTTCTTCTTCTTCTTCTTCTTCTTCTTCTTCTTCTTCTTCTTCTTCTTCTTCTTCTTCTTCTTCTTCTTCTTCTTCTTCTTCTTCTTCTTCTTCTTCTTCTTCTTCTTCTTCTTCTTTTTCTTCTTCTTCTTCTTTGGTTGAAATATGGCTGCTTTTGATTCATTATTACTATACCTCTTTTTTAAAAAAATTCTAACTATAATCTTTTTTTTCTTTCTGCTTTCCAACACTATTTCAGTCTATCACTATGCAACTGATTATCACTGAAATCTATTATTTATGGAAATGCTACTTATAATGATGTCTCATATTTTTGGATTTACAACAATTATGACTACCATTACAGCATAATATCAAATTCTTAACTATCTTTATTTATTTTGCAACTCACCTACTTTGTCTGATGTTATTATATATTTTCCTACATTTCTTTGACTAAATTCAGCATACTATCTTACTTATTTATTATACTCTCAGCATTTCAAATTTCTGTCATTACATAATTATTCAACATCAATAACTGTAGATATATGTTAGCAAAAGATCCTCATTAGAAAGTAAAATCTTTTCTAGGGTTTTTTTTTTTTATAATGCAGTAGAAATATAATTTCAGATGTTTTTTATTGTACCCTAATTTAACAACAATATAACTTCTACACCTGATTATAGCTTATTGCTTTAATGTTTTTTCATAAATCATTCTCGTAACATTAGTTGTTTTTTTTTAAAAAAAAAAACTACTAAGAAATTAGAAATAAATTTCCACTTATAAATTTCACCAGCGTTATAGGGGAGGGGGTAAATTAGTTTATTTTTTTAATTATAAATAATTCATTGCAGTGCAATCACTCTCAAAAAAAAAAAAAAAAAACGTCAAAACAGTCAAAAAGACAATACTCACCAGATTTGCTAATAGTCAGATGGTAAAACTTTAAACAAACTTAACATCCATATATTTACTCTCTAGCTAAAGATAGTCAGATATTTATTTACCGATTAATGTTTGTTGATTATCTACTTTGATTTGAGCAATCTATTTTCTTGATTTTTTTGGGTCCAGATATGAATTTCAGGTCATAAACATGGCTTGATAAATCTTCTAATATATATTTCTATAAGTATTTATACTAATTTGATTTATCAATGGTCTTATAATATTCTCCAAATCCTGCAATTGTTGAGAGAACAGGAAGGAACCTCAAAGCTGAAGATTCATGGATTTGAACCCAATTGAAAAAAATAAAATAAAAATTATCAGTTTGGTTAGTTCAATAAAATTGTTGCTTCAATGAGGGCTTTGGTACATAAATATCATATGACCTAAAAAATAAACATGTCATTATTGTTCTTACTCTTACTTTCTACTGAATGAACAAATAAGTAGGAAAAATTTTCTGGGTAGAGAAATTAGCATATAAATGGAGGGTGGACAAGTAAAATAATAAATTAGAACAATATTAACAAAATGACAAAATTTTGAAAAAATGGATAAATAAAATAAACTTTGCCAGAAAAATGTACAAAATTTTTTTTTTCGATTGTTATTGGCACAATAGTTAGCAGTGTCCGTGATCTGTAGTTCAACCCCAATGGATCATGCATGTTTTTAGTTAGCTGACATTTCCAATACAAGCTCATTACTTTTTAAGATTGTGGACTACTGATGATTTGGGAGCATTTTGAACATAATGGCAGTAATAATAATGCCCATATGAATAGAAAAGTGTGGAAAAAAATAGAAAAGCTTTCTACAAGTATTTTTTATTTTGCTTTTCTAAAATGATATAGCAGTTTACACAATAATTCTCAAAGGTACTTAAAAATAAGTGTTTAATTGTTTTTAGAAAATATTTCCAAAAGTTCTTATTGACTGTTTTTGCCATGTACTTATAAAAAAAAAGGTAATCACATATTTACCTTGCTATGATGTCATGATGGGCAACATTGTTTCTACGCGCTGAATTTTATGTTTACAATGTGTCTCATTTTTTGACTGAAAATTAGAAAAGTCAGCACATAGTGCTGGAATGGGTGGGGGCCTTTAATGTTTTTGCCTGTCCAGAGGACAGTCTAATACATGTTCAATTATAAAAATCAGCATGTAGAAACAATGTTGAATATCATGACGTCATAGCAAGGTAAATACATGACTACCAAAAATAAAATTATCCGTTGAATTATCTTTTTTTTTTTTTTAAAAAAAAGGGACACATTATCAACACAACCAATTCTTATTCCTATCGATCATAAAGATTGAATATTATTTTTTTAATTAGAAATAGTTTATGTAAACAGTTTGCATTCTCTATCTGTCTAAATAATAAATAAGGGTGTACTCCGCTCCAATCGAATTAAAATCGCAAAAGCAGTTATGATAAACTGTAATATATGGACTATGTCTTGTAACAATTACTCAATGTTTTATACCTTTTAACATATAATTTATTTTTAAGTATTAGAATTTAAAGAAAATTCTTTATAATTACATATAAAAAAAGAATGAGATTTTCATTAAAATTTAAAAAAAAAAAAAAAAGATCAACTTTATTTATTATCAGGCTGCAATTCCTTACATGTTATTTCTCCTTTTACAAACCTGAAATAATCAATATTTGCACTATATTCATAATTCTAAACTTTTTGCTCTATGGATTAAACAAAACAGTGAAATTAAATAAATGTTATAAAATAAATTTCAATGTTAGTGAAATAAATTTTTGGATTAAATATTTAAATTTTTTTCTTAAAAAAAAAAAAAACAATAACAGAGATATAAACTTTTACTTTACATGTTTGTAGACAAATATTTTTTTTTTAAAAAAAAGCAGTAATAAAAAACAAAGTGGAAATAAATATCATATCCCAATCCTAGAAAATACTTGATAACTACTGTGGATTTTGAAAGTTCCAGGCTTTTTGTGATTGGATTAATACATCAGTTGTTATAATGGATTATTATTTATATAGTGTAAACATTTTTTTTTTAAATAATTGCCTAAAATTGCAAAATTTTACCATAAAAATATTTCTTAAAAAAAGAATTAAGAGATATTTTTGTAAACGTTTAAAATTTATTAAAGTAAATAAATATAAATCCTTTTAAAATAGTCCACTGCAAGGGCTTTACGTGCAGGATTCAAATATTGTAAATTTAATTTTTTTAAAAACCCGAATAAATTTTTTGAAAAAAATCAAGATTTAAGCATTGGATAATCAGTAACTATTTGGCTTTGAGTATATCAATTTAAAATTTTTATAGTTTCGATATTTGAAATTTATGTTTTGTAAATTATTTTGTTAATAGTGATATAAATTACCATGAAAGTTGTTTTTTATATGGTATAAATATATATATTTTTTGGACTTGAGAAGGGTTTTCATATAATATACCTATCCTTTTATTATCTCAAAATCATTTTAAAAAAGTGTAATGTTTATTGCTTTCATTGGAAAATATGGATTGAAAATAAAATACAATAGAAATCTCCAATTTAACAAGATATTTATGGATTAAGTTTGTGTAGACATTAAAAAACTTTTTTGTAATATTTTTTTGGGGGTGGGGGTGGACTTAAAATAGTTACTATAGTCATTTATAATTGGCTAATATTGTTGATATTAGTTGTTGAAAAAACAAAAATGTATTTTGTCATGGTAGTATTGGAGCTTTTTTTAATTAATAGTTGTAGTGAATAGTGATAGTATATTATTATTTTCCAGTTATATCCATACCTCCTAAGTATAAAAATATGACATCTTTTAAATTCAGCATATAGAAAAATATGTAAAATAATCAAAGTAGTTTTTACTAAAGGAATAACTTAATATATCCACCATTATGCTCAATTCACAAATTTAGATGTCTTTATTTGGTCAATAAATATTCCTGTTGTAGTTCAACTTATCTTCACCTAATGGACTTGTCCAGATTCCATTTTATCTTAACTGAATTGAGCATTATTCACTCCAGATCAATGAATATATGAATAGATAAGATATATCAAATAGCAGAAACAGGCCAATAGGTGATGATGCTTAATAATTTCTTTCATTATGGAATGGAATCTGATTATAAATAGGTATTCCATTGGGAGATAAAATCAGATAACAAATTACTGTCGCTGCTGAATGACAATAAGCACATTTTCCATTATATAGCAAAAACCAATGAGGAAAATTTACAGTAGAATTAGAAATTGCTAGAAATTATCCAGACACAAGGCAAACTGTCACAGAACAGCTGGAAGTGTCACTGTACCTATAAATGAGAAAAGTTATCATGGTACAGTTGAAAGTGCTAAGTAAATCTAGAAGAGCACCTGAAGTCTCTTCCTTCAATACTTGCACAGAATCCAAATGCTATACCGAGCCAACATATCAGACATACAGAGTAGTAAACATTATTGTATATATTTGTAAATATATTGTAATTGTATTTGTATGAATCTGTGTTTATTTTACATTCATATATAAATGTAATAAATCAGTTGTTATATTGTGATAATTTATGTTGTATACTTAACTATATGTTAAGGTAAATGTTCAAACATTTAACATTATCTGCATATATTTACACATTTATTAGATTTCTTGTATTAGTGAGAATCATAGTCATTTATCTTCAGTAAAAATAATGTTAGTATCAAAAACAGGTTTATTCAACTATGTTTACAATAAAAAAAAAAAAATTATAAAATAACATTAAATTTGGCAATACATTTATAAACCATTAAATTACTTAATGTCCAATATTAATAAGATTCCATGTGGAATTTACTATTAGGTGAGGAGCTAACTTCAAATCTCTTTCTTTGATATCTTTTAATTTTTGTAAAAAAATTAATATTGGATCAGGTATAACAGACTTGAAGATTAGGAAGCATCTGACAAACCATAGACAGAAAGTGATGAAAGTTGCACTTCTTATAATTGCAAAATTCCCATAAGCAAAACCTTCTATGAGTGTGTTGATAATTGGATGTTTTGGTGTATAAATTTTATTAATCAATATTCTACAGCCCTGAAGAGAGGAACAATCATTGAAAATGTGAAATATGGTATCATCCTCCCTATGGCAGAATGAGCAAACAGGGTCCAAAGATGAAAAACCTTTATACATCACAAGAAAGTGGCTTGTTGGAAGGGGATTGAGATTTAGCTTTAAAAGAAAGTCCACATATTTTGGCTCTAGATTACATCTTTTATATTTCTTTATAATGGCAAAGTTTGTACAGGTGAGAATGCTATGATCTGGGATAATTGTTGAAAAAAAAGAAGATAGGCATCCCAATAACGAAGTTTCATTGGTTTTATTTGAGTTAAAGGTGTGAGAATTTTTGCAATGTCAATTAAAACTTGTGTCAGCCAACTATCATTAATTGGAGGTGGAGTATCTGTTGGAAGAATAGATAGAAAAGGTGAGTCATCAGGAAAAATCCCATTAAGTCTTGTAATGAGGTTATTTGATTTCTGTAGACAAAGAACATGAAGTGAATGCAGTGACAAGCCATTAAGTCTTGTTGGTCTCTGCACTCTTCTTAAGCTAATAGCAACAGTTTTACCCTTCCACATTAATCTAGAGCAAAGAGAGTTTATATTCTGGATAAATTTTGAGGAGAATTTAATGAACAGCATGTAGTAAGCAATTCTGGGGAACAGTCACTTGTTGAGTAGGGCTGCTTTTGCAAATAATGATGTATAAACTTTTGAAAGTGAATCAATTATTTTTCTTGCAGAATTCATGATAGTGTCTTGTATTAATTTCCTCATTGCTGCATGAGAGAGACTCATTGGTAAGCCCAAAAAATTTTGTGGCTGAGCTGTGAAAAGGGATGGAATGGATTTTCCAGATGAAAGTCTCCATACAGCAGATTTTCTAAGGTTAAACGAAAGACCTGACTCTATGGTGAAATTGTCCATAATTTAAAATTAGATTCTGTATGAATTTTCTAGATGGTAAGAACACTGCCACATCATCTATATAGGATATGTGCTGAATGGATTTATTGATGCCAGGAATGTAAAAATAATGTTTCTATCGATTCCATATGATTTGATGGATGAAACTATTGCTACTTTTGTTTTCATGAACTAACAATGAAAGATGTCATTCATAGCATTAATAATTGGTTTCAAATTATCATTATTATGCTTAATTGGTTTGGATTTTGTTAGTATATTTTTTAATTTTGAAAGTTGGTTAATTGAACTATTTTCTATTTGAATGCATTGTAATCTGTTAAATATTGCAAAACTTTTCTTTCAGCTATTATTTGGATGCATTTCTTGCTATTCAAATATGTTATTGTATGTAAAAATATGAAAGTATACAAGAACGCTCTGAAGCTGGACCCATGAGACACGTGTATATATTTTATGATAATGAAATATCATCATTGTTAAATTTTTAAAAATTACTTATTTATAATAAAGTAATATCTTATAAATTATCACCCATATTTTATTCTTTCAATAATTTATTTTCAGTATTTATTTAATGAAGATAAAATGTATATGAATGTTTTTTTAAGTGTACGATTCCACACTTCACTGACCTCTGTATTAACATGGTATTTTTGATTGATTAAATATTAAAATATTAATTATGAGTTGAATACTTTTAAATCTAGCAGCTAATGGAGCCACTATGCTGTGGAGTGTGGAATTGGGGAGGGGGTGAAAATATTAGTGGTCTTTAAAACAAATATTTTCTTACTAAAGCAAAAGCATTTCGCAACTGGTAATGTTATCTCCAGCAAAAAGTAAAATGTACAAATTGAAAAAAAAAACTTTTATGATCTAAATGATTTTAATATATTCGTTCACACTGCAGAGTTCTTAATGAGTGTGATATAATACTTTAAGTAGAAATAACAGGGGATAGGGGTGCCATCATGATTTGTTCTGACTCAGATTTTCTAAAGCTAGCATCTTTCATCCCTGTATTAAAAAATGGCAGTCTCCCAAGGTGCCAGCTAAAGCTGCTAATGAGGCGATGTCAGGCCTTATAAAGAGTAGTTGGAGTAATTGTAAAGCACAGCGAACACCTGCCGGAAAGATTTTCTCCGACGCTCTACGTATAGCAGCGCTCTCTTAATTCTATCTGCTTATTGGGTGGAGTAGAGATTCAACAATGCAAATATTCATTTAGTTTATTTATTTATGATTTTTTTTAGCTTAAAAAATATTATCACAGTCTACAATTTAACCTCCAGATATTGTCTAAAGTATGTGTGTATGCGTGTACCAATAAAAATAAAATGTGTCAAAATAAATTTTAACTGAAAAATATTTTAAATTTGTAAATATACGCAGACTCTTTACCCATGTGGATTCATGTATACTAAGAACAGTATTCAAATGTACAGTTACTAAAAAATAATTAATTTGGAAGTTCTTTTATGGAGGTGGTTAACTAATCTTCCTTTTACTGCGCTCAGTAATACACTTCATTACTACTGATCTTCTCACTGACTTATTATATAACTTCTTTAGCTGAGGTGAAAACCGCTATTTGACGTTATGAATGATGTAATCTGAGTGTCAAATCATCTTTTCAACTGAGCAACTGTCTCATGTTTAACGTTTATGTCTCGAAACTTACATCGGTTCAGCATCATTCTAATAAGTTGATTTGTCTCACAAATGAAACTCGATCATATTTAGAAGAGTCTGTTTTTTAATAATCTTTTACTCATATTTTCTCTTTTCAAAAGAAAACCTTTATAAAACAATTGCAGGTTAAATTATATAAAATTAGTTTTAGAATCTATTTTTTATTGAATATACACATATATACTTATACATATATACTATTAAATTTTTATATGGTAAATAGATATCTAGGTTATATTAAACAGACGGGTAAAAAACAAATTTGTAAGCAATGACCAGCTTCGTTTGACTAACCTTGTTAGTGCTGTTTCTTGCTTCTCTGTTTCTCTTTAGAGTGTTCCTGGAAGTAATTTTGCATTACAATGAACTTTATTGAAGGTTGTTTTACTTTTTACTTACAACACATGCACAAATTTAATAAGTCCACACTTAAAACATTTACTTATAGAGATCAGGTATTTAAGGGATAGTTCTCGCTTAAATCCTATACTGTTAATTCTATTATTATATACTGATTTACTGATCCCAAGAGCCAAGTTTGAATTCTGACAAAGGGTAAAAAATATAAAACTAAAAAAATGTTAATTTAATTATTAAATAAATACAAAATGCACTATTTTTTATATATGTTATAATCATAAATTTAATAATTAGTTGTTATTGAATCATTAATATAATCTGTAGAAAATTTAAACAAAATCAAACTTCTAACTAACATATACATTTTTTTTTTTAGAGATAAGCTATTAGTTTTTTAAAAATTATGAACTGGAACTTATTCATTGTGTTTTTTTTTTTTTTTAGTTTCAAAACAATTTTATTAATGAATTACATTATATATGATGTACTAGGTATTTAGGTACACATTGTTTTTAAGGTCAATAGTTATGAGTGATGAGTCTTTTGGTGATGAGGTTTATAAATCAATTTGATCTGTAACTTGTTATGTTTTGAATGGTTTCTGTATTTGGAATAATTTCCAGATTTCATCATATAGAAATTTTGATGAGAGTATTAAGTCTTTATTTCTAATCTTGTTGGTGTGAGGTCTGGATCAGGAGGTGGAGAGGTGAAAACTGTCTTGCATCGAACACCCCAGATGGTGTGACTTACTCCATGTAAAGCTCATTTTTGTTTGATAAATTTCGATCTTGAAAATAATACTAAATTCTATTTTAATATGCAAGCCATATTTTTTATTTAAAGATGTATTTGGAGTCAAAATTGAAATTTTATTACTGTAAATTTTAACATATGTATATATACAACATTTTAAGTCATTAATTTCAATTACTGTTAATAAAAACAATTGAGCTGCCCTCTAGCTATTATAAATTATTAGAATGTTTTACAGTAAAAAAAATGGTCATTTTATTCTATAAAAAGTAAACAAATTATAGTTGTTAAAGGACAGTTCAAAAGCTTATATTTTTTTATGATTTGAAATTTGTCGGTTCAACTGCTATTATAATTATCATTACATATATCCCTATTTTAAAATAACCAAATCTTTATACACTATTCATATCAAAATCCTAATCTTCTTTTATCAAATTAACAGTGCACATAAAATGGTCATTTAAATAGGTTCTTACCTGGTCTTATTAGATTATAAATTTTATTTTTTATTTGATATTTAATTGAATTACTAAGCAGATTCAGATGTAAACAAAATTTTATTAAACGTAAACGAACATTGATCTTCACATGGCAGAGTTAGATTTTATGCATTTTTCAACCACTTGCAATTTTTTTTTATCTAATACGAAAAAAGCTGTGTAATACAGCATTTTAAAACTAACTGTAAATATTACACTGAACAAATTTCCACATATTAATCTTTTTTTATCAAACTAATAGTATAAAAATGAATATATTTGCTAAAATTCAAAAAAAGAATATAACAGATACATAAATATATATGTATACATTATTTTTAGGAGCTTCCATTTAATTTAAATATAATAGCTAAATAGCTGAATGCTTCAGTATAATAACAAGTACTTTCCTCAGAACTTTTTCTTTCTCAAATCATAAGAATGTGTGTTGTGAGATTTAAAATCATTATTTTTTTCTTTTATTTTCAACTCATTCTTAAATTCTTATCAACCAATAGAATTTGAGAATGAAGAGAAAATAACAAAAGAAAAATAATGCTTTTAATCTCATCACACCCAGTCCTATGATTTGAAAAAGAAACTCTGAAGAAGGTACTTGTTATTGTACTGAAATGTCAGCTATTTAGCTATTATATTTTTACTACACAGAAGCTCCCAGAAATAATACTATGAATTGATCATTTATACATGAGAATATTAGAATTAATATATATATATATATAACTCTTCTATTTTGTAGTTATTGAATTTTTGATGAAGATAATTGATTATTTTCACTATATATAGATAGATAGTTTAGATAGATAGATAGATAGATAGATAGATAGATAGATAGATAGATAGATAGATAGATAGATAGATAGATAGATAGATAGATAGATAGATAGATAGATAGATAGATAGATAGATAGATAGATAGATAGATAGATAGGTAGGTAGGTAGGTAGGTAGGTAGGTAGGTAGGTAGGTAGGTAGGTAGGTAGGTAGGTAGGTAGGTAGGTAGGTAGATAGATAGATAGATAGATAGATAGATAGATAGATAGATAGATAGATAGATAGATAGATAGATAGATAGATAGATAGATAGATAGATAGATAGATAGATAGATAGATAGATAGATAGATAGATAGATAGATAGATAGATAGATAGATAGATAGATAGATAGATAGATTTTTAAAAAATCTAAGAGCATAAATGAAAAGTGTGATTTAAAGAAAATTAACAATATTAGAAAGAGCTATTGGAGAATAGAATATAGTTTTTAAAACTTCTCAACAAATAGAATTTGAGAATAAGGAAAAAATAACAAAAGAAAAAAAATAATGATTTTAAATGTCACCATACACATTCTTATGATTTGAGAAAGAAGAATCTCTGAAAAAAGTAATTGTTATTTTACTGAAACATCAGTTATTTAGTTATTATATTTTTATTACATAGAAACTTCCAGAAATAATACTATGAATTTATTTATCCATGAGCATATTAAAATTAATATGCAAATAAAATATTTGTTGGGTTAAACTGGATATTATTTTTGTCAAGGTCATGTTTTTATCTATTTGTTCTCAAGTAGTAATGAAATTGAGATTGAAGTAGTGAATGTGATTAAGCATGAAATAGTTGACTACCTAGAATATGAGGATTAAGAAAGTATTTATTTTCTTCAGTTTCACCATTAATTGATTTCAAGTTTATATTTAGAGAAAGATATAAAATAAGAGGTATCCAAACTGGAATACATTTTGCTTCATCAGATTTATTTAAACTACTTGGTTTTTTTAATATTTCAATAGACTCTGCCATGGTTCTCAAATTGTAGTTTTCCAAATTAGAAAGTATTTTAGAAATATCAAAATCATATTTGTGACCAATTTCTAAAAACTGATGTTTTTAAGTTGTGGTTGAAGGCATTTTTATGTTTTTTAACTCTGACATTAATTCAACTATTAAATTGACTTACATAATTTTGTGAGCACTATAAATATAAAATTTTATAAATGGACTGGTATTTCAAATGTACTCTGTCTTTAGATTTATAAAAAAATAATTTATTTTGCTAGTGGAAAAATAGTCTTCATGTTACAATTAGAAAGTATTCTATTTATCTCATCAGTAAATCCTTTAATATAATGTAAAAGTACTCTATGACTAGTTAAGTTATCAATTTTATTTTATTTTGTCTTTTTAATATCAATGCTATGTAAAACTTTATATATGTTTTTATTGTAACCATTAGAAAGTGGAATATTTTAGTTAATTCTATTTCTTGAATAAGATAAACTTCTCCCATTGACAGGGAATAGATTAAAAAAATATTTCATGTTGATTATATGCCCACTCATCATTTTTCTTCATTTACTTCTACTATTAATACTTTCCTTTTGAATAAAATCTGATAAACCAGGGTACCACATGTGTCTTTTATACTGTTTTTTTTTTTTTTTTTTGCAATGATTAAGTATTATTCCTTTGTATTGTAAATACTATAGAGATGATCAGATAAGGCTTCCAGTTTATGAATAACTAAAAATGGTTCTTCACTATATCTGAATTTCTTTACTTGAATCAGACTAGGATGGGATAGTGGTGGCCATTTAGATTTTCTCCATTGTTACTCTTATGAAATACTCCTGTCTTGTAGAAAAATGGGTTGGTAACCAAATATGGTCTTTAATAAATAAGCTTGTATGCAGTTTCTTAAAAATTTAGATGCTGATGAATCATGTAAGGAGATGGTAGACCAAAGCAGTTCAATTCAGCTGACCAATAATGAGATGTTATTATCTTTGCTTTTTTGTGTGGCAGAACCAAAGCAAATAAATTCAACTGATCAGAAATAAAATGTTATTATCTTTTCTTTTTTTTTTTAAAATCAAAAGGAATATTTAGCTCTTTATTTTACTTTTCCTTCTTTACTATTACATTCATCCACACACAATACAAATTTTAATATATTTCTTGATTAAAGTTATGATTTCTGATTTCTAATATCAACTGCTTCTGTTCATCTATTATCAAATATAATAGGCAATACCATGATTTGGTTAATCTTAAAAAGCACAATTTTAGTTATTGCAAGAGCAGCTTCTTGAATAACACTTGTAAAGTCACTACCATTATATGACCTGATAAATAAGTAAAATTAGGTTTGTAAAAGTAAGATAAATTATAAAAACTTTAAAGAATTATTGTAACAAACAATGTATGTCAAATTTGTAGAAGTTATTTTTTAAATACTGAAATCTGTATTGTAACTAATTTTTGACCAATCAGAGATGGATTGCACAAATAGTTAAAATTCTTATGTTACATAAAATCAAAATTATGCTTCTATTGTAAAAGGTCATTGTTGATAATAGCTACTCTCATTCACTCATTAGTATGATTATTCCATAAGAGAAAAAAGAATGGAAAGACAATAATAATAATAATTGACTAGAATTGAATTTTGTGATAACTATTCAAATCAATCTATGAGTCACAAACAAGTCCTTACACAAAACATGTTAAGAAATTAGTCTTTTTGTTTAATATTTTGCCATGGCTGTCTTTTACCTTTTTCAACAGCAAACTTCTTTCTGAGTCTTAACTACTAATTATAGCTATGCATTGTATTTTATTTTTAGCAATATCTTGTCAATCAAAGCAATGGACATTGTTCTTTTTTAGAATGTCTAAGATAATTATTATAATATGAGCAGAATTTGTTTCTCCCACAAAAAATGTACTCATATTCATTATAAAATACTTGTTTCAAAAATATTTTGCCATTCATTCATTTCTCAAGTCTAGTTCAATAAAAATGTAATTTTACAATAGTATACATTATAATATCATATCTAGAAGCTTGAAAAACATATTGATAGGTCTTAGGATCTTGTCTTTATATGTTTTAAATTTTACAGAATTTTTACATGTTTTTTTTTTTATTGCATTTATGTTATGTTAACAATTTTATTTCCATGCTATATATTAGGTAAAGGAATAAGATCTATTATCATTTACTAGAATAAACTTTTTTTCTCATGTGTCATAGCATCAGTCAGGAAGCAAACCCGCCAACCTGGGACAACTGCTCGTAAAGTAGCCATTGCTGACCTCTCGACCACCAATGTTTGACAATAAACTTAATTTTTAGTTTACTTTCAACGTTATTTATTAAAATTTTATATTTGATGAGATAATTTTTAAGTAAATGCATAAACTTTTATTTATCTAGAGAAAACTCATCCCACTACTTCTGACAACATTTTCATGATTTATTTATTAATCTGATCTTTAATCAATATCAGTTCTTTAGTCTGATGGATATAGATTTTGAAAATTTAGAATTTTAGTTAATATGTTTAAAAGTATGTATTTAAAGTATATGTTTAATTGTTTTTAAGTCCTCCTTAATAAAGCATAGAAAAGATTATATTCAGTTTGACAATAATTTATTAATAATTATGCCAATTTCAAGTTAAGCAGGACAAAAAGCTTATTTTGTATTTCATTTCTTTCTAGCTTCTTTAATACATAGTATGTGTTGCATTACTTAATAATTACTGATGGAACTAATTTTAAATTTTAGTAAGCCATAATAAAGTAATGTTGTAAATTCAGGGCACAATTAGAGATTGATTTACATAATACCAAAATAAATTATATATATTGTTTAGCTCATATCTGCATTTGAGGGGGGGTGTGTGTAAATAAAACAAAAATTAGATATCAATAAAATAATAATTTTCTACATTTTAATTTTTTTGTTCACAATGCATATATAATGTGCACATAGACAAACTTAAATACACATTAATGTTTAATTAACAAGATGTTAATATCTAAATGTGATTTTGTTCAACTTCAGTTATTTTTGTATATTTATGCAGTTAAGTTTTTTATTCATCAAATTAGTTGTTATATTTATAAAATACAACTCTGACTTTTCTTTATCTTACATCATTGCGACTTAAATAAAAATTCCATTTACAATAACATCATGCATAAAAAATAGACATGGCTTTTTTTCCCCCCGATGCCAATATTATTAATATTTGTGCCTATAAATTGAAGTACATGATCACATTTTTAATCAATTATCTTTTCATCTTGTAATTTTATAAAATCTAATAACATATCATTTAATATTAGACAATTCTTCCAATTTATGCAATGTTTCTTGACTTGAAAGTGATCTGCATTTGTAGGCAGATAAATAAAAAACCATCATAAAAAGGCAACCCAGCTACAATCAGAGAACTTTTACTACCCTGTGCTTTCATCCACTATTATTATCTGACTTTACAACCTTTTATAAATAAAAGCTAGTTGATGTTTATCTATCATGATTATAAATCTCTAAAAAATATAATTTACATGAGCATTCATTTAGATTCAAGTAACTCTATGTTTCAGCTAAATACTATCAGGAAACTGAAAAAATCTACAGTGTTTTTTAATATTAAACTTACAAATAAACTCACTATGCTGGAAGATGCATGTTAATCAGCCTGATAAAATGTCAAAACATAATGACCTAAAGAATTGCTTTAAGGCCACAAAAGGAATCAATATATATTTTTTTAATTAGTAGCAAATTCATCTTAGTAGCCATAGAATAATATATACTATTCTATATATAAAACATACTTCTGTGACAGAAAATTGTAATTTGTGAATTCAACTCATATCAGTATAGTGGTGCTGTATTTTTGATCATGCTTATAACATGAGGTTGTGTTCAATATGCTTATCACGTGGGTTCATATCTGTTAGGTGTAATAATAGTGTGTTATCTAAAATGCTTGTAGCATGGAGTTTTTCTTTTCAGTGCAATGGCAGTGTATTCCCTACTATTATTATGAGTTTATTTTTTATTGGTCCAATGATGATGTATTGCTTGCATGCTTGTGACATAAGATGTAGTGGAGCATGTTTCTGTCAATATCATGAGATTAATTTATATAATATCATTGTCAAGGTGTTTTTTCATGCCATACTTATGACATGAGTTACTTAAATCCAGTAAAAGAAATTTTTAGGCTTTTAATTAGGCTATAATATTTTTTATGTAACCAGCTAATAGATTCATTTGTTAATCATTCAATATTGATTGGTAAATGAATACGAAGCTGAAAAATCAACTTAATCCTCCTCATCCACAAATTTATAATCCTAATCAGTAATACTTTTTTTCTTCACTATTATTCTCCAAGCGACTGGTGAAAAATTCATTGCCCTGTAATGGACAATATAATGTCTATTTTGCCTTCTTATCTTATCGTCACCAATATGTCAGTACCCAAAATATATAATCAGATATATTTTCTAAGCATCTTTATCTGCAGAAAATATTTATGTTCATTGTTTCTTTATTCAAATAAATTCTGAGAAACTGCATTATAACTTTATAATTATTTTATAAATGAATTCGAGTCTTTTGCAGTTTTCAAAAAAATAAAGATCAGTGTATTTCAGAATTTGTCTTTAATGCGCAGCTTATCACTGAATAACTTAACTTTTATTTTTTATTAAAATAGTTTGAACATTATCTCAGTTTTTTATTGTTTTATATAGATAAACGTCACTTGTGTGTGCGTGTATATATATATTTCAGTACAACTGATATAACTTCAGATTTCTTATCTCAGACATATGCCACTATGATTCGAAAAAAAGTTGTTTATTTACTGATATATTATCAAATACTTTCGATATTATTTTGCTAATCTATATATTTTTTAAAAATGAGTTAATATTTGTTAATTTACACTAACAATTTTTTAAATCCTTATTACAATTTTTTTTAATAATTTCCATATTTGCTTTTTTAAAGCAAACAAATTTAAAATGTAGATAGTTGGAAAGAATGATTTGTTTGACCTTGAGCGATATTTTTTACTATTAAATATTTATAAATATTACCTGAAAGATTATATTACATGATTATGTGCGTGTGTACTTGCATGCACATATAATCTAATTAAAAAGTATTTCTACTCCAGTTACAATATGCAGATTTTTTTTAATATAGAATTTTAAGAAATCTTCTTTGATATTAAGTAAAATAAGTAAAAAAAAAGTTAATGTAAATGCAAATGTTTATTCTATTTTATTAATTACTTTGTTAACAACATTTCATTTATTTTTTAACAATCTATTTATTAGTGATTTGATATGTTGCACAGAAGGTCATGTGATATTGAAAACCAAAGTCATGAGCGAAATGTGTTGACTAAACTGAGATGTTTAAAAATGTTGGTCTAGAAAATATTAGAGCATAGTTCAGTTACTCTGTGCATAAAAATATTAATGGCCTAATAATTGTCACACTAGTTATCATTGTAATCATATTAACATTAGACATAATCATCATACTGATATTCAATAAATTCATTATATTAATAGTGGATACAATCATCTTATTGATAGTTGAGAATTATCATAAGATAGTTATAGGACACAATCACCATGATTGATTTATAAATTTATTTTTCATCAGTTGTTGCAGTAGCTGTTAGAAGATAACCATCATCAGGTTTGATTTCATTCCTTAGAAATTTGTTGTTTGAATGTAATGATAATTATTTAATTCAATTGAAAGCCATCAACTTTAATAATTAAAACTTTAGTTTATATTTTTTCATAATTAATAAATATTTTTTATAATTTTTTAAAAAATAATATGATCATAAAATTTACCAAAACTTCCTTACATTTCATGATTTATTTCTGCTTCTAAGTATATATCACCATACATTTTCCTTATTTTTAATTATTAATCACTAAAATTATGTTACCTGGAAAGTCTAACAATTTTTTAGATAAAATCATTATAATTTGGCTGATGTTTTGTGATGGTGATATATTAGATATGATAATATATTAGACTATTTCCATCATCTATTAATAAACGTTGAGTGTATAGAAAATTTTAAACTTTATTTAAACTTTTCAAATACAAAAAACTTGTTGCTAATAACTAGACTTGCCATAATATTTTTTTTTCAAACTGGGATAATTTTGAGAGTTTATTCAATACATAAAGTAATACCTCCCATACTACATGCCTATAATTGAAAAGACCAAATAATAGACTAGTTACAAAAAATCAACCATTTTGTAGTAATAATTTTTAATTATTCTTAACTGTAACATATTATTAAAAAATTATTGATAGTTATCACTAGCATGAATTTTCTTTAAATTTTTTTATTATTATTTTTAATTGCATCAAAAAATTCAATACAATTTAGTTTACAGTTGAGTGTGTAGTGCAAAAAAAACCTTTACTGTTGATTCAGCCATTCTACCTCTTTCTTCAGACCATATGGTATTCACTATTGAGATTATCCTTTCAATGGGTGCAGATATATTTGGCAGGCTAAAAATGTATTTTATCATTTGGATAAGCTTGGACAATGAAATATTCTACCTGAAATGACTGAATAAGAATCCATTTTTCTTTACACTTTTTATTTTTCTAAATATCATAGTGTGCCTCCCAAAAAGCTTTTGCAATCATCACTTTATCAAATAGTCCATCCATGCTTATTACATAATTTTCAGAAGTTTTGTTATTTTTTTCACCTGAAACATCAATTTCAATCCAATTTAATTCATTGTTTTTATCCCAATAAATGTTTCTGCTCCATCAAAACTGTTTCTATAGCTCAATGTAAAAAAGACACCAGTCATAAAATTTTGTAAATACTTTCAGGATTGTATTATTGTTAATACTTCCATAGTTGTCCACCATTTTAAAAATCTTTTTTTTATTTCTTGAGGTGTAAATTGATTATCAGATCTTTCCTCAAGATTTGTTTAAAATTTTTTAAGTTCAATGACAATATCAGTTGCACTTGCTCTTGTATTTCCATAATTAAAATAGTTTTATTAAATAATTTGAGTTCCTTTGCACAAACCACAAGTATAATTCAATACAATCATTATCAAAGGACTGTTTTATCAATGCTGGACAGCATTCTTGTGAAATAAAATATGACTTTTATTCCTCATGCATTTCAAGAATTCTATCAATAGCTGGAAGTAGTGAAAAAATAGGTGTTTTTATGTGAAGTAGCTTTTTATATTCTATATCAACAAATTAACAGAGTGCTTTCAGTTGACTGATGCAAATAGTATAAACATGAAAATATTTATACATGTTCATTACTAAGGCAGTTGTGAACTATGTGAGCACTGCAATAAATGCCTACAATATTTCTTTCCCAGTCATTTTTTTAATCTGTTGTAAATATTATTTTCCCCTCTCTGTTTAACATCTCTAAAGTTTGTATTACAATTATCTTTACAAAATCCAATAATTTTTATTTATTATATTATGAATTTTGATTACTGACATCAAGTGGTTTGTCAGTATTTCTGAAGTTTCACTAGAAACTGATTAAAAACCTAAAAGTTTAACTTTTATTCCATAATATGGCACAAAATACCACACAATATATGACATAGTTTTAATGTCTCTTCTGTTGAAAAAATCCATTGGTATTCTCACAAAATTTGTTTTGTTTAAATCTTCACAAAGTTGCTGAAACAGCAGTGGCTCAATCACATTAACAGTGACAGCTTTACATTTTGTTCTGGATAGTTTAACTTCTGTTTCAAAAAGAATTGTTATCAGTTTAGATGAATAATCAGCAGATTTAAAGCTAAAACTGAATAGCAACATAAAATGCAAAAATTGCTTTTTGGGCAGCTATTTAAATTTCTTGGTCACGTTGATTGGCATTTTTAAAATTTGACATTATTTTTAAAATTGTACATACAGTCAGTAGACTAGCCTTATGTTTTGCATATTTTAAGTGATTTTTTTAATGTTCAACCATCCACCAATGGGTTTTCAAAAATTCTGAAAAATACTGTTCACATTTCACTTTGTCAACATAATCAAAACACTTTTTTTTTTAAAAATAATATTTTTTTTTAATTTCTCTGTAAACATAGAAATTTATTTTCGCTTTTTGGTAATGTACTCTATATAACATTACCTCAAAAATAATTACACCAACTCATAACATGAACTCAACTGGAACTGTGCATGCACAGCAATTGAGTGCAGAAAATATGCAAACTAATCTTCAAACCAGGAATTTACCATTTAAATGAACTAATTATGATACAAATACAGTTGTTGTACACTCTAATTAATAAATTTGAGGTATGTATTGAGTAGTTTATATTTTTATCAATTTTTTTATATAGAATTCTGTGTATATATTTGGCACTTTTTAATTTTTATCAAATAACTGGGACAAAATTATATACTGGCAGGGTTTCTGGGAAACCTTCAAAATAGGACAGTCCCAGTAAAAATGGGATGTGCAGTAAATCTAGTGTACACTAATAGACAATACAGGTTATTCTGCCTCTTTTCTAGGTGATGCTGATCTGACCAGTGACAGTTTTAGCATAGAAGTTGAACTCACACCATTAGGATTCTTGAATATCAAATATAAGGCAAACTCTCTAACCAATCAAGTATTCTGTCAAAGGCTTTTAATGAGCAGTTTACATGGAGATATTAAGAGAAATTATCAAAATGATTAATAAGAATGAGTTCTCATTTTGCAGTGGATATGTAGATTATGAAAAACAATTTTACTCTATAAGCATTCTATTGTGGTGGAAGCTTTGTACCTTCATGATAGAGATCAACCATATTATCAAATTCTGAAGAATAAAAATTCAATAATGATATATATAGTTCACAGAGAATTGGTAAGAGTGTATTTGGAATGATTTAATATTTACAAAGCATTTAATAATAGTTTTATTATCATTTCAAATGAGAAACTAAGAAAATAAAAATAAAGAAACATTATTTAAGTCATCTAGAATGATGTATATTTTTTAATTAATGCTTCAAAGCATTAAAAAATGTTACAAATGTTTTCAGAAGAAAACAAAAACAAATAGTAATAACGATAAATGCTATAAATGTTAAAGTAGTGATTTATTGGTTTTCATTTTAATGAAAAGTAAAAGAAATATCGTAGTAATATATTAGAAGAATCTATTAACTATAACAAATCTTGTTATATTATTAATATATATATAAACATGTATATATTATTAATATATATATAAACAGTAAATAATATTAATCATAATATTAAACTTGAATGAAGGCATATGCCTGTGTTATTTTTCATTAATGTAATTTACCAAACTTATATATAGACTTGTGATTTAATTCCTTAGTAAAATAATGTTACAAAAATTTTAAAATACACATGGAATGATATAAAAAAGCCATGGGGTATAAAAAATACATCAATAAAATAAGGAAATTATATATATATATATATATATATATATATATATATATATATTGTGAGTTTTGTTTTTATGAGTGCATCTCATCTTTTAATTCAATCCTATCACAACCATCAACAGTCCTGAAGTCAGTTCAACCCCCATATTCATTTTCCACACATGCCGAAGAGCACATGTTACAATTCAGTTTTATATACACATTATTTTAGAGCTATTTAATGTAACTATATATAAAAATAAAAATGAGATAATATCCATGTAAATAGAAATAACCTTTAACCTTTGATGTTAATAAAAAATTATGAATTACTATGAATTAACAATCCTTGGGGCCAAACCAATGTTTTCATGAAACCTATAAAGTTCTTTTGTTTGATATTTTGTTAAAGTAAAAGGGTTCCTCTTTTATTTTAAATCCAAGGTATTATATAGATCTAAACTCTTAAAGCTATTTTTATCAGTGTGAGAAAATGAGATGGCATCTTTTCTATTTTCAGAATGTCAAGAAGGATGCTATTCTTTCACATTCTCACACTTCTAAAATTAAATTTATGAGTTTAAATCCATATAAGAACTTTAACAAAAAAACTCAAACAAAAGAGCTATTGTAGGTTTAAAGAAAAAAATTGATTTGGCCTCAGGGTTGGTCAATTAATAATAATTGATAATTTCTTGGTAACATCAAATGTTAATGGTCATTTCTATACACATGTATATTATTTCCTCATTTCTAATCTTTATTGTAATAACAGTCCATGGAAATATATAATTCAACATATACAATTCTCTGGAGAAATTTAAAGTATTATTTGCAGAATATCTAAAAAAATATTATTGGTTCACATTCTTACACCTATAAAATAGCTTTATGAGTTTAAACCTCTTTTACTTAAACAAAAACTCAAACAAAAGATAGGTTTTTGTGTAGCATAGTTTGTCAATTAGTAGTAATTGATAATTTCTTGATAACATCAAAGGTTAAAGATTATTTCTATTTACATGGAGAATATCTCATTTC
Source organism: Epiperipatus broadwayi (assembly GCA_028023455.1). Classification (NCBI taxonomy): domain Eukaryota; kingdom Metazoa; phylum Onychophora; class Udeonychophora; order Euonychophora; family Peripatidae; genus Epiperipatus; species Epiperipatus broadwayi. The sequence continues at coordinate 330,159 of JAQFVV010000541.1, forward strand.
TATTCTTTATTACAATAACAATCCATGGAAATAATTATTACATTTTCATTTACCATTGTCAAACTTCCTCCACTTGCAACTTTGATGCCATCCATTTCAGATAAATATACTAATGATTATTACTAATCATTATCAAAACTAGAGATTATCTCTAGCACAGATATAAACTTTAAACCTCAGTTAAATATTAATATGTCTGATCTTTTAATTTTACACACACACGGAGTTATTCACCTTTCTCTGTCCAGTATGTAATATCTTTATAGATATAATAAACACCTCCATACTTCCCCATTCTTTTTAAATTCATATAAATAAAGCTACAATAAAAGACAAATGACCCTCAAGATGCATTTCGTGCTGAACCAGAACTCATCAGTTGGCCCAGGTCACTATCCCTCATATATATCTCTATTATATGCAAAGTATTTATCTAGAGTAAATTGTTACATTTTCATTTACCATTGTCAAACTTCCTCCACTCGCAACTTTGACGCCATCCATTTCAGATAAATATACTAATGATTATTACTAATCATTATCGAAACTAGAGATTATCTCTAGCACAGATATAAACTTTAAACCTCAGTTAAAGATTAATATATCTGATCTTTTAATTTTACACACACACGGAGTTATTCACCTTTCTCTGTCCCGTATGTAATATCTTTATAGATATAATAATTATATATATTATAATAGTATAAATAAATTAAATTGTCTTAAGTGAAAGATCTTATTCAAACTTCCTTTGGACTGTGATATGTAATGGTATTAAGGAATAGCATAAAATGTTGACCACCAAATGCAATGATAATTAAATAAATAAAACTCATAGAATGATTATCTAATGTTCAGAATAATTAATATTATAATTCATGAATAAGAAATAAATATAGAGACTCTCAACATGTAGATTAATTCAGAATGAAATATAAATAACTAAATCCTTTAAATTATTAAAATATAGTTTAAATTATACATGAATTTTATTTGAACTGAAATATATTTTTAAATAGGTTACAAAAATTGAAACTTTTTTACAGTATTAAAATTATGTACTATTCAAATATCTTATTAATTTATAATATTATTTAACTTTTTAGGGATTTATTTATAGAATTCATTTCAGTTAATATATATAAAGGTGTGAATAAATTTTAAACAAATGAGTGTAATAATTTAATTATTAATGATGACAAAAAATAAGTTTAATTAACAAAATGAAAATTTATTAATATAAAAAATGATAATATATATAAAGACAGATATAAAATTAAGAAGCAAATAAAATATTTCTTGTCGAATAATTTACAGTTGAATTGATTACTATACTATATTATTTTCTGGATATATCTCTCATGTGATACATACAATACACTAAGTAATCAAAAAAGATTATACACTAGCACAAATAAAATATATTTTGAAAAAATTAATTAATATGTTTAATTTGTTTAATATTTTATTATAATTACTAATTTATATTTCATAAAATATTGTTATAAATGTTTATTAAATATACAAACTTTCATTAACATCACATATGAATATTTATACTTGGAAATTTATCTTTACTTTTTTTAAAATATGAATAAAGAAACAAAACATACAATTCATTTAAACAAGCTCAATTTATCTTTAACAAAATATATTGGATTTTTTTCATGTGTCATAACATCGGTCAGGAAGCGAACCCGCTAACCCAGAAAAATTGCTTGTAAGGCAGCTGTGCTGACCACTCGACCACCAACGCTTTTTATATTCATTTACTATTTATTTTAACCTTTTGTTTTTGATAATGATGTATTTGATTTGTCAACACATACAGAATTTATAAAAAAATATATTTCTTGGTAAACTTTTATTTTTTATTCATAAGGAATGCCCATCAAATTGCAACTCCATCAAAAATACGTTTATTATGCACAATAAAATGTTATAATCTACTTATTCATCTTATATAAACACACACAAACCAAATAGTAATTTATTGTTCAAAATTTTCTATATATTCTTCTAAAAATCCCACAATGTTTTCAATTGTGTAGATGGATATCATACATTACCCATAATTATTGCAATTTATTAGTGTTCCAATACAGTTTTTTATTGTGATGATTTGTTTTTATTTTTAGTAAAATATTCCATAATTAACATTTTATAGCATCTAATACTCATTTATATAAAAGTAATAACAATAGTTAATTTCTCTAAATTATCCTTATGAAGTATTGAGATGATTTTTAATTAATATTATTATATTTAGATTCTCAAAAAACTTGAAGTCATTAAGCAGATGTTTTATGAATTTAGCCCATAATATTCACTTTACATTACAATTAAAATTATATATATATACAAACTTTTGTACATTTTTACTATTAAGACAAAAAATGAGAGAGTGGGTCTAATCAAAGATCAGTGGCTTAAATATTTTCTACCTGATTATGTCATATTTATGTTATTATCATAGATATTGTTTCAATGGAATTTCATGTTATAACTTCATTTTTACTTGTTTCTATATTTTTCTCAATGAAAGTTCAAATTTATCTATTTTTTCACTCTATAAAAGTTCTTTTTAAAACATATCAGTGTTTTATAATGTTAAAATATTTTTAAAACTTTCTAAAAATAAATATTAACTATATAAATGTTCAGACATTTAATACAGAAAAGTTAGATATATATTTTTATAAATTTTAGCTCTTATTTATGCTTAGCATGCTTTCAATGAACAATTCATCATATTCATAGCTCTTTTGGATCTTATTATAAATGATCTTTATATATAATTGATAGCTATTTTTTATTTAATTATTTAAATTTATTCAAATATATTTAAAGTTCTTCAGAGAGCCCACTTTTTTGAAAGGGGGTGATGGTATTTTTTGTGTATCTTTGCCTATAATCCAAGCCTCTCCAATCTTTATCTCCCTATCCTCTCTCACAGGTTTTGCCATAGACAGATTGAACCATGACCTAAGTTCCAACCATGTTTTATGAAAACAAAAGAGCACTCACTATTTCCCTTGATCTTATTATAAAAATAGTTGTGATGGGTCAGCTTTATTGATAAATTTGCCCTCAATTCTCTATAATGGATGTATTTGTATTTGGCTTTGTCACACATAATTTTCTAACTTATTTGATATGCTGCTTCTTTATTCATTTTATCTTTTGAGTTATCAGCAGTTTACTTAGTGAAGGGGAGACTGGAAACATATTTTTCAGAACAAATGTTTGTTTAACTTTTGAGTCACTTTTGGCATACATGGGAGGCATGTCCATTTTTGTTCTTGATAGATTGAGATTATAAAGGTCTTTTTAATTTCCAATAAAATCTATCTATTTGGGTTTTTAATTTTATTAATGTTATATCTTAGCTTTGTACATCTTTGATAATCTGTCAATATTGATTTTTCAAACAATTTTGAATTTACAGAGTTTTAAATTTCTGTAAATAAAACCTTTAAGACTGGTATATTTATGGGCTATAAGAGTTAATGATTTGTTTTAGATTGCTCCTTTAATGTTTATCAGTTTCAGTATTATTTTGAAGTTTAAGTGTTGAACTGCCTTTGAAAAAAAAAGATCCAAAAATCTAAAATTTTGGTTCTTGTCTTCTCTTTCAATGGTCTAAATTAAAGAAAATGTCTGCTCTAATTTTTGACAAATTTTTGGGATTAGTTTTTGACCTTTACTGAACAATGTGTCATCTATATACGTAGTATATAATACATTTGTGGGTAGGGATATAAACTTTTGTATAATTCTGATTTAAAAATAAAATTTAGTTTTATAAATCAAATACAAAATAAATTCAAAATTATATTTAAATAGATTAGACATTTTTTATTTATCTATTTTAAATATCAATTTTAAAAAAGTTAAATATTTTAAAGTAATATTTTAAATACCTAAAATTTTTATGCTTTTATAAATCACAAAACACAAAAAACACATACACATGCATACACACACTTTAACAATAATTTAATGGAATATTTTTTTTACATTTACGGCTAATTTTTGAAATGCATGCAGTAAATAAAATATCAACAAATACATTTATCAACACATACTTTATTATTGTCATTTTATAAAACTATATACTTTTATTAATATATTCTTAACATAATATATATATCATTAACATTGTTATACCATTTTAAGAATAAACAATATTGATCTTAAAATTTTGCCATGAGATAAAATTAAAATAATAAATTTTGATAGGTAGCTTGTTAAAAATAAATACAGCCATTATTTTATTATGATTTGTCATCAAAATTACTATTTAATAAGAATGTAAACTATTTTAATTACTTTTAAATAAATTTAGACAAATTAAGAATTAAAATAAAAAAAATAAATTAACAAAATTTTTATGTAATTAATATCACGAATTTAAATGCAAGTTAAAATAATATAATATATATAGATTTTAAACATGTATTCAATTATTTACATTGCTGAAACATATGAACCAAGATGTGCAAATAGTCAAATCATCTCCAAGTTCCATGCTGAATTAGCACTCATCAGTTGGGCTAAATCACAACCTCTGACACATATTTTCATCATTTGCTCAGGATATATATTGTGCCCTTTTGTATGGGTCACCAGTTAATTTTTGTGCTAATCTATTAAAAATTTTAAATTTAAGCTATATTTGAATATGTGATGTTAATTTTGCTTATGGTAATATTTCAAAGGGTTTATGTAAAGCAATCTATGAGTATTTGATATGTAAAATTGTGCTGATATTGAGAGAGACATTTTAAATGATGATGATTATAATATATAGTTGGAAAAAATGGCCATAATCAATACTGCATTAATATATTTAATAAGTAGGTATTTAAAACTAAAAGTGTTTAAAAAACAAGTTAAAATTAAATACATATGTTTATTGTTGATAAAATAATATTATAAAAGAACATAAATATTTTAGTTATTGTAAGTACTTAAATAAAAGATTAATATTTGATTTTAATAATATTGGATAATTATTTTAAAATCTATTATAATATCTTATTTATTTAAAAATATTTATTTTAAAAAAATGCAATTGTTAGTTTATTTTTAGACGATGACAAGCGTTTCTTGTGTTGTAGAGAACAGATGTTAGTTAAATAAACACACACATGCTTGGAAGTTGTTTAATAAAGTTGCATAACTATTTTTTAAAAAAAATCATGTTATAAAATTTATAAATAATACGTGAGCTATCACGAGATAAAATAAAGATAAATAAATGTAGAATATTAAATCTGATTTTAGAATATTGCTTTGAAAATATAACGTATAAAAAGACTTAGTGTATTTTAAATAATTTTATAAAAGTTAAAATTAAAATCAAGTAGGTAAAAATATTTTTAGAGAGATATTTTATGGATTTAAATAAATGATAAAGATTATTTTAGAAATTTAATAATGTAATAAATATTAAATATTAAATAAGTCATTATTTATTTTTAATTTTGTGTTGTTGGTAAATATGTAAATAAGCCAGCAAATTGATTGTTTAAATGTACCAATCAAATGGGAAGTTTCTTCCGGTATAAAAGCTCAGGTCAATTGTTAGGAGGGGACTCGGTGATTGATTTTTCAAGTTAATTGTGTTATTAAAAATAGCTACGTAAATTTTGTAGACGCTTTTAAAATCATTTTTCAAAATTATAAGAGTGTCTTGTAAATAAGTTATAAAAGTTTTAAATGATAGACATGCAGTGTTAATTTAATTTTCCCTATCGATCGTCTCTATATCAAGCTCAATTTACAAGCAAATAGTCATGGGAACATCATATATAGTGAAAATATATCGGAAACTTTATACTAAAAGTATGACAAACGCTGGATTAGTTCGGATAATTACGAGATGGAGAAAAGTAATATTTTGGATAGTATATAATTTTAAAAGCTAATTGCTATTGACTATTAGAAAATTAAATACTTTAAAGAATAAAATACTTCTTTATAAAGAAAGTATTTTGTAAGATATAAATTTATATATATCTTAAGGAAAGATATTAGAAATGAAAGTAGCTTTGAATACTTGCCTTGTTAAGTCTTTATGATTAAAAGACTGAATGTGGACAATTTTAAAAAGGCAAATAGATTAAAAATATATTTAGCTAGAAATCTTAATATAATAAAGATTATTGTATTGAAATAATTTAAACGCTGGTTGTTTAGATGAAAAAGCTTATTCTTACCTGGATATTTTGTTAAGAGATGCGCAAGTGGACGTCCCAGTCAATTTTAAAATAATTAAATGATAATTTTTCATAAACTATAGACTAATTTAAAATAATAACTTTGAATAATATTCTAGAAAGAATTAAAACAGGATCCTATAAACTATTTTAATTTTATTTTATTTCTTATGGAAAAATTAACTTTTATTTTGTTTAAAAAGAACGTTTTCGTTTTTCATAAACTTTTAAAAAACACGTGGTGGACCGGAAACAGGAAATGATGTTCTAATGAATATGTGCCTACGATTAAAGAACTTTATGGTGAAAAGGAAACATCGCTGGAATTATGTAATATGAATTTTGTTTATTTATCTAATATAAAAGTTAAATAGTATTAATCTATTAAAAATAAGATAGGTACATTTATTAAAATAATAACTAAAGTAATATAATAATTAATTGCATAAGTTTATTTTATAATTAATATAAAACGTAATATGTTAAAGAATGATCGTGAGTGTAAATGTGAATTATTTTATGAAGCTGTAATTCCGAAGAATATTGGAAGATGGACTTAAATCATTATTGATGGTAAAAATTGTATAATAATAATAATTTTAATGTATTTAATATGTTTTCTTTAGATCAACCGAATGATATGTTATTTTTGAATGAATGTATGATTATTTTAAAAATACACACACATTATATTGGCAGTGACAGTTTTATTTAAATATGCATAATTTGAATTTATGAAATAAATACGATGCAACATTACATAAGAAGCTTAGAAATAATTATATGATTCTTTCGTTAATAAATTTTGATATTGTTTTTATGTTATAGTATTAGAATTATATTTATTATTTATAAGTAATTATTTTTTTATTGCAAATTAGGAAGAGAGTTAAAAGTCTATATTTTATTTTTATTTTATTGGACAAATTAAGTTAAGTTTTATGTAGAAGTTTATGTTTGAATTAAAGGTTTACTGAATATAGATGACGTAGTATAAATAGTTTGGATAATTAGTGGTTATTTAAAGTTGAAGGTTGTTTTCCCGGAATTTTAGATAAGTTTTAGAGGATGTTTTGTAGATAAAAGTTTATTAAGAAGGAGTAGAATAACACATAAAGTAAAGTAATAATTTTAAACAGAAAAGAATCATAGAATTTATCTAATATAATACTTTATGAATTTGAAATTGATGAATAATTAAAATATTATTATTTTAACAGTACATATATGTAATGCATATTTGATAAAACATGTAACATGAATTGCAATAAGTGAAATATAAAATTGTAATCAATTCTTGGTTATTACATTACAAGGATACATTAGTTTCTATATTATGCTATTAAAGTAATGCTGATAGTAAAGTAAACACATATTAGTACATGATGAAATGAATAGCAGTAATACTTAAGTGATGTAGCAATTTAATTAATAAAGTTTAATTGTTTATATATGCTATATAAATATTATTTACATAAATTTTTTCTGTGTAATAATTGAAGTTCACTGATATTTATTTAAAGTCTAAGTTTTGAAAACATACTTCAATGTTATTAGTACAGCATTTTAAAGAATGTATAATTACTTATTGGGAGTATGAGCTAATAACAGTGTAAACATCTTGTATTATTATTTTCTTATTTTTATTTTCTTTTGTTTTCCTAATTTGAACTGTAAATATTGTAAATAAATTCTTAATCAAAGTTAATGTAAATAAATTTGTTTAATTTGTTTTAAAAGTGTGTCGAGTTCATTATTTTGCACCACAGCATTTGACAACAGATAATTTGAACAAACATAATATTTGCACAATGTGAATTTATTAATATTATTTTAGAAATAAATACAATATTTTCCTGATTATCATTTATAAGAATTGATTGACATTAATATATCATATTACAATGGTCATAGAGTAATTATCATTCATAAGATGGTTATAATACACAATATAAGAGTACAAGATTATTTATTGCCACAGATTAATAAATTGTAAGATTTTGATCTATTCCAAAATTAAGATACTATATGAAGATAAAAGATATATACATGATCATTTATTTATTTAATGATTGATGATATAACAGAAATAGATAAGATTAAGTTATACCCTAAGATTTGTATTGAGTATTATTATTATTAGAATAAGTTAGGTGTACGTAGGTTTGATATAAAATCCTTTATCATACTTATTTACATGAGTTATCATTATTTTAAGATAATTAGAAGAACCTGAGATTATTTAATTATATTTTAAAAATAAAAGTTAAGATTTATTTTTATTATTATTAAAGATAATTTATTTTATTTAAAAGCCATAAGAATGCTATAAATGTAGTATTAAGTTAATAAGGAGGTAATAGTATTCTTATGCCATTGAGACAATGTATTAGGAGATATTGACTCAATGTAAATCTACTTATTACTTTTTAACTTTACTTCACAGTCTCATGATTTTAATAAATACTTATTTTATTAGTACATACTATAGAACTATATTGATTTTAATAATTGATAATAAATTTAATTAGAATATGATAGTATAAAAGTAAATTAAAGATAGATATGCAAATTTTAACTGAGCATTATAATTTAATTAAGCTAGTCGTATTTCATATTATATTATACATCGAGAAGTAAGGGTACAATATATATATATATATATATATATTGAACCAGATACCTTCTCAGCTTATGTCTATAAAGATTTTAAAAGGGGAAAGAAAATATTATTTAAAATTTGTATTTTTTTTTTGTTTGTAAGCATGCATGCCATTAAGCATGTACTCGATTATATTTTGAAATTGTAAAAATATTTTGATTTTAAAGAGTTTTGTTTGGGATAATCCTTTTCATTTTTGTTTTCTTTTTAATCTATTTTAAAATCAGAGATATTTTTAAATTTATTAAAAGTAGTATTAAAAAGAAATCAGATAAGATAAAAAATAGTCCTGGTTAAAAATTTTAATTAAGATCTAGTGAGAGATAAATAATAGGCCTGGTTAAAACTTTTAATTAAGATCTGGCAGGAGATAAAAACTAGCCTCTGTTAGATTTTAAAATCTAGCAGGAATTAAGAATTGTATATAAAAGCTCATTTTTTTGATTCTCAGATATATTTTATATTTGCTAATCTTTGACTGCATATATATATAATTATAATTGAAATAATATTTTTAACAGTTTAAAAACAATTACAAACAATCCTTAAATCTGCAGAATTACTTTCGGTTACTTTCTAACCTGCCCCCACTGCCATTAAATTCAAAAACCAAAAGTGGAAGCAAACATCATCAATTCAAATTCCACGAATCTTGTATTTTAATGTTAGAAGCTTGTCAATTTATTAAATGCGTTTAATTCCTGTTTATAAAAAATTGCCACTTTAATTTTTCTTTTACTATGGTTTCTCTCTTCATGAAGAATTTTCATATTTTCAAAATTAAATTTAAATTTATATTTACATGTTTTTTCATGATCAAAGAAACTGAAGGAGATATTAAATCACCATTATTTTTATTTTTTACACGTTTATATAACAATTCATGTTCCTTCAATTTTTTCTCAATACTGCACCTAGATTCACCTATATATGACAGCATACAATCACAAAAAATTTGATATATGACATTACTTTTTTGCTTGACAGGTATGACATCCTTAGAATTATTGACTAATTTATTAATATTGTTTGGAACGTAGAATGAAATATTAAAAACATTCTTATATAAATCCTTAAAAAAATTTTACTTGTGGATTTGAAATACATGGAATAGATATCCATTTTTTACTATTCATCTTCATTTCTTTTAAATTATAACAATTTTTTTTTTAATTGACATAAAGTATTGTTTATTTGTTCTATTTTATAACCAACATCAAGCAATTCCTTGGCAAATATCTCAATATTTTTCAGTTTATCACCTTGGTAACAACATAATTTTTCATTCTGAAACAAAAAAGATTTAAAACTTGCCATCTTATGCATCATTGGTACTTTTTATTTACAATTTATATATCCTCTTTTTTGCAGTGGCTTAATTATTAGTTTATAATTTAATATACTGTTATCTCTTGTGATCCTTAAATCTAAATAGTTAATCTTATTGTCCTGTTCTTTTTCAATAGTCCATTTCAAGCCATTCAACTTATTTAATTCCTCTATAAGCAAATTTATACTATTAGTATTTCCACAAGCAAAAACATCATCCACATATCTTTTGTAAATTTTAATATCTCCAAAAATACACATATTTAAAATACTACTCTCATATGTAGATAAAACAAAATTGCAAACTTGTGCAACCCCAGGCAAACCCATAGGCCAACCTTTAGTCATTTTATAATATTGACCTTCAAAAGATACAACAATGTTAATTAAAAAAATTTAAAGAATCAATGATAAATTTTATCATATATTTACAAATATTTTTACTTTTTAATGCATGTTCAATTATTTTTATGGAATTCATTCTATCAATGGATCCATACATTTCTGTAACATCCAATGAAGCAATAACATCATTTTCATCAATCATTAAATTGTTAATACTATTTACAAAGTCAAACAATGAAGCAATAGTATTTTCCCCAAATCCTAATAAGTCTTGTAAAAGTTTACCAATATATTTAGAAGTCTGATATATGAAGGAACCACCAAAATCTATCATAACTCACAAGGATTACCTTCTTTATGTAATTTTATATTTGCAAAAATACGAGGACATATAGCACAAGGAGGATATATCATATAGTATACATTATTATTTAAAATTTTATTTTTAGCACTTTTTAAAATATTATTAATAAACTTTATTCTTTGACCATCCATATTATAATCTTCAATCAAAAAGAAACCAAGTTTGTCCATTTGCATTTTAATTTTATCAATATATTGACATTTCGTCAACAAACTCATATGCAAACCTTTATCCTCTTTCAAACAAATCATATTATCAATCCTCAATTTCCGTTTAAATTCCGAAATAGCCAATTGCCATGATTTATCATAAGATATTGTATCAAATTTATTACAATTAATTTTCTTAATAATATCAGCAAAATTATCATTACCAGGAATCATTTCAAATGAATTTTGAACAGCTGCAATTAGTTCCAAATTATAATCATTCCAAATACCACCAATGTATTTAGCTCCGTGACTTAAAACGTATTTCAGAATTAAATGTATCCTATTATTTGATAAATTAACAAAGTTTAAATCATTATAAGCATGTGGATATCTCTTAATAAATAAAAAAATCAACCTTTTTTTTCAAATTTGTTATATAATTTACGTTAAATTACTTTAAATCCATTTTCACAAATAATTTTATATTCGTTCCAAGTACACCAGTCATTTAAAATTATTAAATGTTCAATTGCTATCAAATATTTATGAACATCAAAAAGTTCCTTTTTACAACTTTTAATAATATTATTTAAAATAATCAATTTTAATTTATCCAAACATTTTGGTATTAAATTTATGCAGCTGTTCAACTTTATGCTACAACAATTCGGGAATACCTGAAAAATTTTACAATTCTTGAAAAAACGAAGTTTGCACTTCAGCTTAATAATCTTTTTACATTGTCTCTACCATTCCTTAATGATCCACCATTTTCTAAAATTACTTAAATCTATTGTGTTCAATCTATGTAAAATAAATAAAATATCCGTTAATTAATAACATTATTGTAATTATAATTGAAATAAAATTTTTAACGGTTTAAAAACAATTACAAACAATTTTTAAATCTGCAGAAGTACTTTCGGTTACTTTCTAACCTGCCTCAACTGCCATTAAATTTAAAAACCAAAAGCGGAAGCAAACGTCATCGATTCAAATTCCACGAATCTCGTATTTTAATGTTAGAAGCTTGTCAATTTATTAAATATGTTTGGTTATAAAATGGAACAAATAAACAATACTTTATGTCAATTTAAAAAAAATTATTATAATTTAAAAGAAATGAAGATGAATAGTAAAAAATGGATATCTATTCCATTTATTTCAAATCCACAAGTAAAATTTTTTAAGGATTTATATAAAAATGTTTTTAATGTTTCATTCTACGTTCCAAACAATATTAATAAATTAGTCAATAATTCTAAGGATGTCATACCTATCAAGCAAAAAAGTAATGTCATATATCAATTTTTTGTGATTGTATGCTGTCATATATAGGTAAATCTAGGTGCAGTATTGAGAAAAGATTGAAGGAACATGAATTGTTATATAAGCGTGTAAAAAATAAAAATAATGGTGATTTAATATCTCCTTCAGTTTTCTTTGATCACGAAAAAACATGTAAATATAAATTAAATTTAATTTTGAAAATGTGAAAATTCTTCATGAAGTGAGAAACCATAGTAAAAGAAAAATTAAAGAGGCAATTTTTATAAACAGGAATAAAATGCATTTAATAAATCGACAAGCTTCTTACATTAAAATACGAGATTCATGGAATTTGAATTGATGACATTTGCTTCCACTTTTAGTTTTTGAATTTAATGGCAGTTGAGGCAGGTTAGAAAGTAATCGAAAGTACTTCTGTGGATTTAAGGATTGTTTGTAATTGTTTTAAACCGTTAAAAATATTATTTCAATTATAATTACAATATTGTTTTTAATTAACGGATATTTTATTTATTTTACACACATATATATATATATTCACTAATTGTGGACTCCTTATGTCTTATATTTGTTATTTTCTAATTGCAGATTGTGAATTAAGATTTGTGTATTATAAATTGTGAAGTGAAAATTGCTGACTACTGTTTTCTTTTGCTAATTTTGAAGTCAAGACTGCTAATAGGGTAAGTGTGGATTGTTAACTGCTAAAGCCCCAATTCAAAGAGACAAAAAAGAAAATGACCATACATTGACAATGCAGAGTCTACCAGCCTTAAAGAACCATATTAAATGTATACCATGCTAACACTATTCCAAGATAAACCCTGGAGATCAAAATTGTGTCATCATGAATGTGCCTTAATTGCCTAATTTAAAATTGATATTGAAGATTGCCTTTGTACTTCATGACCAGATTAATGAAGATTAAAAACCATAGTAGTGTACTCTTGAGGAGACTAAAACCTTTTGCACAATTAAAGCCCTGAAGGTAATGGAACATTTTTATATTTTAACCAGGACTTAAGTCTCTAAGATTGATACTAAAAGATAAAAAAAACTTATGATACATTTATTCATCTAAATCTTGGATTTTAATCGATTTATAAATCTTCATTGTATTATATGTAATTTTATGGAATCTATAAAATGCAGAAAATTAGCTTAATATTTTCATTTTAGCACTTTGTTGGGGAGTGTAGTGGGAGTTAATATTTTATAATCATTGTTTATTATTATTATTATTATTATTATTATTATTATTATTTGTTATTATTATTATTATTATTATTATTATTATTATTATTATTATTATTTTTATTATGTAGTGGGAGTTAATATTTTATAATCATTGTTTATTATTATTATTATTATTATTATTATTATTAATTGTTGTTAAAAGCTTTGGAAGAATTCCCTTTCATTCAAATTTACTTTAGTTTAGTGTGCATTTGTGTTTCCTGCAGAATGTAGAACTTTTGGCTGGTGATTTATCAATTATATGGTTTATTTTTTGTAAGCCATAGAGATTTTGTTTTTTTATATTTTAGATTATATAAAATTAAAATTTTTTCTCTTTACTTTCATGGAAGTACCTTAAGGGCTATATCCTATGTGGGCTCTTATGAGTGTTTAAGAAACCTAGGACATGCTTATTTTGCCTTGATGTTTTTACCTTGTTAAGGGCTTATGGAAAGGTCACTTTACACTGTTTGCTAACTTTGTTCAAGATCATCTTTATTAACATCTCTAATAAAGTTGAAGTTGAGTAGATAAATCATTGGCAGAAAGATTATGATATTTCCCTTTAATTGTTAGGTGAGAAACAAAATTATCTGCTGAAGAATTTGATATATCACAATATTCACTTGCATTCTCAGACAAAGAACACTGGAAAATTTGGTCAAACTTATATATTTCTTTTTACTAATTTATTTGAATTTAATAAAACTTAAAAATTATTAATAATTATTTTTCTTTTGGCTGACATTTATTTCTGTATCCTGTCTCTCAATTGTCTGAACAATGTTTAAGATCTCTTTCTCTTCCTGAATCTAGCTGGTAACATTTATTTCAGAATGTTAATTATTACTTTAACTTTTATCGCCATAAATCAAATTTTTTAGGTCAAAAGTAGTCTAGTGGTACCCTCAGTGTTATAAAAATAGTGGTCTGATACAATGGATATAAATGTTTTGGCACCCTATATGTGGTTTTGATATGTAAAACCCACGTGAGAGTTTGCTCAGATGGTTAAGGAATATTTCAGGAATAGGGAGGTAAAATACAGTTGTTAGGATCAGTTTATGCTTGTAGAGGTGTAATGTTGATAGAGAAATTTGGAGTAGGGGGTAGTCTTTTTAAATAATCAAATAGCGTTTTTTATTTCTAAATTATTTTTAAATGTAAGGAAAAGTGATAAATAATAAATATTAGTGGTTATATTATTCTAGGTTTTCTAAAGTAAAAAAAAATTAAACTGAAAATAAAAGGAGAAATATAGAAAGTATAATATATTGGGATTGATCTTGGTTTCCGAAGAATTTAGTGAAGAAAATAATAGGGGAATACTCAAGGAAGTTTCAAAAATCCACAAGTAATTGAAAAGGAAAAAGAAGTGCTGGGGAAACAGATGATGATGGAAATGATGATGGATATGATGAAATCTGAAATGCAAGAAATGAGGCAAGAGTTACAGAAAGTGGAGCAAAACAAACACAAAATAAAATAAAGTCAGCAAGCAATGTGGGAAGACTTGAAATCCAAAATGAATGGAGTGAGGCAAAAAACTATAGAAAGAGTGAGAAAAACCAACAGGCCATATAGAAAAATTTGATTAAAAGAATTCTGAAAGTAGAGAAGAAAGTTATAGTGGTAAAAGATCGGGAAAAGAAGATTAAAATGAAGATAGTGGAGATAGAAGAAATGTGCAAGTATGGGATTCAGAAAGAAATAGAAATGAGCAGTGTTTTGAGAAAGCTCTTTAGTGTCAATTAGTAAAATGACAGCTGTTGTAAATAAAGGTAAGATGTTTAATGTGAATGTTGGATTTCTGATTTAAAAAATACAAATGGAAAGATAGTGCTAGCAAAGTCTATGCAATATTTATGGGTGACACTGGTCTCATTAACTCTTATGTAGGTCCATCCACAAATTTGTGTTTGAAGCGCCCCTTATTACATTTTGTATGACCCATGATATCGCGTTTCAATTTTCCTTTGACAACCATAAGCAGTTTTGAACAAAAAATCTCGTTTTTTCGATTCTAGCACATGCGTATACTACTCAGGTATTAGTTTGTAAAGTTTCACATAGATGGCAGTTATAATTAATGATTTATTCGTCATTCCCTGATTGAGAATATGTGACCCCATATTTACTCTTTTTCCTACTTGTCTAGTGAGAAGACCGTGATTGTTTTCAGCACAAAAATTTCAAATATAATTTGTTTATTCTTTCAATTGGTAAGTTATAATAATTATTTATGATTTATTTTTCTTTTTTAAAAAAATATTTCTATAAAAATAGGCTCTTTGACTTTCTATTTAGATATCTAGAATCTGTGATAATTTTTCATCTTTTATTTTCTTGCACACATTTTTTGATATTTATTCTTGCATGCATTTTTTGATATTTATTCTTACAAATATTATTTGAAATCAAGTAAATATTACTAGCTAAATATTATGTATATTTCAAAAAATTATAATAATAAGGATATTTTCTTCGTATGTTTTGAAAATATGCAGCATCATTTTGTCAACTAAAAATATTCAATATCACGTGGTTTTGTTATCTCTAAATGTTTAAATATCTATTATATTTTTTACTAAATATTTTAGGTTTTAGAAAGTATGTGAATCCAAAGTTGATTTATATATTTTTTTATAAAAATGTATTTCAATAAATGAAATAAACAGCATCTCTTTTTCAAATATTTTGAGTCACATGATAGCATATATGTATATATCTTCATTTTTCATACCTCATTATATCCATTGGGTTTTTTGGACAAAAAATATATAAATATGTGGGGGGTTTTTTTCATATAAAATATAATTTACATTTTAGAATGGATATAATCCAAAACTTTTGATTTATATATTTTTATAAAAATGTATTTCAGTAAATAAAATAAACAGCATTTCTTTTTCAAATATTTTGAGTCACGTGATAGCATATATATATATATATATTCATTTTTCATGCCTCATTATATCCATTGGGTTTTTTGGACAAAAAATATATAAATATGTGTTTTTTTCATATAAAATATAATTTAGGCTTTAGAATGTATATGATCCAAAACTTTTGATTTCAATAAATACATAAACCACATTTTTGTTCAATATATTTTCAGTTACAAAATATTAGAACATTATAAAAAGTCTAATAAAAATATTTGAATTGAACAGTTCCAAGTTCAAACCCCTATAATTTTTGATAAAGTGTTTGTAAGATTTATTACTTTTATAACTATTTTTTATAAGTATTTTGAATTTAGAGTTTCTAAATTTCACAAAAATTGTTTTTTCATAATTGTAAAACTACTATTTTATAAGTATTCCTGATAAAATGGGCAATTATGTATGTTTTCTTGTGATACATATAAGTGACAAAATATTTTGTCAAAAAAAAAAATCAACCACTTTTTTTTTTTGAGGGTAAATGTTTTATAAAAATATATATTTTAAAAAAAGTACAATTCTGGTCACTTTTTTGAAAAAAAAATTGAACTATGGAAAGGTTAATGAGGGTGCACATGCAACCATGCTGACAACTGCTAAGAAAAAAACATATTGCAATATTTCTTAAGAATAACGATAAAAAGAAGAGTCTATTAATCAAGAAGTAAATGGAGATGCTAATATATTAAGTCAAATACTAAAGAAAACTGTTCTAGAGAATAAGTTATGGAATGAAATGTGTGTGATAGAAAAATTCAAGAAATATCAACTAAAACATGATTAGAATATATATATATATATATATATTGAAACTAAGATTGGTAAGGCATATCTTACTGTTTCACTGCGATAATATATATATATATTAAAAATAATTAATTATGTAATAATATATGTTTGAATATCATAAAGTTTACTGCATTATAAAAAACATACATAAAAAAATGTGTATTAACTATTAGCAACCTAAACATTTATGAAAACTCTTTTTTTAGCATTTTGACCTATCATTAATGTTAAATTGAATTTGTGCTTAATTGGTAAGTATTACACATAAGGTACACCATTCTGTTCCCCATTTATTGTAAATGAAACAAGGTGTTTATGTATTATCTATGACAAAATTTGAATTTTTTTATTTTTTCTTATTTTCTTACATTTAGCTATCATAAAAAAAAGTTCTCAGCCACAATGGAGTATTTTATTACATACTCTTACGCTGAGTCCAATATAGACATTGATTTTCCCATTGGTGATTCTTGTGTGTCTCCCTTTCTATCTGCCCATTCAATTATGAGTATTTACTTGATTTCTCAGACAATAGTGAAGATGGAGTCCCTAAAAAAAAGTTGATGAAACTTTTTGTAACAATAAGCATGGCAACCAATTCTTTGCCAGGGCCCTCATCATGACTAGACTCAGATTTGTTTATTGATAATAATGTGTTTCAATTACATGTGCTATTGGAAATTTTACTAAGTCTCCAGGGCTAATTTTTTCTATCATCTGTAAGTATATGATGACTGATTTTTTTATTGTTTTTGCCAAAAAAAATTGTATATGGCTATATATTTATAGAAAGTAAGAAATATGCTATAGAATAAAAAGTAGTTCTGAATTGGATTAGAATGTCAACCTTTTTAATTGATTGCATTTTTTGGCAAGATAATTTATATTTGTACTATGTCATGTGTGAGTATCCTGGTTCATTTTGTCTAAAAAACTGCATTTACAGCTATTGGAACTTGTATCATTTATGACCCAAGTAGATTTTTGGCTATTTTAGATAATTTACATTTCAGTGACAATAAAAGATGCCAAAAAATATTAGTAATGAGCATAATAGAATTTATAAAATCCAATTTTAGATCACTATAATGTTATTTTCAAAGCTGCATGTAAAATACATAAAGAGGTAGCAATCCATAAAGCTAATACCAAATTTAAGGACCATAATTTTATGAAAAAGTATCAGGTCTCAAAACCCATAAAGCAAGAGTTCAAATGATGTTACTGTGTAGATAGCCATAATAAATATATGTATCATATGGAGTTGTTCACATGCAGAAAGCATCTTCTGATGCTGGACTATGTCTGGGCATGACCTGTGCTGTCAGTTGTTTTGCCAAAGATTACAAAGGAGAATCATATTATTTTTATAATAGATACTTTATAAGTATACAATTAGAAAAAGAGATATCCAGAAACAAGTTATATTGCTGTGACATAATCAAAGCTGATAAGAGGGATATTCCAGACAGAATCCATGAAAAATATAATAATTATAAAAAAATGAAAATAGGGGACTTCAATTATGTATTTGATAAAGACAGTAGTTTTCAGATTTTAGTTGGATGAATGAGAAGCCAATTGTAATGCTCACTAACACTTATACACTATCTAGAAATATTACTGTTATTAGAAAAAATAAAGATGCTATACACAATTCATATTCATATTTATCTGCAATCAAAAACTACAACTCTATTATGGATAGGGTTAATTTATCCAACAAGAGGGAATGCAGAATGGTTGATATAATAAGTCTAAATGATGGCCCAGGCACTTATTCTGGCATTATTTGAATATGATTGCTTTAATGCCTACATTATGTATAAAATATACATGGCCCAAAGTCAACTGTGATATTAATGACATTTCGAAATTAGAATAGCCTTAGAAGATTTGCTTGTAGATGATTTTACATCTAGGAAGCAAAAGCCCTTCATTATACCACATCTGCTCATCTTTCAAGATGTCACACTATTGCTGATCTGCACCATCATGACACTCTAAACAAAGAAGAAGTGTTGGTGCTTAAGAAATAGAGTACAGCATTGAAGTTATTTTGGTTCTGTGCAATGTAGGTCAATTCTTTTATGTTAGAAGAATGAAATAGGCTTCTATTCTGCCTATCACACTAAACTGCTTTAGCTGAAGCACCACTCTAAATACCACCACCCTACACAGTAACAACACACCATGGACTCAGATCATGCATCTACTTGATCCAATAAATAAAATATATCATGATTTTATTTATGTGATCATTCAATTATTGCAGTTTATAGTAATTTTGTATTTGTTTGTTGCAATTTTTTTAATAATCTCTTGATTTTACAGTTTAAATTAGGATATTTGAATATCAATTATCATAAAGTACTAGATATTTACTCAAGGTAAAATGTAGAACAGATAAAATGAAAAACCAATATTATGATTACTCTAATTAATATTTTATATTGCACTAATTCAAAATTTTTGCATTGACTGTTGTAGCCACTATGATTGGATATCATAATTTTGCATAATATTATCTCCATTTTCATCATGTGCTTTTATATATATATATATATATATATATATATATATATATATATATATATATATATATATATATATATATATATATATATATATATATATATATATATATATATATAATATAGCAATTTTGCATTAGTACTGTTTTCAGTTTCATCATATACTTCTGTACATATTGTATAATAATTTTTCAATAAGACCATGTTCACTTTTGTGATACCACTTTGCATTATATATATATATATATATATATATATATATATATATATATATATATATATATATATATATATATATAGTTAAAAATATAATAGTTTTATTACAGGGCTGTATTTTTATTGTATCACTTTTTGTTATATTGTATGTTATTTTTTTATTTTTAATAAATTTGTCTATTTTTATTTTGATGTACTTTGTTTTATTCATTTTATGTTTTCTAAATTAAATTTTTAAGTATTGGTCCCTATATGCTCTTATTATTTGTAAGTAAAACACTGAAGTGCAGGTGCATATGAAAATTTGTATTATTTTGATTAGATATCTTGAAATAATTCTTTTTATAATGTTAACCTTATGTAATTTAAATGTTATTAACATCCTATGACAGTTTTCTACAGTTAATAGAATGTAAAAGTCAGGGAGACTGGAGACTGGATCTTTGGATTGATTCCAGTTTTGGTTCTTTTAACACTCAAATTATTTATAAAATTTCCTGCAATAAAACCATTTCATTTTTTTTGATGTTATTGTTTAGATCAAGAACTCTTATCTATGGATTTAAGTTTTTTCATTCAATTATTTTTTACCTATTTATTTCGCTGTCTATTTATTTATATAAAAAATTGTGAGATTGGAATTTTTGTTTTAAAGTAAAAAAATATGGAACATTCAAAATTTAAAATCTAGGTAATTTTTATAATGCATCCTATAATACATTAATAAAGGCATTGTAATGATACAAAAACACAAGGTGTTAATTTAACAGCTTATTTTAAAGATGTGTATAGAGCAATAGTAAGTCTCCATTGGTGACACATATTTTACATATGCTTGATCATGAATGCTCTATCTAAAATTATGGAAAGTAATTTTTATTTTCAGGTCAATTAATATATACATCATTCTAATTAAAGAATGACCAGGACTCTGAGCATTTTTATCTACCGCATTACCTTCTAAAAAAATTGTCAATACATTTTTATGAAGATTTTAAAAAAATTGATACATTTTTCTGACAACTAAGAAATAAACACTTTCCTTGGGAAATAAACAATGGCAAATTTCTGTATATCATTTTCAAATTTTATGTCTTTATGCACTTAAATTTTGTTTCTATGTTTTTTACACTTTACCTCTATGGTGACTATAAATCCGGGTACTCTGACCATTTTCTACTCACTCTACATATGAACTTAGACCTGCATATAAGTAAAAAAAAATTATAGCCTTAAACAATTTATTGAAAAGACATGATATAGAAAGAATTCCATTGCACTATTGATTACATAAAATTTTATGAGATTAGACTGATAATTGGTGGGAAATATACTGTTTCTTCTTCAGCTAATCAATGGAAATAATATGGAGCTGAGTTGGCTTTGAGCTGGTTGTTTGAAAAAATCTTAAGTTCACTTGAAAATTTTACTTTGCCTACATTTTAGCTTTGTTACAGATGTAAATTTTAGTTTGTGATATGGAACATGAACACCATGTATATGATTGATGTTGGAACATAGTGATAAGAGTGATACAGCTGATGTTTCTATGTTGTTTTTTAGTGAAAAAGAGTATAAAAAAATATTTGATCAAATTGATTACAATTGTTGTGCTCAGCTTGTTACTGGTGCTTGAATATCACTTGATCTATGAAGACGTATTAATATTATAAAATTACTACTTTAATATGCGGATTACACACATGCAGGACTTTCCATCTTCATAAGCAAAGTTCTCAAATTCAGATTGCGCATGTACTCACACACACATACGTATATGCACAGATGCATCATATAAAACATTTTTGTTAATCTAAATCTTAATAAGTTTTATGATTTTACATAAAAAAATAATGTAAGCTGAAATTACAAATAAAGCAGCAATTATTAATTAAATTAAAAAAAAAAAATACAAGTAGCATTAATAAATCATTAGTAAAGTTGTATTAAAGAAAAAAATTATTCCAGTGCTCACCCACTTATGCCCTATTATTTCTCACAATAGAAGAAATAGACAAAAACATTATAAGAACAAGTAACCATTTGACATTCAGGAATAAAAATCTAAGAACTTCAGTAGAGGTCTTTTCTCTTTTTATCTCTCTTCTTTTTATTTACTTGCTTATTTTTTTACATGTCACTGAACTTTGAATGCATCTATGAAGGTATAATATTAAGCTTGATATTAGAACAGGAGTAAAATTTCTTTTTGTACACTCGATGTATCATAAAAATAAAATTTAATTAAAGTAACATAAAGAATCGAAGTTTATTCGCTGGAGACATGCTTCTGCATATTAAAATATTTATTAATCCAAATGCAAGTTAAATAATGAACAATTGCAAAAGATTTTTAAAAGTATAAAATAAAAATATTGATAAAATAAATTCAAAATAGACTTAATATATACCGATTGCATATTGAAAAGAATCCTTTATGCTAAGAATGAATCGATTATTTCTAAACTTACTTGACCTGATCTGAATCTGTGGTCTACATAATTTAAGTTACATTTGAAATGCAGCACGTTTAAAAAGTTTTGCACTTAACACTAAATATTAAATAATAATTATATATATATATAAGATATACTCATAATTATCAAAATGAGCTTGAAAGTAATTGGTACATAAAACTTATAGGCGGATGTTCAGATCCTAAATGATACATTTTTCAAATCTAACTTTTAAGTAATATTTTTAAAGCATTTAAATGTGGATGTTCCATTTATTTAAAAACACATAATTATGCATATATATATAATTTGAAGGGACTTGAACTCAGACTTTCAAGCTCTCTGAAGCTATGTACTCCATCTTATACAACTGATATACATGACCACATACATGTGAAGAAGATAAATTCTCCAATATATGTATTCCATTCTGATCCAGCACATCATTTGCTCCAGATTACTATCTTCCACACATATATAATCAGTGCTCAGTTTATGTTAAGATAGCTAATCTTCAAACTTTAATGGAAAGTTCAATGTTCTCTATGGAAGGTTCAATGTTCTCTATCCACTAATCACCCTAGGCCATATCATTGAAAATTTGATGATGAAATAATCAAAGCCCTTGTTGATGTCAATACTATTGTCAAACCCATGTTTGCTTTAATTCAGTATAATCCCTCACACATAGGCTCTTAATATGACCATTTAAATACGTAGAAGAAGAATGGACAGAATACAGATTGAATATGTAATATTTACATATAAGTATATTATCTCTATTTAATGTAATTAGAAGGAACTTGAATCAGACTTTCAAGCTCCCTGTAGCTATGCACCCCATATTATACAACTGATACACATGACTACATACATGCAAAGAAAATAATTGATCTCCAATATACATATTTCATGCTGAACCAGTATAGACAATATGCTTATATTTGAATATTATGTATTCAGTCCATCCTGTATTCTGCCCATCTCTCTTCTGTATATTTAAATGGAAATATAAAGGTCTTTTACGTGAGGGATCAGAGTGATTTAATGTCAACATGGATGTAATAGTAAAATTGGCATCGGCAAGAGCTTTGAGTGTTTCATCATCAGATTTTTCAATGAAATGGATGGCTGAAGACTTGGCAGTTGAAGAAAATTGAAGATTATTCATTAAAGTTTGAATATTGGCTATCTTAATATAAACTAAATGCTGATTATATATAAGTGTGAGAGATGGTGATCTGGACCAACTGATGAATGCTGGATCAAAATCAAATCTGGATATTGGAGGTTATTTATCTTCTTCACAGGGTATTTGGCTAGGTGTGTTGTTTTTATGTGATATAGTGCATAGTGTAGGGAGCTTGAAAGACTGAGTTCAAGTCACTTCTAATTACATTTAGTACAGACAATATTCCTATATGTGAGTATTACATATTCACCCTGTATTCTGTCCATCCATCTACTGTTTATTTAAATGGACATATTAAGGTCTTATATGTGTGAGAAATCAGAATGACATAAAAGTCAATGTAGGTCTAATAATAATATTGGCAACAAAAAGAGCTTTGTTTTGAGTGTTTTACCATCAGATGTTCAATGATATTGATGGCTAAAGAGTTGGCAACTGGAGAAAATTGAAATTTTCCCATTAAAGTTTGAAGATTAGCTATTTTAATATAAACTGAGCACTGATTATATGTATATGTGCGTGGGAGATGGTGATCTAGACCAACTAATGAGTGCTGTTTATGCATACCTTACATATATTGGAAATCATTTATCTTCTTCAAATGTATGTAGTCATGCGTATCAGTTGTATAAGATAGAGAGCATAACTATAGGTAAAGTCTGAGTTTAAGTCACTTCTAATAACATTTAGTATAAAAAATATATTTGAATATTATATATATATAATCCAGATTTATATGTGTACAATTCACAACGTTATTGTAGAGCACATTTATTATTGATTAGATAAAGAATGTTGTTTTAGAAAACTGTTGTATAATTTATTACTCAATTGATGGCAGGTCCAATTTAAGCAAAACATCAATAAAATAATAATTACAAGTTGTTTAACTTGTTTATATATCTCTTATGTTTGTGGTCTGTGAAAATCTCCATTTTAATATTGTAACGGTAAGAATTATCCAGCCACCTAACAAAATCTAGGACACAGGCAGAATATACTAAAGCTGATCGAATTCGGATGCTGGGATCCAGAATCTAACCAACATTCAATCCTTTCCTTTCTGCTCAATGATCTAATACCCTATGGATGACATTTCTCAACTTACACAGACATTCAATTTAACTTCGGTCCGGCAGTCACCCAGGGTAGAACAAAAGACTCATAAATTAACTAATCTAGCACTGATTTGGTCAGATATACACACATAAGAATAAGTGATTAATTAAAATATCAATGATTGATTATCAAATTTAATAGAATGATCTACCTATAGATATAATGATGTATGTGCAATTAAATGTAGAGTTGGATAAAATGAACTCACGGACAATAAAATATGAAAACGAGTTATAATTTTAAATATTATTAATTTAATAAAACAATAACAAATAGTAAATCAAAATATACACAATTATGTAATGAGAACGTGAGAGATTACACTCGCAGGTGTTGCATAACTAGTGAGATTGATATTACATATCTCATTATAAGTGTCCAATAAAAGGTAGTGCAGTATTGGAGTTTATGCCTATATTAATATGACAAATTTCTAGCTCTTTTGTAATCTGCTAAATCATATGAAACTTTATAGCCAAAGTTATATAAATAACTTAATAGCGCTCCTATGGCATCTATCTATACAAAGTTAAGTCGAGCATATAATTAGGCTCAGAGATATGCAGGTTAGTGTGTTAACCTAGATTAGGGTACACACTGATGCTAGATAAGCATTTAATATAAAAGGAGAGAAAACTGGTTTATGATAGGTTTACCTATATACTCTATGGCACATATTAAAATATTAATAAAGCTAAAAGATGCAAATGGGTCATTATTCATGGGCTTCAGCATTGAATGCTTGGTTGCCCTAAAACCACTCAACATGCTATGAATAGGAACATCAGTAGTTCAGGTAGTTGGATAAGCATTAATTATGAATAATCTAGGTCCTTGGGCCCTAGTTCTAAAAATGTGTGTTTTACCTGGACTAAGTGGATAAGTGTGACCTTCGCCAACAACTCATCAATAATCATGCAGCAAGCAGATAATTGTACATTGCATACTTTGTAAGGACACATCTGCAACTTATACATAAATAATGCAAATATGTAAAATTATATTATCTTGCCTTAAAAATAGATAGCATCTATTTGCATATCTATACATTCCAATTCTCAAATTTAGTATTTCTAATATATCACTTAGGGACTTAATTAATTAGTAACCTAGTTTAATATTATCACCTGCATCTCAACCTATATAAATCTAAGGATGACAAAGCATATTTGTGGGATAATTACAAGTAAAACATTAAAATATGCTTTGTGAATATCTCTGTGGCTAGTTCCTATGATGTATGAGTTACATATATAAATAGTTATAATTCATAACTAGAGTTAAGCAAACTACAATTTTAACTAGAGCACGACTGATTATTGCAATATTAATACCCAAAAATTAATCAGTAAAAATAATAATATAATCTTGAAACAGTGAGTGAGAAAGAAAAATAATAATTCAATTATTTATTATATTTATTATAGTGAAGATTTGAAATTATCTTCGCAGATTGATAAGCTAAAATTATACTTATGAATACTTGCAGTTTCGAGTCATTTGGCATATTAAATACATATAATATTAAAATGATAAAATCATAGAATAAATTGAATAGATTAGGAATAGGCATAAAAGAATGCAGAAAATTATACATTTAAAATAGATTATTAGAGTTTTACATTTTAAAAGTGAATTCAAGTTTTACAATCAGACAAGATTTAAATATTAGCATTTAACAGTCTTCTTTGCAGATTTTAGGAAAGGTGTTTGTAGAGGCAGATTTAATAAATAGCTAGCTTTTAAAGGAAAGAATTGAAAGTCACAGTTTATAAACAGAGATCTGAGAGAAAATTTATCAATTTAGCAGTTTGTTGTTTTTATTGCAGTTAGTTCAGGAGCACTTGGGAGGATATTAAGTTGACACTTTTGATGATGATTTAAAGTTAATGGAGATTTTTCCACAGGTGGCTTTGCTGGTGTATGGCATTATATTTTATCGGACCAAAGAATTTTCCATTCCCTTTCTAGGGCCAAGAAGTGAGGGGTTGCCTAACTTACCCTGACTCTTTGAAGGTGAAATGAACATGGATTCTGATTACAGTTCACTTATTATAGATATATTCCCTCCTTGGTGACAAAACTTTTAAGTATTTATATCTTTCTAACTCTGGCCATATGTTTACTTTATCAAGCTTGTCCACATTTGTTTATTTTAGAAAAATATATTTAATAGCCACAACTAGTAGAAAAACCCATTTATTTATTTTAGAAAAACATTTTTAATGATGATAACTAATTTAGATTTTGTTTATTTGCGGATTTTGTTTTTAACATTTTATATTTACAAAATCAAGTTCACGCTATTTTAGGACTATTGCATGACCTACTTTAAAATTTGTTTACCAGTAACAACTAAAAGTTGCTTGATAATTAGTAGAAAACTAATTGTATAAACATACATGCAGAATAACAATGGAAATAGCTTATATGTATTACATATGTGATTTTTCAATAACACAACAATAAATAATTTAAACTAAAATATTTCTTAAATTAGAAATATTTATAAAATGGATACATATCTGTAATATATATATACTATTAAATTACAGACTTACCATTTGCATATATATATATATATATATATATATATATATATATGTGTGTGTGTGTGTGTGATTCTGCATATATAATAATTTAAGGTTGTTTAAATGGGTACTCTGAGAGAGTTTAAACCTGGCTTATAGATAGATGTGGGAGTAAAATATGTGGAACAGGCAGGTGGATAAATCTGACTGTTTCAATATGTACTATCACAATAAAAAGAAGTCTGGTTTTTTCTCAAATTTTTCTTTAGTGCCTTTCTTTAAGTCAATACATGTAATTATATAATGATATATTTTTATTATTTTCCACAAAATTTTTTAAGATATTAGTAAATTTGATTACAAGTTATGATGACCTTTGAGTGATAAAGCTGCAACACAGAGCATGTATTAGACCTTTATGTGCCTGTTCACATTTGTATCAATCCACCACTAATAACTTTGTAATCTTGTGATCTGACCAAAATAACGTGTATATGGATCTTTCTCCGGCCAAAAAAAAAAACATGTACACGGATCTTTCTTCAGCAAAAGTCAACAATTACAAAGTTATTGTGAGGTTGATATGAATGTCAACAGCCACAGTAGGTCTAATGCATGCTCCATGTTGCAGGACTAAAAATAAGTGAATAATAATAAAATGTGATACTGTTTAAATATACACCAAACGAACAATAAATGATTTGGATTTTTAAATAATTTGTATAAAAATACTACTGGGATTTTTATGAAACTGCTAATAAATGTCTTTTTTTGTTTTTATAACAAATTTTAAGAATGATGCTATTAATAAAAAAAAATAGTTATTTAAATATACACAAAACAAACAGTAAATGATTATGATTTTGAAATAATTTGGATAAAAATACATTAACTATATTCCTATGACACTTATCATGTAATATATAACAGAAATGTAGTGTTAAAATCAAACTGTTCCTATTAAATATTACCACAGAAAATGGAGATCTGTAGTAAAAATTTTCACTCCAAAAATAATACCACTTGATTGCAAAGTATGCTGGGATTTTCATAAGACTGCCATCATTTTTTAATAAAGAAATTAAACCAAAAACACAATGAAAATAAGAATATCACAATGGCAAAATTGACACTGTCAAAAACAAATCTGGACAATAACTGAAAAATGTCTGGTTATTTCTTTTACTACAATGTCATCTATGGCAATATGACATCAACTATGATGTCATTGACACTGAAAAATGTAGAATTATTTCTTTCAATATGATGACATCATGACATGACACATCTCCCCTACATTGCAGCTTTAGTACTCAAATACCATTATGATAATGAGAAAGTTTCATAACTTTGTAGATCATTTATAATGCTTTATATGCATAATGTGTACCTTTAAAAACTATTTGAAAACTTTCTCATTACTCATGGTTTTACTAGCATAAATAGTATGAATATTTAAAAATTTTAGAGGTAGTTTTGATCATTTGATTGTGTATTATGATGCAAAACATCCGACACATTTCCTGTCATAATTCATGATCCAGATATGCTAGCATGCTAAAAAATTGTGTTGAATATCTATCTATGTGACAACTGCATTGATTAAAAAATAGCACTGCAGATAACTTGGAGAAAGAACTAATCAATCTTTCATTGGAACATACTGTGTGTGTATATATATATTGTAATGGGCACACACACAGTTACATTATTTATTTTAAAAATTAGACATTAAAAATAAAAGTTCACAAATAAAAACTTTTTTTAACAATTAAAAAAGTGAAAGTTAAAAGTCATTTAAACTTTATATATATAAAATCACACAGATGAAAAATTATTAGAAGAAAACTATATTAAAAAAAGAAAAAGTTTTAAAACTAAATATTAAGAAAAAAAACTTGAAAGATTTAAAGATAAAAGGAATGTACAATAAATTAATTAATGCTATTGTAAAATGGAAATGATTATTTTAATTAGTTAAAAGTAAGCTAGCCCTTGGGCATTTCAAAATGTATAAGTAAAGGTCAGATAGGAGAGAAAAAACAATAGAAGCTAATAGCCAATAAAAGAAATCCCTCAGGAAACGGACCTCAATGAAAAGATTATAATCGTCATGACATAATGTCCACTAGATCCAAACATTTACAATAAAAGGAAATAATTAAAAAAAATATAGAGATGTGAAATCAGAGGTGTGCTATATGTGTTAGTGCAGAGAGAGTTGAAGGAGAAGGGATTGAAAAGATGCACTTTTCAATCCCTTCAGTTTTGCTAAAAAAAAAAAAAAAGAGAAAAATGACCAATTGTTTTCCAATATTTCAGACCTCAGGACATCAGGGGAATTAACCCTGGATTCCAAATTGCAAGCAACTGTAAAGGATGAACTTTTCTAAAACTGTAAGAACTTTATGAACTCTAATAAACATTAATTTGAAAACAATAAGAACTCTAAATTCTAAACTTCTCAATATTTAAATAGAAGTAGAATTTCCTATCTGATGAAATTATTTATTAATTATTTTATTGAATGTATTTTTTTTTTTAAATTATATCCATTAATTTACTTTTTTTTTTCGTTCTTTTAAGTTTTTAATTATGATTTTTTTTTTGTTAAACAACTTTTAATAAATGTTAAATTTAAGTTGGGTGTGAATGGCTGCATAGATTTGTAAAGTTATGTTAGTTTAAGGGAGGGTAAATCTTAGGTTATTTGTTTTGTAGTTAAATTGGGTTAATCAGTTGGATATATTGGTGTAATTAGTAAATGTAGTATGAAGGTCCGCTACGTGCAGGATCACATATACACTGTACTAGGGCAAAATAAGGCCCATTTCTTACTGACCATCAGAAGCAGATGTATTCTCTGCTCCTTGGATCACCTCTTTTGTCTATGGATGGATAGTAAGATGGTAAAAAGGACCGCAATCCCTTCCTATGGAGTATTTTTTTATTGTTCTTCTTGCCAGACAGATGTAACATTCCTGTACTGGATGAAAGACAATTTCTTTTATTAACCATGCTGTTCAGATGTGCATTCCTGACAGTATGGTATTGTGCTGTCGTATTCATGCTGCAGTGAATACATCGATGTATCAGATAGATTGGCATTAGTTTTACTGCGAACTTTTGGCCTAAGGTTAAATAAGGAGTAGAATATTTTCTTTTCAAATGCCATCTATGTAATCTATCCATACTCGACACTAATAAAATATTAAATTCATCTGTGTGAACTTCAAAAATAAAAAACTTAAAAAATGTTTGTGTGTGTTATTACTGGCAGTGGCTTCTTTTATTTTTTTAATATTGGAAAATATTTTTAAATAATAATTTATATTTTATAAATCTCTGCATCTCACTGAACTAGTGGCATGGGCTGATGGTCAGAATAAATTACCAAATATATGTAAAATTAGAATCTTAATTTAAATATCTGGCTACTATATAAATTTTCCAGGTTCAAATAGTCTGGTGGCGCCCTGTACCGCAGATACGGTAAGACTCAAACTTCCAATTTTCCAACCGTTATAATATATATGTATGTAAGTTTGTTAGTTAAATGAGTGCTTGGGAAGTAGAACATGATTATTCAAAATGATTTCAAATTTATTAACATTTATCTCAACTTACCCCATTATATCATGGATATTCATTTTCAGTATGGGACAACATCAATCTCCAGTAAAATGGGGAAAAAAGTTTTCCATTTTAAAATAAACTACATAACAGAAACTATTGCACTACATGAAATGTATGTGTACAAATTAATAAAAATTTAGCAGTATATATAGCCAAATAGAGCTCAGATTTTCAACATAACACTTACTTCACCTCAATAATACTAAGAGGGGTAATGTTTCACCATTTTAAAATTACTTATGCTTGTGTTTCAAATATTTTAAATTATTTGTAAAACAGCAAATATTGTGCACAAAAATATATATAATAATTAAAAGGTATGTGTGTATATATTTATTAAAATATTAATCTTGATGCCTGTATTCCTTCAAAATATATGTAAAATTCAACTTGATATACATTAAATACAGTAATATTCATATATTCAACTTATTCTGTTAAAAGCACTTTCAAGTATATTCCTTTTAATCTTTGTCAACTAACTTCTAACAGAATAAGTTGAATTATATAAATATTACTGTGTTTAATATATATATCAAGTTGAGTTTTACACACACACATATATATATGATCAATAGATGGAGCTTTATCAAGACCTCCAAACAAGCGTATTCTGTTTACATAAACGTCAGAGTCGATATTCACTGTCTCTTTCATTTTGCTCCACCCTCAGATCAGCTGATTTCAAGCTGATTTGCTCTCATCAGTGAAGGGATAGGAGTTATAAAACTAGACTAAAAACTGACCCCAAGTGTTTATGCAAAATGTTTCTATCAGTTTGCAAGCATGAATTTTTTAGACACGTTAATGTCTTCAAACTCAGCCTATCAAACAAGATAGCAGGTTTTTACGTATACAAAACTTGTTTTTCTTTTTCATAAATGTACCTTTAAAGTTTTCTTGCAATGATATAGATTGCAGAAACTTTTACTATGTGGAGAAACTGAACTGAAATCAGACCCATATAGCTATCTTGTTTGATAGGCTGAGTTTGAAGACATTAACGTGTCTAAACAATTCATGCTTGCAAACTGATAGAACCATATTGCATAAACGCTTGGAGTCAGTTTTTAGGTCTAGTTTTATAACTCCTATTCCTTCACTGATGAGAGCAAATCAGCTGATCTGAGGGTGGAACAAAATGAAAGAGACAGTAAATATTGACTCTGACATTTATGTAAACAGAATACACTTGTTTGGAGGGCTTGGTAAAGCTCCATCTATTGATCATTAATACAAGCGATAGCAGGTTTTTACGTATATAAAACTTGTTTTTCTTTTTCATAAATGTACCTTTAAAGTTTTCTTGCAAGGATATAGATTGCAGAAACTTTTACTATGTGGAGAAACTGAACTGAAATCAGACTCATATAGCTATCTTGTTTGATAGGCTGAGTTTGAAGACATTAATGTGTCTAAAAAATTCATACTTGCAAACTGATAGAAACGTTTTGCATAAATGCTTGGAGTCAGTTTTTAGGTCTAGTTTTATAACTCCTATCCCTTCACTGATGAGAGCAAATCAGCTTGAAATCAGCTGATCTGAGGGTGGAGCAAAATGAAAGAGACAGTGAATATTGACTCTGACGTTTATGTAAACAGAATATGCTTGTTTGGAGGTCTTGGTAAAGCTTCATCTTTTGATCATTAATACAAGTGGTTAGCAGGTTTTTACGTATATAAAACTTGTTTTTCTTTTTCATATATATATAGTACTACTATATAATTTATGAC
Source organism: Epiperipatus broadwayi (assembly GCA_028023455.1). Lineage (NCBI taxonomy): Eukaryota > Metazoa > Onychophora > Udeonychophora > Euonychophora > Peripatidae > Epiperipatus > Epiperipatus broadwayi. Next base: position 362,916 of record JAQFVV010000541.1, read on the forward strand.
ATCAAGCGGAAAATCAGAGAAGCATATTTTATTAATGGCAATAATAACTCCATCAATAGACGAGATACGTGCTTTGACATCTCCAAACGTTGGACTATCTAGTTCATTTGCATATGCTTTGCATACTGTTTTGTTTCCCTTGCCCTATTTTTTCATTCTGCAGCTCACAGTACTGCTATGAATATGAGGCAAAAGACCTCGAAAGCGCTTAGCGTGTAATAATTTCTGTGTATCTTTATAGCTTCTCATTCAAGTGTGGCATACGCTTTGTTAATTTTGTATATAATTTAAAATCATAAAATAGAACATTATATACAATGTTAATATAGTCATAATATAGTCTGCAAACAATAAAGAATATTTCCAGGTTGATTGACCTTTAAAGACTATTATTCCCATTGTTGTGGTTGATAATACCAGTACATTTCAATTATAATCATTTTAAAAAATAATTAGCAGTTAGATTCTCATAGTGATGAAGTAGTAGCAGATTTATATATGGATGTACAAAAGGCTTTTGATCAGAGTAAACAATATTTTGAAATTGTTATTGGAGACTTTAATGCTAGAATTGGTAAACAGATGAAAGATAAAAGTGCTGTAGGTAATTTTGGTTGTGGTAATAGAAATGAAAGAGGACATAGACTTGTGAAGTTTGCAGAAATAGATAAACTTTCTATTATGAATTATTTTTTTGAGAAAAAATGTTAAAAGGAAATGGACATGGAAGCATCCAAATAAAGGTACAGCAGAATTGGATTATATTTTGACTAACAGAAAATACATATTTCAAGATTGTAATGTTCTTAATAAATGTAACACAGAAAGTGATCATTGATTAGTAAGATGTAAGATATGTGTTAATGCAAAACTAGAGAGACAAAAATTATTAAGAAAAACAATATTTACAGTTGATAATCCTAATCTTCAGAAACATTCTAATGAATTTATATTAGAACTTACGAACCAGTTTCAAGTATTAATAGATTTTGAACATGATTCAGATTTGAATGAAATTAATATGAAAATAACTGATACACTTTTAAAAGCTGCAACAAAGATAGCTGGTAGAAAAAAGCAGCAATTAACTAATAAAATTTCTACTGAGACTAGAAAATTTACAAAGAAAAGAAGGAATATGAAGATATACAAAAATGATGCATTAAAAAGAATTGAATACCTCGAATTTTGTAAAATGGTGTGAAAAAGAGTTGAAAATGATATAAGAAAGTATAAATGTGAACTAGCAAGGAAAGCTGTAGAAGAAAATAAAAGTCTCAAAAATGTAAAACAACATTTTGGTATTGGTAGGAAATTTATATCTGCAATAAAAAAAATGAAATTATTACTAAAAAGAGAGATGACATCATAAAATGGATAGAAGACTTTTATCAAGAATTATATAGTAATAAAAAACAAGTATCTCCTATATCAATTTTTATTTATAAAAAAATATATAATGTCTTTAAAATAATAATAATCATAATAATAAATAATAATAATAATAATAATAATAATAATAATAATAATAATAACAACAATAATAATAATAATAATAATAATAATAATAATAATAATAATAATAATAATAATAATAATAATAATAATAATAATAATAATAATAATAATAATAATAATAATAATAATAATAATAAATAATAATAATAATAATAATAATAATAATAATAATAATAATAACAACAACAACAACAACAACATTATTTTAAAATATCAATGATGTCATACTTTTAAATTAATAAAATTGCTTTCTATATATTTACTTAATTTATACAGCAATGAAATGTATTCCAAAGGAATATACTATTTCAATATATTTATATGTACACAGTGGCTTATATATAACATATAACAATGCATTATATTTTATATGTTTGACATATTTTATATTTCTAGCAAACTAATTGTCATCTACCTTATATAAATAAAACTCTATTACATACTTAATTGATGATTATAAAAAACATAGTTACTGAATCAGATGCTTGTCTAAGCTATAATCTAACCCTGTCTGCTTGCCTTTTATTGTTTATTAATTTTCGGTGGTTTCTGATTGCATATTTATGTAAAGTCATCAAATTTCAGTTCTCATAAATAAATATATATATTGAAGAAAAATATTAATAGATTATAAGAAGATATTAATAACGTTTCTTTTTGATCGGTTCAACGAATTAGAAAAAGGAAGATAAATAAAATGATAAATTATAGAAAAATGAAAAGCATGTTTTTCTCTTAAAAAATAATATCAAGTTAATTAAAATTTAATAAATAAGTAATAATCACTAACAAAACATTGTTTTGGCAAGAATATTTTTAACATTATTCCGCAATAATAAGATTGAAAAGCATCCAATATTAAGAATTTGTCAAGATATAAGATAGTGATTTAGCCTTAGTTTTAGTCTTTTCTTGGTAATAAAGAATAGATTGCAACTGGCACTTAATACAATGAATTTAAAACAATGGTATCTTTAATCATGAATAGAGAGCCTTGTCAATAAGATTAAGCACAACTTTAATGATGAGATTTCTGATATCTCTTCATATTTAAATTTGTCTAGCTAAGCAACTACTTACTGAGCATATCTGCTTTTCCAATTGGTATATATCTAAGAGAATTAGGTTGGGAATATTCACATCAACTTTATAAAGAAGTCTTTAGTTTCATCTCATCTTAAAATAAAATAGTAATAAAAAAGTAATAAAAAAAAAAAATAGAAAGATAATTTCGCCAGATAAATAGATGTAAATCTATTTATTTAAAAAAAAAAACAACTATGTACTTATTTATTTATTTTTAAGGATTTAGGATTTTTTCATTTGTTATTTATCGTTTACGATTTAAACAGTCACTATGTAAATCAACTTATTTTAATAAAAATTGCTGCAAAAACGTAATCGTTTTAGTTAAGCACAGATCAGTATAAACTTTTCTTTTTAAAATAAACAAAAAATAAACGTTAAAAATTACTTTTGCATTTTACTTTTTATTTAATAATTTCGTTTTATTAAAAAAATTAATTAGTAATAAGTTTTAATTTGATTATTCAAGTATTTATGTCAATCTATTATCGAAACTGTAACCAAAGCTGACAAGAACTTGCTAATTTTAGTTAATTTGCGGCGAGCAAAACTTACTGAAACAAAATTAAACTACATATTGAAAGTAATTTAGGTTTTTGGCATTAAATCTATTGCATGTTAATGTAGGTTTACTTCTGACAGCTAATCAAGTACGAGGATTTATTCACAGTATTATAAGAACTTGTTTATTCCTTGCCCGAAAAGTCATGAGACGTTCGAGCAACAAAACGATAGGCTAAGGAAAGCAATATTTTTTTATGTTTAAATATAATTATTAGAATATATATTTACTCTTTTCTTTTATCATGAAGCTGCCATTATCAATCTATCTCACTAATTTATTTTTTAAATCACTTTAGCAATAATTACAATCAGGTGTTTAACTATAAAAATTTATTTATTTAACTCAAATTTAAGTCCAGTATATAAGCTTGTTGTGATTTTAAAAAAAATAAATGTGGATATTATTATTTAAGTAATAAAGCTCCCAACTTAATCTAAATTTATCTAATGAATATTACTGGGACAATCGTAAAACAAAAAGTACGATTGCAATGTTATCCAAACTTCATTATTAATTGGAGGGGAGTGTAAATTTTTAAAAATATTTAGCTCATACATTATTGTTTTCTTTGACCATGATTTTTAAAACAAGTTTAATACTTGTAATCTTTGTAATGAAAGTAATAAATTATTTTCAGTTTAAATGAAATAAATTCCCATTTGCAAAAAAAAAAAAAAAACATACTTTTTTTTTTAATTTTCAAAATGTCAACAGCAAATGAAAGTAGTTAACATATTATAATAATGCAAAAAAGGTTCAAATTCCTGCTATTAATCAAAATTTACTGTTAAAATAATTTAGGGCTTTTTTTTACTTTCGAATAAATATAAGGATAAACCAATGTGCTATTTTTATTATAAAAGATGTGACAAAAGTTACTTTATCATAGTATTATTTTATTAACACAGTTATGTTTTATTCATAATTTATATTTTACCAATTAATTTCTTAACACAATTTATTAAACATTTATAAGAAATAATAATACAGTATAGTAAATGAATTCGTCCTGAATTGTGTTGTTATGGAAACTGCTACATTCTCTAATGAACCAATCCTGGTTAACTTTAAAATTATTGTCAGCAGTTTTCTCCCTTTTATCAGTTTCCAGTATGTTAAACAAATTTCTTTGAAAAATGATTTGGCTTAAAGGAATATTATGACTAATTGATCATCAATTCTTATGATCAAATGTTTTCAATTTGTATTATAAAACCTCACATTTTGAAACCTTGTGATGTTCACAATAGTAGCAATTTCAATTTCCATTAGAATTTTTTTTTTATCATTCATACTAGTTTTAAATGTTATGTGAACCAATCCTAGTTGACTGTCTATATCCATTTAAATATGATTTATACATTTAATTTTATATTTAAAGTAAGATGTTTATGCCTAATAAAAAAAGCCTTGCTTCCAGAATATTTAATTTTAAATGGATTAGATGTAATAAGTAATAAAACATATTAAAATAATCCCATAGATTTTATTCATATACAGTTAAAAATATTTGCCTTCTGTTAATCAAATATATAATTTTGGAAACAATTGGTAACATCAACTAATAGTATTTAGTATGTGAATAAAATCACAGAATTACCAATAATAAATGTAATTATGACATACGTAAAAAGGAGTATTTCTCAAAAGTCTATTTAAGTACTTTTAAGACAAGCTATAACCTGTATCTAATGTGCCTTGAAATTTATAATGGTCAAGCAATGTCTTTATTTTGATAATAGAAAGACATCTCAAACCATGACACAATATAGCAATTTTTATAAAGATATCTTTAACCTAACATTCCACTTATATAAACCAATCTGAAGCATCTTGATTTGTGAGCATGAAGCAGTTTTTTCTCTCCACTGTTTAAGTCCACTATTTCCTATATAAATTAACATTCATGAAATCTTGCATTCACAATGAGTTTATATTACAATCTTTATACTGGAAATATATAAACTATTTTAGAGTTATAATTATTTATTAAGCACACACAAAGTATATGTAAATACTTTTAAACAAGCTATAGCCTGTATCAAATGCACCTTGAAATTTATAATAGTCAAGCAATGTCTTTATTTTGTGATAGATGGATCTCTCAAATCACAACTCATGATAGAGACTTTTATAAAGATAAGGGTGGCCATTTTATCTTTAACCTAACTTTCCACCTATATAGGCCAATCTGAAGCATCTTGATTTGGGAGTGTTTTATGAAGGTTAATTTGTATAGAAAATAGTGGACTTAAACAGTGGAGAGAACAGCTTCATGTTCCCAAATCAAAATGCTTCAGATTGGTCTATATAAGTGGCCACTCTTATCTTTATAAAAGTCATTATCTTGTATCATTGTTTGAAAGGTCTCTCTATTGCCAAAATAAAGATAATGCTTGACTATTATAAATTCAAGATGCATTTGATACAGGTTATAACCTGTCTTAAAAGTATTTATATATATATATATATATTCTAACCTCCCCCCGCGCATCCTCACCCCAAAATATATTGCTTATTACGAATATTACGGGTTCTAGCTCAGTTAACAAATAAATAAATGAAATATTCAGCATTAATTAAAATGATTACTAGCTCTAATTTTAAAATATAAATACGGTTCAATTTTAAAATGAATTAACAAATATTTACTATTTTCATGAGACATGGAGTGACAATACGGGGAACGAGATAGACTACATTGAGACATTATCCACACGATACTACCTCAATGGCATAAGAACACTATTCCCCCTTTTTACTATACTAAATAATTAACTCATAGTATTCTTACGACTTTCTAAGCTCTATGCACTACGATTAAAATAATAATCATATCTTAATCTTCTTTATAACAAGAATCTAGCTCAATTAAATAAAATAAAGTAAAATAAAATAAAATCTCAGGTTCAGAAATTGTATTCTAACTAATTTAAAATTACGGTAGTAAAATATGAAAAGGGAATTTTATGTCATAATCTACTACACAGCAACTAATAATAATAAAATAATAATAACAATAATAATATAATATAATCTTATTTCTTCCTAAATAAAATAAATAAATATGTACGTGGTAGTATTTTAATAATCTGACAACAGAATACGTGTGGCAACATTAGCATATAATTTAATGTAATATTGTGGCAACCGACTTATGACCAATAAATAATATAAAATTATGATCTTTTAATTTTAACATACCAATAAATTCTCAAAATTCTTATAACACTTTTATGTTTACCTTTTGTGCAAAATCTATATGTCTGTTTCAATTATAAATGTATCGTGATTTCATGCATCCATGTGGAGAAATAACAACGCGGACACAAAACTTTAAAATAAATTTAAAACAAAGTTTATTAACAACATAAATAAATTAACAATATTTTTACACTATATACATTGGATATCCCTTACTCTCATATCTCAACTTAGTTTATTAGTTTATAAAATGAAATCAAAATAATATTTACTTTTCCTAGTTAAATCTTATTTTTTAACACTTAAGAAAATACAGTATTATTTCTTGATTTATTATTATGGTTAGCTTATTACAAAAATGCATTTCTTATATGCTTATTACAAACACTTTCATCCCTAATATTATTAAAATTATATTTTTTACAAAATTTACATTCATAGTAAAAATTCTACAAAACAATAAAATTTTAGTTTTATATTGGTTGTATGGAATCTTACAAAGTCAAAACATTGTTCTACATTCGGTATTAGGTTTTTATTGTTCATTATCCGATGTTTATTATTCCTAATATTCTCATTCAAGCCTTACTTCGGATGATATAATTACAACTATTAATATACCATGCACAAGTAAATGTTTGTTATACCTTATTGAACTATTTTCTTAATAAATATGCAATACTTATTTTCTAAATATTATTAAAAAATTCATTCAAATTTTGTTATCACTTTTAAAACAACTTTGTTTAGATTTCTTTTCAAAATCTTATATTCATTTCCGAATTAATTTTACAATGTATTATATGATTCTTTCTCTCTTTATGATATTTTGGACTTTCAATTTTAAAGTTACACAATACAATACATTCCAGCAAATAAACTATTCTTACATAAACGATAACATATCTTCAGTTCTATTTTATTCATTATTTCTTTGAAAATATCTGTCTGACCGATGCAGATTCACAAAATAAGGATAGCGAAGATAGATGCATAGGATCAAAATACAACTAGAATATTACTCGTCATAAACCTTGACAATCATGGCACAGTGAGTTAAAAGACACTATAGAGGAGTGACCTTTACCTGTCTACCAACCTCTATTATAGGAACGATGCTAAAGCTATTTCTTCAGCTTTATTATAACATCAAAAAGTTTAAAGATATGCAAAACACTGTCCAAACTATATGTGTTCAGTCATAGGGCTTAGTTAACTATACTGAAATCACACAAAACTAAATATGATCCAAATCCTTTATTTTTCCTATTTCTTAAAAAAAAAAAACATCTTGGTTTCCTCTACACTAGTACTTCCAAGTCACTATCCGATCTTATTTCTCAAGATTTTTCTATACTGTACATCGACAAATACATATCTGCATTACTAACTATAATAATAAAATTCATTTATTTTAAAAACTATTCCACTGTTCTATAAGAAAATTTTTTACTACTTTCCTCGTATATTTAATCATATACAAACTATTTTAAAGTATCTGAATACTTTATCACATGAAAGTTCAAAAGAATCACACAATTGCTCTGTTAAATTATATTATTAATATACTTTAAATAAATTATTGCATGCATATTCTGAATTACTCCTATCTCATTATATGTTAAAAATGTTGTATAAAATGTGTACATATAATTTAAACTTTCCTACTTCATTCTTAATCAATAGATAATCTAAAAAAAAATACATTATGCATTATAAATAAATATCAATATTACCAAACGATCTTTATCTTCTCGATCACGTTCCATAGGCTTCACCATCCATTTGATTCTTGTAGATATAAGACTCACATACATACACTTTATTTTTAAACAATATTTCTAATAATTTTATCAAGCTTTTATATTTAAATCTCAATATTACTAAATTTATGTTGTTATGTTTTCTCTAATCTCACATAACATTTATATTTTAAAATAACTTAGTAAAAAAATATTTAAACTATATTTACTGTACTTCTTCATCAAACTTTCTTGAAAACTGTTCATATTAAAGCTAAAAAAAGTGTTTATTATTTCTTCTTCAGTCACTTAATGTTCTATTTTAAGACAAAACAATTATTGCTCTGTTTAATAAATATTCATAGACGACAATCCTTGGTTTTTCATAATATTTAATACAATTATTAATTATGATATTAGTTAATCCCGTAAAGAAAACGTCTACATATTCTCTTCTAATATTTTCTGCTAAGATTTTCCCGCGCGACTTTTTATGATGCATCTTCTAGGTACTTTTATTTAAATATTCAGTAAATTTTTCTATCTCCATGGATCCATTTTCATTAAGTAATTTAAATTTATATTTTCTAAATCAAGCATTTCTCTAATGAACACTTTATAATATTTTAATTCTTCTTAGATAAAATTTTTTTTCTTTCCTTTTTTAAAAAAAAATAATGACTCTTTCCTATCATTATTCTGTAATTTTTCCTTTCTTTTAAAGTTCTGGTAACTATATACTTTGTAATGTTTCCTTTAAAAAGGACAAACATTCTTTCTCTGTTATAACTTTTACATAATTTTTTTCTTTATGATATACGTATCTTAATTTTTTTTTTCATAGAGAAGAAAAAATAACTTCAGAGTAGTCTTATAAATTTGTGCATCATAATTTTTCCTGACGGCAAATAACTTCTCTTTTAAGTTTTCCGTATAGCGTCCAAATTATATTCCTCTGAGTTACAATAATAAGTTTCTGGTTGAGCATAAAGAAAGCTGTATCAAGGCACTTTACAAATATTTTTCCTTTATCATAACTTCTACATACTGCTTTCTGAAGTATTTCCATTTTATTGTAAGGTTTTGGCTAAACTTGAATAAAATCACTGGTAAGAAAACTTTTAAAAATTAGCCCTCCATGTAAAGGTAGTTCAAAATATTATATTTAAAAAAACTTTTAAAACAAATACAAAATTTAAAATTATATTACTTTTCTAGCTTACGATATTATACAGCTAAAAAATATGTTACTCCCTCCTTCACTTACACATTCTTTCTCCCGCTTCATCTAATTCTTATATTTTGTCTGCTAAAATACCTCCGTTGATTGGTTAATGACTTTTTTAGCGTGAACAAATTTACACATTTTAGTTTTATAATAGATTAAGCCCTTTAAAATAAAGAATTTATGACATCATGTCTTAAATATTATTTAGAATAGTATTTTTAAATTCAAATATAGTTTTATCAAAATCATTTAAACTTTAAAATAATTATTAAAATATCATTTAATATCTATTTTAATATTAATATTTAATTTATCTTGTTTTTATTTAAATAAAATATTTAATTTTTTTATTAACTGTATTCAACTTTTAAACACTACTTAAATATTACATCATTTAAACATTTAAATTAACTATTTAATATTTCAACATTGATTTCAACGATAGACAGCAATTACATTTAGTTCCATAATTCACAAACTTTATTATTATATTCTAATAAGCGTGTGTGTGAAGGTATATAATATACAGTCACATGATTACTAACTTTAACAGATGATTTTTTAATTTAAGTCTCGGTCTAAATTACCAAAACTGATATATTTTATAAAAATTTGGAAAATAATTTAAAAATGTAGAACCAAATATAATTCTCACCATTCTAAAGTTTATTTTTAAAATATATTAGATTAATTTTGACTATGAAATATAATTATAATATTACATATAGTTTTTATTTAATTTATTAGTTTTAAAATATCATACTCGAATTATTAATATACTTTTAACTATTTATAGTTGTGTTATTTTATATGGCCAGCTTTTACAACCATAAGCAAGGATATAATTAAGCTTTATTTAACTGTTTTCTTTTAAAATAATCCATTACACTTTGATATACGAGGTATTTTCAGCCTTAAATTGTACTATAAGATCTAATGGATCATACAATTATCAATATAATACACAAACGTATTTTAAAATTTAAAATTTTTTAGTAATTGACAATTCTACCCTATTATGACCTATAGATAAGGGCACAATATATATATATATATATGTTCAAAAGATGGCGCTTTACCAAAACCACCGAACAAGTGTAAAATTTGTTTACATAAACGAAAAAAGAGTCAGAATTAACTACCTCTTTCATTTGCTCACCCCCAGATCAGCTGATTTCAAGCTGGTTTGCTCTCCTCAGTGAGGGATAGAGTATAGAAACTAGATCTAAACCCTGACTCTCAAGTGTTTTGCAAAACGTTTCTATCAGAATGCAAGCGTGAATTTTTCAGACCGGTAAAGTCTTCAAACTCAGCCTAGCAAGCCAGATATTTATATGGGTCTGATCTCAGTTCAGTATCACCATATAATCAAAGTCTCTGCAATATATATCATTGCAAGAAAACTTTAAAGATACATTTATGAAAAACAAAAACAAGTTACTCACGTAACCTGCTATCACTTGTTATTTATGTTCAAAAGATGGCGCTTTACCAAAACCACCGAACAAGTGTAAAATTTGTTTACATAAACGAAAAAAGAGTCAGAATTAACTACCTCTTTCATTTGCTCACCCCCAGATCAGCTGATTTCAAGCTGGTTTGCTCTCCTCAGTGAGGGATAGAGTATAGAAACTAGATCTAAACACTGACTCTCAAGTGATTATGCAAAACGTTTCTATCAGATTACAAGTGGGAATTTTTCAGACCGGTAAAGTCTTCAAACTCAGCCTAGCAAGCCAGATATTTATATGGGTCTGATCTCAGTTCAATATCACCATATAATCAAAGTCTCTGCAATATATATCATTGCAAGAAAACTTTAAAGGTACATTTATGAAAAACAAAAACAAGTAACCTTATCACTTGTTATTTATGTTCAAAAGATGGCGCTTTACCAAAACCACCGAACAAGTGTAAAATTTGTTTACATAAACGAAAAAAGAGTCAGAATTAACTACCTGTTTCATTTGCTCACCCCCAGATCAGCTGATTTCAAGCTGGTTTGCTCTCCTCAGTGAGGGATAGAGTATAGAAACTAGATCTAAACACTGACTCTCAAGTGTTTATGCAAAACGTTTCTATCAGATTGCAAGCGTGAATTTTTCAGACCGGTAAAGTCTTCAAACTTAGCCTAGCAAGCCAGATATTTATATGGGTCTGATCTCAGTTCAGTATCACCATATAATCAAAGTCTCTGCAATATATATCATTGCAAGAAAACTTTAAAGGTACATTTATGAAAAACAAAAACAAGTTACTCACGTAACCTGCTATCACTTGTTATTTATGTTCAAAAGATGGCGCTTTACCAAAACCACCGAACAAGTGTAAAATTTGTTTACATAAACTAAAAAAGAGTCAGAATTAACTACCTCTTTCATTTGCTCACCCCCAGATCAGCTGATTTCAAGCTGGTTTGCTCTCCTCAGTGAGGGATAGAGTATAGAAACTAGATCTAAACACTGACTCTCAAGTGTTTATGCAAAACGTTTCTATCAGATTGCAAGCGTGAATTTTTCAGACCGGTAAAGTCTTCAAACTCAGCCTCGCAAGCCAGATATTTATATGGGTCTGATCTCAGTTTAGTATCACCATATAATCAAAGGCTCTGCAATATATATCATTGCAAGAAAACTTTAAAGGTACATTTATGAAAAACAAAAACAAGTTACTCACGTAACCTGCTATCACTTGTTATTTATGTTCAAAAGATGGCACTTTACCAAAACCACCGAACAAGTGTAAAATTTGTTTACATAAACGAAAAAAGAGTCAGAATTAACTACCTCTTTCATTTGCTCACCCCCAGATCAGCTGATTTCAAGCTGGTTTGCTCTCCTCAGTGAGGGATAGAGTATAGAAACTAGATCTAAACACTGACTCTCAAGTGTTTATGCAAAACGTTTCTATCAGATTGCAAGCGTGAATTTTTCAGACCAGTAAAGTCTTCAAACTCAGCCTAGCAAGCCAGATATTTATATGGGTCGGAACTCAGTTCAGTATCACCATATAATCAAAGTCTCTGCAATATATATCATTGCAAGAAAACTTTAAAGGTACATTTATGAAAAACAAAAACAAGTTACTCACGTAACCTGCTATCACTTGTTATTTATGTTCAAAAGATGGCGCTTTACCAAAACCACCGAACAAGTGTTAAATTTGTTTACATAAACGAAAAAGAGTCAGAATTAACTACCTCTTTCATTTGCTCACCCCCAGATCAGCTGATTTCAAGCTGGTTTGCTCTCCTCAGTGAGGGATAGAGTATAGAAACTAGATCTAAACACTGACTCTCAAGTGTTTGTGCAAAACGTTTCTATCAGATTGCAAGCGTGAATTTTTCAGACCGGTAAAGTCTTCAAACTCAGCCTAGCAAGCCAGATATTTATATGGGTCTGATCTCAGTTCAGTATCACCATATAATCAAAGTCTCTGCAATATATATCATTGCAAGAAAACTTTAAAGGTACATTTATGAAAAACAAAAACAAGTTACTCACGTAACCTGCTATCACTTGTTATTTATGTTCAAAAGATGGCACTTTACCAAAACCACCGAACAAGTGTAAAATTTGTTTACATAAACGAAAAAAGAGTCAGAATTACCTACCTCTTTCATTTGCTCACCCCCAGATCAGCTGATTTCAAGCTGGTTTGCTCTCCTCAGTGAGGGATAGAATATAGAAACTAGATCTAAACACTGACTCTCAAGTGTTTATGCAAAACGTTTCTATCAGATTGCAAGCGTGAATTTTTCAGCCCAGTAAAGTCTTCAAACTCAGCCTAGCAAGCCAGATATTTATATGGCTCTGATCTCAGTTCAGTATCACCATATAATCAAAGTCTCTGCAATATATATCATTGCAAGAAAACTTTAAAGGTACAATCTGATAGAAACGTTTTGCATAAACACTTGAGAGTCAGTGTTTAGATCTAGTTTCTATACTTTATCCCTCACTGAGGAGAGCAAACCAGCTTGAAATCAGCTGATCTGGGGGTGAACAAATGAAAGAGGTAGTTAATTCTGACTCTTTTTTCGTTTATGTAAACAAATTTTACACTTGTTCGGTGGTTTGGTAAAGCGCCATCTTTTGAACATAAATAACAAGTGATTGCAGGTTAAGTGAGTAACTTGTTTTTGTTTTTCATAAATGTACCTTTAAAGTTTTCTTGCAATGATATATATTGCAGAGACTTTGATTATATGGTGATACTGAACTGAGATCAGACCCATATAAATATCTGGCTTGCTAGGCTGAGTTTGAAGACTTTACCGGTCTGGAAAATTCATGCTTGCAATCTGATAGAAACGTTTTGCATAAACACTTGAGAGTCAGTGTTTAGATCTAGTTTCTATACTCTATCCCTCACTGAGGAGAGCAAACCAGCTTGAAATCAGCTGATCTGGGGGTGAGCAAATGAAAGAGGTAGTTAATTCTGACTCTTTTTTCGTTTATGTAAACAAATTTTACACTTGTTCGGTGGTTTTGGTAAAGCGCCATCTTTTGAACATAAATAACAAGTGATAGCAGGTTACGTGAGTAACTTGTTTTTGTTTTTCATATATATATATATTTCCTGTGTGCTTAATAAATAATTATAACTCTTCAAAAAGTCTATTGTAAATCTAGCATTAATCTTTAGTTTTGAAATCACACTTACAATAAGAAAGTATTAAAATTATATTTTTGCAACAAATTATGCTCTGATAACAATTTACCAATGCTTTGAAGGCACTACTTTCTTTATATGATGCATATGAGATAGCATGTGAATGTAAGATGAAATAATACAATTCTGTATGTGTTCTATTGTTTTAATATATTACAGACCCTTAACCACTTAACTCAGTGGGATTACAATAAAATCAAAGATGAATGATATCACAGAGTTATACAATCAGATGGAGACAAAAGTCTAACACCAATGTAAACAACTATTGTGGCATGTTCAATAATATAACATAAATAATATAAAGTACATTTTATATTATTATTTAATAGTTATTAGAGTCAGCCTCCTATCAGACTATATGCTCTGAATAAAACAAATAACACTTTGTTGAGGGACTATTTCACTAAACCATATTAACAATAACAACAAGGGTACACAATCTCAGGGTTTTTAACTACACTCTTGTAAAAGATAAAGTTTAAAGTTGCCTAATAAATGATTGCTTGGATGAATAAATGAGTGAGTGATATCCTTGCTGACCATAAAATGCAAGCACTACACTTGTAATGACTGCCTCCCTAAGATAAGATAACTTTAAAATTCATGTATACTTTTTTTGTAATATTTTAATTTCAAAAAAATGCAAAAGATATTAGGATAATAAGTGGAAATTTCCAAGTGTCTAAAACTACATATTGATACCTAATCATTGTATATTTGGTAATCCCAAACATTGTGATATTACTTTGAGAAAATATTATGATGATCTAAAATTTGATTTTTTGGAAAGTTTTATGATTATTATTGAATCATAATTTTTTAATAATTATTATAAATTAAATCATTGTATATTTATGTTTTATAGAAATATTTTATTTTTAAATATAAAAAAATATATTCTTCTGTGTAACATTACCATAGAGATTAAGGTCATAGGAAATATAACTGGCTAGAAATATCATCATTACAACAACAATATGTTATAATATTTAGTAATATTATAAAAAGTACAAAAAATAAACTTTTAGTGCATAAATTGATAGATTTACTAGATATTAAAAATAAATTGTTCAGATTTTTAAAATAAACATCAAACAAAGATTTCATTTATTTTACAAATTGAATCTGCTCCTCTTGAAATTTGATGTTATGACAGTGCTTTGTTTTGATTTTAAATTCTAATTTATAATATAATTCCAAAAATCAAATGTGATTTTTTAAAACTTTATTTAATTTCTAAACAAAAATATCTATAAAATGATGTCAAATTTATTATATTCTGATAAGTAATAATAGTTTAATATTAAAGTAAAAATTGAAAGCTTAAATCAAGTGAGAATAAAGAAATATGTCAGAGTATAGGAGAGTTAAAAAACTGCATTTGAAAAGAAGAATTTAGAACAAATTTTTATTTAGAAAATTTTTTAATAAGTGATTTTTGAAAATTAAAATTGAAAGTAATAAAAATATGTTACAGTTACTTTCATAAAAAATAAAAGTATTGAATATTTTCAATTTTTTTCATTGATAACATAATAAATATATATTCTTATAAATTTAAAAAAATGGAAAAAAACTATGTGTGCTATTGCTATGTATGATAAATTATTGACTTATAGACTAACAGTTCTGATAATAAATTGTGTTTATTTTAGAAATAGAATGATAGTTCTATCATTTTATATAATTTTTCTTCATATATCATAACTGATATTAATGTAGGTTGTCAACTAAACAGTTAAGCAACACTTAGATAAAAAATTTAACTTTTTAACTCACTTTTTTTGCTTTTTAACTCCTTTTAAAAAATCTCCTTCTAACTTCAAAGTCAATTATTTATACCCTGATCTCTGGATTGATTCAGCAGCACTCCCACTGTATCTGACTTGTTACACAGCTTTTATTTAAGCCTGAGTGCTTTTCTCTTCTTAAGGATTGGACCATTACATTTAGTGAGATAGATAAGAAATCATGAGGATTAAGCCATGTTTTTTAATTTGATAACTTTGCCTCAAGTGAATATTATATTTTGTACAACATTTTAAAAATTAAAATGTAATATTTTAATAAATTTCACCTTTAAGTAAATACTTAGAGATGTATTTATATCATAATTTAAAACTAAGAAATCAATAGTGTTGGTTTATCTTTTTTTTCTCAATTATAGAAAATAATGATTTTCTTTTAACTTTAAACTTTTTGCTTTATTCTTTTTTTTTTAAAAAAAATAGGATCAACTTTTTTTATATACATCTGTCTTTAAAATAGGATCAACTTCTTTCATATACCTCTGTCTTTTTTTAGGTGGGAGGGTAAAATAAATCTTAAAATACATATGTGAAACAGAGTTTCTGTTTCAATACCCCCCATTAAATTTTGGGATGAAATCACCTGGAAGTTTGATTTTATTCCATATACTTTACACATCATTTCTCATTACTGTATCTCAACTGGTTTTAGATGTGCTGATAAAATGGGTAAGATGAACCAGAAAAGTGAATACATGAACTGTAGCTTCCAATGCTAGAAAAAGCAGATGGCCAAGTACAAACTACTAGTACACACTGCCCCATGATGTCATGAGAAAATATCTAATTTTTAAGCACTACCTCTCTTGTACCTAGAGGGTTCATCCAACTAAGAGTAGGAGCCAGAAAAAAATTGGCACTGAGCCAACTTTACTCAGTTTCTATGAGTCTTAGGGGCTTATTCATTTGATCTATTCATGAGACCAAGGCCTATTCATGAGACCTATATATACACATGACTGAACTACTCTAGGAGCTCAACATCTAGATCTGGATAGTGCCAAGCATATACTTCAGAGCATCATGAACAAAATGCACCCAAGCAGCTCTGCTCAATCATCCACCCACCTCGACATAAAAAACACAAATTCATGCATCACTACATCCCACTTACAAACTTTCCATCAGCTATCTTTATTTTATTGTTCTGTATTGTAACTACAACCTGGTTTGGGAGACTGATGATCATGATCAGTTCTCCTGTAATACTCTTCTGTACTATGAGGTGATACACTTCTGGATCATTTTTGTTGGGAGTTTCTCATGCTCAATATCACTGTGGTGGCTCACTTCTTCACTTCCATATTGTCTTTGCAGATCCTTGTTACTGTTTGATCTTTTAATTATGTGGGCTGGTATGAACCATGAACAACATCTATGGATTTTCTCCTGTTTCTTTTCCATAATAATACTTCATTTTTAGAAATAAATAAAGGTTTATTTTTAAATGGTTCTTCTGCCATAGCAATTATTTTTTTTATACTTATAAATCCTGATTTTTCAGACTCCTTTTTAGTTTTTTTCTCTGCAGCAGCAAGTATATTTTTAATAACTGTCTTTATAACTTTTTTTTTCTACACTCAATTTCTGATTTGAGTTGCTTGAGATTGTGTTTATGTTTTCTATATATAGCTGAGGACTAACACAATTTTCTTTCAGACTTATGGTTTCTCTTTCTACCTCTGTTACTGTTTCAGAGCATATATCAGACAATTTTTCTGAAATATTTTCTTTTATATTGGACAGTTCCTTAGTTACATGAGAATTAAGTTTTTGATTATCTTCATTTTCATGTGTTACCTCTTCTTGAAGATTAGAAGATTTTAATTTTGCTTTATTAGATTCATTTTTATCAGTTTTGATTATTAGTGTCAGTTTGATTGGAATCGTTTCAGGAAATTCTTCAGCTGCCTTATTTTTTTGAATTTTTTCTTCCCCATCCAATTTTTTAGACTGAGTTATTTTTTTATTAACTGGTTGAACTTTTCATTTTGGCTTTCGGTTATTTCTCTGATTTGTTCTTTCAATTCTCTTTTGTCTTTTTTTTCTGTTCTCTATGTTCCTTTTTATCTTCTTCTTTTTGTTCTCTATGTTCTTTTTTATCTTCTTCTCTCTGTTCTCTATGCTTTTTTATCTTTCTCTCTTTTCTTGCTGTCTTTTTCTCTCTATTTCTCTTTTCTTGTTGTCTTCTTCTCTCTGTTCTCTATGTTCTTTTTATCTTTCTCTCATTTCTTGTTGCCTTCTTCTCTCTGTTCTCTCTGTTCTTTTTTATCTTTTCTTGTTGTCTTCTTCTCTCTATTCTCTCTGTTATTAATTTATTTTATCATTTCCATTAACTGAGCTAACATGGCTATCTTTACTGTTTTCTGAGCTTCTATGTTCACCATTTTTCCTTTGTTTTCTAGCTTAGTAAGCTTCTCTCTCTACCCACACCATGATTTAATTCCAACTTCTTTGACATCCCTGTTTTATTCTTTATCTATCATTTATGCCATTCATTTTTACATTCTCTTTTTTCACTCTTTTTTAATAAATCACATCACTGCATCATATGATGTTCACATCACAAAATTGTGATTTGCTTATGCGTTTTCCATTTCTTCTTTTCGTTTTTTTATTACTCATTTCTAGCTGTTTTATGCCTATGGATAGACTAGCTAGATCAGGTCTCACAGTCAGGCTACAAATGTAACTGGACTCCCATACAACTCCTTTATTACCTCAGTTGTAGCTATTTCCTGATGAGTATATTGTAGGAAGGAACCATCAATTGTCTTTCCCCAATACAGATGTCACCCCCTACAACAATATTTCCTTCTCATCAGAGGATGTAGCAACATGGAGACTAGAAACACCTAGCAATTTCTATGTTTGATTTTCCAAATGGTGCCACTAGAGTTCCATCTCACTATAACCTGACATACATAGCTCTAGTTATGCCAGTCATAGTTCAGGAGGCATGAAATTCTCATGAATAAGTTCACTGAATAACAAGTGATACAAAAGAAAATGGAACTGAACAACTAAATTTAATTTTAAGTAACTACAGTTTTATTAACAATGATATTGATAAGTCCTTCTAATAAAGTTTATCCTTTATTTCAAATGATGGCTCATTTTAATTTATCTGTGTGAAGAAGTCAAAGGGTCTTTTATCAAGCAGACATCTACCATTACTGCATGAATATTTTTAACTATTTGTTCCATATCTGTATATTCTTTTTAGGTAGGTACATAGGTAAGGCAAGCAATTCCAGATTTGTAAAGCTTCTATAATTCAGTCAAGTATGGATGTGTATTTATACACATTAGTCTCATTATTTTACTCATACACAACCAATATTCATGTAAGAATTTGTAATTCACATAGTACTTCATTATTTTTAAATTTATCACAGGTAGGTAAACAGGTAATATAAGCAAGTCCAAGTTTGTGGACTATTTCATAATCCAGTCAAGTATAATTGGGCATTTATATGCATAAGTTTCATTATTTTATTTATACACAATCAATTTGGATGCAAGCATTTGTAATTCATATAGTACTTCATTATTTTTTAAATTTATCATGGGTAAGTAAATAGATAATGTAAGCAATTCCAGGTTTGTTGATTATTAATAATCCAGTCAAATATAAATGTGCATTCATGGCCATAAGTTTTATTATTTTATTTATATGCAATCAATATGCATGTAAGCATTTGTAATTCATATAGCACTTCATTATTTATACATTTATTACAGGTAGGTAAACAGGTAATATAAGCAAATGTGCATGTAAGCATTTATAATTTTTATTTAATTATTCTAATATATAGCATAAATATTTGTTATTTGGTCTGCCACGGACATATATTTCTACACATAAGATGATCAGCAGTTTCATTTATAATTTAGTTAGTTATAGCTATATGTAATAGCTCAGCATTTCTAATTCTTCCAGGTATACTTATTTGTATATCAGCAATATAACTAGTTATAAGCATTTGTTTTTATTTTATTTTAATTCAGATGTATCTACATATAAAAAGTTCATCATTTATTATTTACCTTATTAAAAATGTCTTTTGATTATAGATATTCAAGACATTTACATATTTATAATTTATCATCAATAAAATGTATTTTCACATAGCTATAATTATTCATAATTTATTTCAAGAAGGATGTTTTGTTTTTTTTTGTTTCTTTTTTTTAATAAACACATATAAGTATTGAATATTTTATGAAATTGTTACCTTCATTTTATTCAGTTTGTTCCTTCACTTCAGGTTACTACTTTCAAAAAGAGATTGGTTTATTTGAGTTGAGTGGCATTATTTACTTTCCATGATGTTCACTCAGGCAGGTCTTGGAGATTCATGGCTATGGACAAAGAGACAAAGCTATTATGATTAGCCTTCCATCTTTATGATTTCCTTATTAATATTTTCTTTTTTCATCATCAGCAATGTGGCTGTAAATAGTATATTCCAAAGTGACTAAAATCAGTTGTCAACTAAACAGTTAAGCAATACTTAGATAAAAAAATTAACTTTTTTAACTTTTCATTTTTTTTTACTCTTTAACTCCTTTTAAAATCTCTGAACTTCAGACTCAACTATTTATACCCTGATCTCTGGATTGATTCAGCAGCATTCCCACTATTTCTGATTTGTTACACAGCTTTCATTTAAGTCCAAGTGCTTTTCTCTTCTTAAGGATTGGACCACTACTTTTAGTGAGACAGATAAGGAATCATGAGGATTAAGCCATGTTTTTCAATTTGATAACTTTGTCTCAAGTGAATATTATATTTTGTACAACAACATTTCAAAAATTAAAATGTAATATTTTAATAAATGCCAGCTTTAAGTAAATGTTTAGAAATGTATTTATATCATAATTTAACATTATAAAATCAATAATGTTATTTTATTTTTTTATCTCAATTATAGAAAATAATGATTTTCTTTTAACTTTAAACTCTTTGCTTTATTTTTTTTTTTTAAAAAAATAGGATCAACTTTTTTTATATACATCTGCCTTTTTTTTAGATGGGAGGGTAAAATAAATCTTAGAATACTTACATAAAACAGAGTTTCTGTTTCAATATATATATATATATTATAACGATCGAAATGAAAGTGAAGATCGAATCTAACCGCAAAAACAAAATCTGCAACTACCAGGGCGCCATCTAGGCATTTGAGCCTAAGAAAATTTATAAAGTAGGCAGATATGCGCTGTTAAGATTCCACTTTATTTAAATATTCCGATCGTTAGCCCAAGTCACTAGCTCAGCGGAGATGCAGAGATAAAAATCTATAAATTTTATATCTTAAATATAAAAGAATAAAAGCCACTGCCAGAAATTAACACATAAAAATATTTATTTACGCACATATAAAATAACATTTAAATTTTGAGGAATAGGTTTAACATTTTTAGATTTTTTTATATTACTCTTTAATTGTATATTTACATAAATTTCAATGAGTTTAATATTTTATTTAGATGGTCAAGTATGAATAGACTACATAGATCTGCATTTGAAAAGAAAATATTCTTCCCTGATTTAACCTTAGGCAACAAATTTCGCAACCAAACTGGCACCAATCCATCTGATACATTCATGTATTCAATGTAGCATGATACGACAACACAAAATACTATACTGTCAGGAAACGTACATCTGAACAATAAGTAGAAATAGAGAAGACATTGACTCTCCACCAACAGGAATGTGACATCTGTTGGCAAGTAGAACAATAAACAAAAACTCCATAGGAATGGACTGCGGTCTTCTGCCGACTTACAAACCCATCCATAGGCAAACAGAGGGTGTGTGGCATATATCTATAATCCTGCCCATAGCGGACCTCATACTACATCTACTAATTACACAAATATATCCAATCCCTTGAACCAATTCAACTATGAAATGAATAACCTAAGATTACCCTCCCTTAATATAACTTTACAAAACTATATAGCCATTCACGCCCGACTTAAATTTAACATTTAAATACGTTCGCACAAATGCATTTTATAAAATTTGTTTTAAAATGTTGAGTACAGATCAGCTGCACAGATTCCACGGTCAAAAACATTCCAAATTAAACACAACCGATCAAAATACAAAGTCATCGATAAACATCACTTGCATAGGGAATATACAAATCCCATTAGCATTCATCGTAAGATGCTTGCAGTGATATCGTTGACATATATTCTAATCGAATGTGAAAACCACAACATTATCAACCACTAACGAATCTATGCAACGTCTATACCCAACCTTAAATTTCCTCATTTAAAATTTAAACAATAAATATTAATACAAATAAATAATAAATGGAAATGATTTTTTTTATCAAACACAAACATATATAAAATTACACATGATCAATTGAGTTGACACATAAGTCAGAGAAAAGTTCTTTTTATAAAATTTAAATTTACTTATCAATCTTTAAAGTTCTTAATTAATATTATGATTTTAACAATTGTTCAGTTCTATTGCTTACGGTAGAAGAGTCCCTGTTCCCGTTGGCAATTCCCATGGAGACTTTCCTGGAAGACCGGTCTGATATTTTGGAGGTAGCATTAGCTGGTTCTGTTCTGGTATCACAGTCTTTGCATTTTTAAAATAAGTGAGTGAGGACGACAAGGGTGTCTTGTCGCCAGACTCACCAAAATCAAGTTGGAAAAAACTGACTGGAACTCAATATTTTTTCTTTTTATAGTCCTCCTATGGATTCCATGAATAAAAACATCACTGTTCTGTTTTTTCGTTATGGTCTGGGCCTTTATTTGCTTCCATTGGTCAAGCTAAAATCTCTTTCTTCCCTTATCTAACTTTTCATCTGACTTTTTAATTAAACAGCTTTTAGATAATCAATAAACAATCATCTCCATTTATAGATTACAGGAATTAATTAATACCTGTTTTTATTTTAACTTACGTTATTTTTTTATTAAAATATTTTTATATTTCAATTTTGTATTTTTTTATTAAAAAAAATACGTTCAAATACTTTTTTTTTTTTGTTTATGAAAAAAAAATATTTTTAAAGTTTAGCATCTGTGCGAATATATATATATGTTTAACAAACATTTTAATTTTAGCGTTTAGTTTTTTACTTTTATTTGCGAACTTTTAAGTTTTTATTTTAAATTAATGTAACGACATATTTATATATCGTTACAATATATATATATGTACTGCATACATGTGTCTTAATTATCCAAATGTAAATAAGATAACTTTGAGAAACAATTTAATGAAAACCAATAGAATTTTAAAAAAAACTAACAGAAGTCATATAAATTTAGAATTATAACTTAGAATAAACAATCCATCACTCACCCAGTTTATATCTGTAAAAACTTGTAAAGAACTTAGACACACAATGTACATAATCCTCAGAAATATCAATGTAAACACATGTATATGGAAATCATTAATGTGACCTGCTCTTCTAGTCTGAATAAAGTTCCTTTTTGAACATCATCATTATCATAATAATAATAATAATAATAATAATAATAATAATAATAATAATAATAATGAGTAGAAATAATAGTAGTAAAAGTAATAATAATAATAATAATAATAGAATAGTGCAGTCCTGACATATTATGATGGGAGCAAACTATTATCAGCTCTTAGTAACTTTTACAAAAGATCAGCGAAAGATTTAAAAATATCACTTGGAAGATTAACATAACAAAAAGAATTACAGGAATAAGCTATAAAAACTTTTTTGAGCCAAGAAAGTAAGTATTTTTTAGATTTATTTAATAAATTAATAACCATTGTAAGGTTAAAATGGCATCGGGAAAATTAATCATAAATGAGTTTATGTTGAAAAAAAAATGTAAATATGTCTAGCGTTAAAGTTGATAAAACTGACTCAACTCAAAATAAACAAAAACAAACATATGCCAATATAACTAAAGTAATTTCAAAAATGCAGGAAGGGATAGGAAAAATAATTACAGAACAAAATAGTAGATTCAGAAAAATAACCGTAACAGAAATTAATGATCTACAATTGCAACAGGCCAGTGTCCTTGAACCTCCCCCTTCATTGATAAATGGAATCAACAAGAAGTTCAAGACATAAACATCGGTTTCAGTAATACAATTTTTAAAAAGTTGTTTGCAACTTTTAAAAATTTTTTTTACAACAAAATCTTTAGTACTAGCAGTAACAGATAGAAATCTCTCCTTATATAAATTTCTGAGAGAGTTGTTATATGAGAGCATAATGGAAAATTTGCTTTGGGATGCAATAGCAACTATTGGAGAAAATCCTATCACAAGATATTTAGTACTTGAATTCTTTAATGAGCACCAAAGAGAAAGATTTAAAAACCAAATTAAAATGCTCAGAAATTATGCCTTGATTACAGTTGATAAAAATTTACAAAACTGCTACACTGGCATAATAAAAAATATATATTTCAGCTATAACATTCAAGATTTTAAAAAGCTATTGCAGCCATTTGGGGAAGGAATGTATATTAAACCAATTTACTTAAATGATACTCTGATACCTATTGCAGATAATAGTTTTAATTTTAAAATAAAAGTAAAAAAAAATATTAACCCAGAAGATATACCAACACAAATGGTTGATCAAGATGCTCTGTTAACTATATATATCAGAGGGTTGAGGCCAAAATGCTTTAGATGTGAAGAATGTGGACACATTGCAGCTGACTGTGGAAAAAATAACAATGAATCACACACACAAACAAAGGAAGTTGACAGAAAAGAACAGTTATGAAATGAAGCTCAAATAAAAAATAGCAATACAGAAACAATGCAAGAAATACAAGACAATATTTTACCAAAAACACTGAAAGCCACTCAGACTTAACACAAGTTCAAGAAAGCAAGAAGTACACAAAATATATAATAACTGAAGATGGAGGAGAACAATACATTGCTGAAGAAAATAGTAACAAGAATAAACTACAAACTAAAAAATTATTAAATACATCAACAAAAATCTCAATCCCATCTCAACACAACTATGAAAACAAAGAAACAAGTGAAGATAAACAAATGAGCACAACAAAAAATACAAAAATTATTTTAGTTGATAAGAAAAAAGAAAGAGAAGTTAGTAAATTATCTCAACCAAATAATATTAGAAACAATACCAATGAACTTATCATGGAATCAAATACACCAAATTTATCGCAAATTAGCCAAACAAATAAAAGTGAAAAAAGAGGGCCAGGAAGACCCCCCAAAAATAAAAAAATTAAAAAGATCAGAATTGAAGAGCAAAACATCAAAGATTCAGAGCAAAAAAGGAAGGTCTTTAATACAACTGATGAAGAGATTGAGCTGGCATATGAAGATGCACAAAAGTTGCTAACATTAGGGTATTAAAACACGTGGCAAAGAAAAGAAGCAAGGGTATAGGATACAAAATTATAATGAAAGTTAGAATAGCTGCTATTAATGTCAGAGGTCTGAACTCAATTAACTGAATATATAAAATCAAAAATTGCATCATAGACACACAACCGCATATAATTGGACTCCTAGAGACAAAAATTTATATATAAAATCAAAAATTGCATCGTAGCCACACAACCGCATATAATTGAACTCCTAGAGATAAAAATTTATGCAGGATCACAGGTGGATCCAGCAGTGTTTTTGCCTGGGAAGGATTCAATGCATTTTCCAGAGACTCTTCTTCACCATCAGCAGGCACTGGAATCTTTATTACTCACAAATGTCCATTTACAATTTTTAAAATATTTTACATTGATTCTAATCTACTGACAGCAACATTCCAACACAAGAGTATAATAACTAATGTGGTGTTTGTATATATGCCAATTCAAACTAAGAAAATTGAAACATTAATTGCAAATATTAATTCCACACTAAGTGCTACATCAAATCCAACCATTATCATGGGGGATTTTAATCTAACATATCAGGAATTTACACACAGATGGATTCATAAAATTTTAGTTCTTCTGGTGAGTGGGCAGGGATTTTTACCAGACACAGCAATTTCTTTTCACAATAAACATTTTTCATCATTAATAGACTTAACATTTTATTCACCAATGTTCCACCACCTAATGATGATTAAAAAACATTTTATTCACCAATATTCCACCACCTAATGATGATTAAACTCACTCCAACTACATTCTCTGACCACTCAGGACAAATCATCAGCATTAATCTTGACCAGATTCAAATAGTGACATTCCCACTAACTAAAACAATTAGAGCATTAATTCCAACAGCTACCACTGAATTCCTATTTTCAGAATCTTATATCTTGTTAAAAAAAATTCATGAAATGAATCTGGGACCCATACAACAATATCAAGCATACATAAACATCCTTTCATTTAATATTAATCACATTGCAATTAAGCAACCACCTCCATCAAGACTAATAGCATTGGCAGATCAATTACACAAACAAATAGGGTTGATTAACCCATCACATCACACACAACAATATATTTTCAAACTTACACATACATATACTAATGTATGTGAAAATCTAAAAAATGAACTAAAAATTAAAAAAAGTAAAATTTGTCTCAACCAGCCACACACATGGACAAGGGAATACATTAAATGGGCCCTAAGAAACCCACCAAAAATCAAAGTACCAATAGCAATACAGTCAATAGATGGAACATATGCAGGTCATA
Organism: Epiperipatus broadwayi; assembly: GCA_028023455.1. NCBI lineage: Eukaryota > Metazoa > Onychophora > Udeonychophora > Euonychophora > Peripatidae > Epiperipatus > Epiperipatus broadwayi. Next base: position 389,436 of record JAQFVV010000541.1, read on the forward strand.
ATATGATCCAGCCAATCTATCAATACTTCAAAAGTAGGCTGCAATCAGACGAAAACATTTCAATAGCATCTCACATATTTGGGATCCCTGAAACTGAGAGACAATTTATTATAGATGACTTTGCAAAAAAACTAGTTAATATACTGGAAGCTTGCCACCCAGGTAGCTTTGAAATCCCATTGTTTGTTTTGAAACAATCCAATTCACAACAAAATATGTCTGTAACTTAGCCAATCAACTAATGCAAAAAATTCAGAACATAGAAGGGATTTACCCTCTTGCAATTGTACCATAGAATAAAAAACAAAAAAATATTCCCTCTGTTGCAGACTTAAGATCAATATCAATGGGCCCATTGCCCATAGAAATAATAGAAAAGGTGATCAAGGAAAAAATTGAACAATATATATTACCACTAATTTCCAAAGCACAACATGCAAAAAATGGATCATCAACAGTACAGGCAGCCATACTTTTCAAGGCAGTATTCACATCAATTAGACATAAGAAAAAAATATGTACCTATTGTTGTTCAACTGGATATTGAGCTTGCATTTGAATCAGTTAACATTAAAGCTTTGCTGGAAATGCTCAAAAGCACCAACATTCCTAGAACACATCTATATATATCATTGCGAATATACTTATCAATTGAAAAATACATATATCTATCAATGGAAGAAATTCACCATCTTTCACACCAAACCAGTCTTTATCACAAGGATCACCACTTAGTGCACTGCTTTTTATATACTACATCAATCCTCTCATTACAAAGATACAGAAAACATTTGATGATTCATATACCTGGAACAACACAGCACATTGCTTGCTTAGCATTCATGGATGACATTACAGTTTTTCTCTCATCCAAAAAACAAATTCCACAACTGCTACTAGATGAATACACTGCACATTATAAGCTTATATTCAACCAAGCAAAAACTTCAGCATGATCTCTATTTACAGGAAAACCATGTGTGATGATCTATCAGTCAAAACCAACATCTTTCCTGGGTTTTCCATTTCATTTGGGAATCACAGGGATGAGATGTAAAATCCAAGATAGGAATAAGGAAGAAATAAAAAGAATTGCAGACTCCCTTTCAAAGACTTATATGTCTGTTTTCTCCAAAGTGCAGTTAATTAACCAACTAATTATGACCAAAATCAGCTATTATTTACCAATTATCGAATTCTCAAAAGTTTTCATAAAAAAAATCAAAGCAATATGTAAAAAGTTACTCTGTCCAAGAAGACAGTTGCCATATCGAATAGCAAATGTCTCAACCACTGATAAAATATGGACTGGGTTTCCACACAGTTGAAATCTTCCACATACAAAAGTTGAGGAATGCAAGTATTACAACTATGAAACAATTCTCGAAACTAAAACACCTAATTGAAGTTACTCCTACTGATAGACCACCACCACTGGGATCATACATTTCATCCATAAATTATCAATGTAAAATCAATAAGGATATACCCAAACAATATGAGAACAAATATTCATATTGGGAAATATACAACCTGATAAATAAAGAAACTAATGTAAATGAACCTTCACCAATGTTGGGAATTGATAACAAAAACTGGTTAAACAATTCAAGCGATGGGCATTGAAACTTAAATTCTTCAATTTTATAATAAAAATGAACCTAACTGCTATGCCCACAATATTTTTTTCCACTATAAAAGGATGTATAGGGACATAGATCCATTTTGTGGACTATGCCATAGAGCTGAAGAAACAATTGAACACCTAATTTACAACTGTGAAGGTTTGGCAAAAATAAGACAAATGGAATGCAACATATATAGAAGGAAAAACACCACTATGGAACAAATTATTAATGCATATCAGAGTCGAGCAATACCAAACATTAGGGCAGCTACATTTGTCCTATATTCTTTTTGGTGCATGAGATGCAGCTTTATAATGAGGAAAGATACTCATCGTCATCCAGCCACATTCATTAATAAACTAATACAAATCAAAGATAGAGATAAAACTATTGTTAGACCAGATTTATATGCTGCAACTTGGTCACTGTTAAATGAAAAATCAAGACTATGAGAAATTCAAAACAAAGACAACTGAAAACATTGAGGTTGAAGCATTATTTATAGACTATAGAACAAGGAACAAGGTAGCCACAAGGAAAAAAAACTTATGTTTAAAGAAAAGTAAACAAAAACTAAATTTTACTGAATCAAATTGTAAATACAATGTAAAGAAACTATGTAAACCAAAGAAAGTAATAAAGTACCTTTTGAAACAACAACAATAATAATAATAATAATAATAATAATAATAATAATAATAATAATAATAATAATAATAATAATAATAATAACAGTAATGAAAATGATGACAACAATAACAATGATGAGACAACAACAGTGATAATAATAATAATGAAATAATAAGAATATTCCAACTCCAAAAAAAGAAAAGAAAAAAAGACCAAGAGAGAGAAAAAACTATTCTAGAAATGAATTTGTAATGACTATACAAACTAAACTGTGAACCATAAAGATATCTACATATAGGATATGCCAGTCCATTTTTGTGTTTTTTTAATATTTTACAATATTATCTTTTAATTTCTGTAGCAAAACTTTTTTCTTTCTGAAATACTTTAACATTCTGTCTAATTATACCTCTCCAATGTATTATATTCTCTGCCATAACTTTCTAATGGAAACAATTGATATAGTACTTCTTTAGAATGTTATTGAAATAATCTTTATATTGTAAGCAAGATCTACCTCTTCCTTGAAGTTTATGCTCTAGTTCACTTTAAAATATCCTTAAGAAAGTTTTTCATTATATACGTAGTTCATATGTCCAATCTAATAGAAGTGTGAATTTGTAACTGAAGAACATATTGATTGGTTTTATGATATTGATATTGTATTTTTTTTTAAATTTTACAGAATATCCTTAAATGAAACATTATATTATGCTGCTAAGATGTCCTAGTTTTATTTTTATGCAGTCAATGATATAAAATAACAGCTCTATATATAACTAACTTGATTGCAGTAGTTATTTCCTTCTGATGAAATAATATGTTTTAACTTGTTAAAAACTGTGCAAAATATTGGAATGTGTATTTATGTTAACATCTATATTCACTTTTCTACTTATAAAACCACCAAGATATTTAATTAAACTGGACTAAGAAGATATTTTAACTGGCTTACATTGTTAAGTTAATAACTATCCAATCAAAACATTTCTGAGGATTCCTTATCACTCACAGATTAATTAAAAATTTGTGTATTTTGAACATTAATTAGTAAACCAAAGTCTTTATATGTTGCATTCATAATATTAAGCCTATTCTAATAAATTAGCATTTTAAATAGGAAAAGTAGCACAATCACCAGCTGTACTGTAAATATAGACTCAAAGAAGAAGTTCTTGTGTTTACTTTTAATAGATTAAAATTCCACCATCAAATCTGTATCATATCTTTGTCCAATGGTTGTTTTTATTTTAACTGCCTCAGATATAAAAACTTGTGGACTTTTCTTACTTTTATCATGTAGAAGGTGTTAAGTTGACAAGCAACTTATTTCAAACAAAGCCATTGACTTCTATTAAACTGAATCAAATGCTTTGACCAAATTAATGAAAGTTATTTATAAATCGTTCCTTTGGTCTCGATATTTTTCTTGTATTTGCTTGGCAACAACAACAAAAAAAACATGTCTATATTACTTCTTGATTTTCTAATATCACACCGAGTCTCTGGTAACCATTCATCTATAAGTGGAAGAAACTTATTCAACAAAATTTTGAAAGTTCTACGATAATTATTGCACTCTTGTGAAGGATATCTATATATAGGTGCAGTGTGAATATATTATTTTAAATATTTAACTTTGAAAAAATATTCAGAAATGCTTTTTCATTACATTAAATTGATTTTTAAAATGTTTTTTGTATATAAATATTTTTTACATTAACCTAAATTGAATAATTATTTTGACAATTGACATTATTAATTTATTAAATTTTCACAAAAAAATAAATATTTACTTTTTTTACGCTTCGGTGATAACTTTGAAGACGATTTTGCTGTTTTCAAATTTATGAATACTAATTTCTAAGAATTAATTTGATTCTGCAGTCTTTTAGACGGACTTGGAAATGCTGATCTACTATCTACAAAGGATTTTTTTTCTTCTAATTATGACTTTTAAAAATAAAGCTTGTAAATATTTTCCAAGAAATATATTTGCCCCGTTAGCCAAATTAATTTGCTTTCCTGCCATTTCTTTGTCGCCCTCTATCTTTTTTCTTTAATTTAGAAATTAACTAGAAAGCAATATATGCATACAAATGATGTCTAAAAGCGTGTTATCACTTTAATATATTAATTTCATTTCAATTATTAGGCATTTATTTCGCATGTGCACAGAATTATAAAATGCAAATAATAATAATTTAAATTGTTTGCTGGTATATCAGAAATGAAATGATTTAATGTGAATGAATAATCTAGCCTGATGAAAATAAAGATAATTATTGTTATTCATTTATATATATAGAATTATAAAAAAATATGTATAATCAGCTTTAACTATTCTTAAAAAAAAACAAAAATTTGCTCTTCACAAAAATTATTGAGTGAAGTAAGTAATTCTTTTTTTTTTTTTTCATATGTCATAGCATCGGCCAGGACGCGAACCCACAACCGTCTGCAACCAACTACTTGCTTGCAAGGCAGCTGCGATAATTCTTTTCGTTGTGATATGTCTCTAAACATTTAATAATGTAAAAAGTTGTTATATATACACACAAGAACTCCTCTTGTATGCAGTACATTTATTATTTATTCTCAGCTTAGAAACAAACATATTCAATCAGTATCAAACTATAATATGCAATTTAACGCTCTCTGTGCGTATATATCATATGGACATTAAAAGCATGCATAGTACGGGGGTATGTAGATGATGGACATCCTATATATGTTTTAAAAAATCAACATTTCTCTTCTATTTTTATTTGTTTTAATTTTTCATTTAATATGTTTTTGAAATCGTAAATAACTCAAATTATGGCTGTTGAATTAAGCAGGTACAGGGAACTGCTGTATTTATTTGAGTTTTTTTTTCTAAATTTTATAATTACCTAAACAATTTCGTATTACAAAGTTTTATGGTCATTTTAATGTCCATAAAAAATAAGAATAATAAGATAGATGATTTTTTTTAATAAAAGAAATTTTCATTTTCCATGTTTTTGAAATATCATCTGTACATAAAAATATATAGCATTTTAACATATAACTATAGAACTATTGTATATATGTTCATACATATGTTTTCACAGGTTGCAGTTATAAAAAAACATGTTTTGTGGGTTCATCCATGCAAGATTTTAGTTTAAAATTCCAACATTTAGAGTTAATCACACAAGTCAAAACGTTGGAATTTTAAACTAAAATCTTACATGGATGAACCGACAAAACATATATATATATATATTGAAAATTTTATATTTAGAGTATTTTTATATAAAACAATGATTCTTAAGAGATAGTGATATTGTATAAGATTTAAGATAGTGGACTTACAATGGTCTGACTTAATGGACACAACATCCATAAATAAATGCAATTTATTATACATAGGTTATAATAGCCAACACAAGTCTAACTTTTACACTTCAATATTTTGTGTATACACATATAACTAAACATTTTAAACATACTGTCAAAATAAATTTACTAAAAAAATAATAGTATATAAATTTCTAAATTTATTCTATTTAATAAGAGTTATGTTTGCTTTTGACTGCTGTTGTCACTAATAACAAATTATGAAACTCATTTAGAATAGAAATTTAAACATTAAAAAATTATTTTATTATTCAATGGATTGAATTATTTAAATTAACTTCCAATCTTTTAATTATTTAACTCAACATCTATCATAATAATTTTAAAAAAAAATCATCTATGAAGAAATATAGAAAATGCATAAAATTTAATAAAATACATTTACATCTAAAATTATGGCTATTAAAAAAATCAAAGCATGCATATTTATATAAGGAAAACACATAACAATCCCTAGGTTATTTTGAAGTATATAAAAGTTTATATTGCTGATAAATTCTTAATGGTTGATGCTTTAGCTTGCACAATTTATTGAAAAGATAGAGCTACTTTTGTCTATTTTGGTATTTGTTTTTTTCTAAGTCGTAATATAAGAGCCTTCTTGTATGTTGGCTTTATAAGATCAGCATTCTAAGGATTTAGATTTTTATGACATGTTGAGAAAAGAAGGCTTGACTTAGAGCATGGACATTGTCTTAGTAAGGTGCCTAGCCAAGCATTTTTTGGAAAACATCACTAAAAAGTGATTGATTTATTGTACTACTGTCATTGCTTGTCAAAAGCTGTCAGCAGCATATCACTAATTTTGATGGACAAGCTGCCAAGAAGTACATCTTGTACTCAATTAATGCTTCTAATGAAGTAATGTGAATCTTCTGTGCCTCTAAATAACAATGTATGCTTTCTAAATAATCTGGATAATTTCTAAATGAAATGGATAGTGTGAATACTTTTTGTGTAAAAATAGAATATCTTAAAAGAAACAATAGATTTTGGGGAGCTTTTATATGCATTGGTTTTATTTCTCACATACACAATTTTTTCTAAAATTTTCATGATTGGCAACTCAAAATTTCCAGGGGGCTAATTAAGGCATTTCTATAATACCCTTTTACAAATAAGTCAGATTTGTAATTAATTATTTTTAAATTTCATGCTAATTGCTTTTATTACAATGCTTAATTTATTATTACAACAGATTAAAATTTTATTTGTAGAATAAGCATTGTTTATAAAATTTTAAAATAATCTTATACAAAAGGTATGGAATTTATTTATAAACTATTTTTTAAAAGAAAAATTTGACATTATTATTAAATAAAATTACTCTGTTGATTCATGTGTGTGTGTATATACATGTGATCACACTTTTCTAACACATGTTTACTTAGCAAAATTTTAAAATTAATTTACAAACAGAAATTTTGGGTGAAATCCTCTGTTCTAACATATAGAGCTTTGAAATGTGGCAAAGCATCCATCTCAACTGCCCCTTATGCCATGTAAACAAAGATAAATGAAATTTTAATTTTTTAATTTTTATTTTATATTTTATACTTTTAAAAATTTAGAAATACATAAATTAAAATTTTGCTAACCATTTGTACTGTTGTATACCTATTTAATTTTTCTATTCTCAAATCACTTTTTGGTCTGTTTATTTACTGTAAGTCAGCCTTTTTTCTAGTTGACCTCTATCTGGAGGTTTGGAGGTTTATTAACCTTTTCTCTGTCAAAAATGACATTTGGCTGAGTGAGTTAAAACTCTAAACTTATGATTAGTCAATTGCAGAATCAGCAGTAAAAATATATTTATCTTTTAATATTATATTTGTTTTAGTTTCATTAGTAAAAAGTATATTAATAATTTGTCGGATTATGAAAGTGAATGAAAGTTTTTTCAAAAATAAATTTCTATTTATAATTATAAAAACATTCGATAGCAAAAGACCTAAAAAGAAAGTTCATAATAAATTAGAAAGTACAGTGGTCATCATTGATTTCTATCTCAATTTTACATTATGTAAAAGTAAATAATTTTTTCTAAAATCTTAACTAGTTTTCTAAAATAATTTTATTTGCAGCATATTTTATCTAAATAATTTATAATATGTCAAAAAATACTTTAAAATGCTCTAAAACTTTCATTTTAATTTTCAAAATCAGAACAAAGAATTTGGAATGGTGAAAATTATTGACAAGTGCTCTTTTTTGGCCAATATGGTCAACAACCAATCAGAGCCTAGGAAAGACTGCATTCTTTCATTGTTAAAACTTAAATTTGAATATTATTGATTTTTTACTTGTATAATAATTCTAGAGAGGGCTGCATCATATGACACTTTTTTGAGCTTTAAACTGACCATAAATTCATGATGATAGTGTAAAAACTGATGTTTTTCAAGTGAATTGAAGCCATGTACATCTATGACTGGAGACTTCTCTCAAAGGGTTAATATGGTGCTTAATCTATCTATTTTAGCTTATACATTTTTATTTATTTGGCATATTTAGCTTAACCAGACTTTGATATTTTGCTAAGCAATAAGCTTTATTTAAGAAAGTTTTTATAACCTTAAAATAAATTAAGCATTGTTTATCTACACAAAACTAGAATTTAGAGTCCACACTTTTGGTATTCTTAGGAAATTTTTTTTTCACTAACAAAATTTTCCCTATAGTTTTATATCTTTCATTGTCAACATTGTAGTCAACAATGTGGAACATATTTCCAACATACTTTAATTCATTTTAATTCATTCCATACACTCTCTGATTTTTGTTTAACCACTTGCCAATAATTTCTTTATCAAATTTGATATCCTGCTCTTCTTTTATTACATAGCTATTATTATATTAAATTAGATTTTGAAAACAACTGCCATAATCTACATCCTGCTATTTTTTATAAGTGCAAATTTTTTTCTATATAAAAAGCTTCCTATTCAATTCTAGGTCAACCTGTACCTTTCTTTCATACTCTTTATTCTATTTTATTATTTTTGTCCTGAATTTTTATTATTATTTCTGTTGTAATAACTTTTGTACTTGCTCTTCATTTATACTTTCTCATCATAACTCCTTAATTTCACTAGCAACTTTCACTATTTTTACTTGTTGTACTTTCTCAATCTTTTGACTTAAACCTTTAATTTATTTTTTTAGATTCTGTCACACTTCTTTTATCATTTCTTTTATTTTCTGTTTATTTTTTTTTACAATTTCTATAATTTCCTGATTATTTATATTGATTATTTCTATCATCCTTCACCATCTGCATAAATGTTTGCTTGTCTGCCTTCATCTTAAAAAATGAAAGCCAAAACTTATCTATTTTGTAAAGCTGATTTTACCGTTTCTATTTTAAAACAAAAAACTTTATTTATATTCAAAACACTAATTTTTTATGTATATAATTATTTTTCTTTATCTCAATTTATTAATTGATAAACCCTAATCTAAATTACCCTTCATTTTAAAACATAACACTACAAGCACAGACTGATTCTTATGCTCTAATTTCTAATTTTTCAACCTATTGTAGTATTTTATTAATTGTTTAAACAAAATCTCCAATGAGTTTAAACTCAAGTTCCTATATTAGTTTTGTTTATTTCAATAAAATATATTATATACTAGATACATAGTCAGTGTAATCAAGCCCCACATTGGGCATCATTTCAATAAAATAGTTTATGCACTAGATTTCCATAGTTGTTAGGAACCTTGGCCCTTAAGAGTACTGCTTGGCTCTGATAATGAGTACTCTGACAAAATAAATTACTTGTCCCTGATACTAGCTCATATCAGAGTATGAGACTCATATTTATTAAACAATTGATAGATAGATACAGTAAACAAACAGCAGTCCAATTAAAATTAAAAAATATAATAATACTGTTTATTCATATCTAAGATTATAGAAAATAATACTGTTCTATTAGCTTGGGTCATCCCCTTGATGACATTGATGCTATGCAAAAACACAGAAATATAACATTACCAGGCTGCTGGCATAAAAATTATTTTTTAATATATATATATATATATATATATATATATATATATATATATATATATATATATATATATATATATATATATATATATATATATATATTAGCATATCCACAAAATCAATAAGTTTGTTTATATGTTATTTAGTTGATGATGTGGAATATATGTATATAAATGAAAAGTTGGAAGATAGAAATTAAAGTTCAAAACAATTTTGTCTTAAAATTTTATTCTCACCCTGCTATGTAAGGCAGAACTCATTTGTAAATTAATTAGACAAGGTCTATTGTATATGTTCACTTAATCAAACCACAAATGTATTAATTATGCATTAGAAGTCAATAGTTATATACATAGCTGCTAATATAATATTTGGTGCAATTTTTTTCATAGATTTAGATATTCAATAAGAATCAGATCTGTGCATAAAGAGTTAAGTGATGATAGCTGTTAATAATTACTCATGCTAAAAATAAAATGCTGGTATAATACCCACATCTAAATTAATTAAATGTCTTTAAAAAAAGGGTTTTTATTTATTTCATAATTGACTGTTTCTTTTTTTGTATCATAGTAATATATGGGATAGTACACCTATATATTAATGTTAATAATGTTGCTTTACTGTATCTGAAATACTTTAGTACTTGGTATCATGTATCTATGTTCTTTTATTACTTTCTGAAATACTTCATTGGCCAATACTTAAATACTGGAGATGCCTGAAGTGAACTCCTTCTAAAAATCAAGAAATGGGCATAATCTACCAAAGCATGCTTCATTCCTGCACCTAAATCACACTAAGGCTTTGAAATTGAATGGGATTCTGGAGCCATTGAACCAGGTCTTTTTTAAAGAAAACACTTTTGACAACAGAAATGGAACTGGCATCTGAATTGCAAGATGATTTTGGACATCTCCAGTCTCATAATTTTGCCATATACACATGTTTTGGCATGTAAAAGTTTGTTGTAGTCCTGTAAAATCACCACCATGCCAGCTTCTGTGGACAGCAGTTGGCACAATTTGAACAGCTTGGTTTTGAAGTCAGCCATTTTATTTGTCATTGATGTGTTTTCGCACAAATGTGAGCTGGTTGAAATTTAGCTTGGATGTACTCTTTCCAAATTTTTTGAAGGTTCCATGTTGAATAGGGAAGTGTGGTAATGGGTTTACAATTGTTAGGAGATAATAGTAGGTCAGATAACTTGTAAGCTAATTACTTTGACATGATATTTGAAGAATTGTGGCAGGCTGAAGTTTAGACACCCTCACATGATACTCTAGTAAACTTTTGAACTGTCAGCATTGGGATAAAGTGTGTATTATGAAGCAGCTGGATAGCTTCCAGAATGGCATGTGAAATGGCCTCTTACTTTTGCATAGAAATAAGGTCATTGGTGTCCATATAAACAGCATATTTATATGTTTTGCATATAAATAACACCATCAAGTGGCTGACATGAGCTAATAGAACAGTATCAGAAAAAATGTAAAAAAATATAAAAGAAAACAAATCAATACAAAAACATAATTGAATAACAGAAAGTAATGGCTCTTTATGGATAAGTCCTATCAGATAAGATCTAAGTGAAAAGTTGATTCAGACAGTTATTTTTTTCTAGAGTAAATATGTTCAGAAAAACTGACACTATCAAAGTATTTATATAAAACAATGATTGTTAATAGATAGTAATATTATATAAGATTTAAATTAACTTTTCTATTATCTTTACTAACTTTTTCAGACTTCTATAAATTTGCTAAGGCATAGTTCATTGCTAATAAACACAAACCACTTCAAAGAAATAGTGGACTTACAATATGCCATCTTACTGCACACATCACTGATAGCCAATGTGATATTCTACTTGTAGGTTATGATAGCCCACACCAGTGTGACTTTTATACTTGCCTGCTAATCATATTATTACTAACATATACAGACCCATAAGAAATGCTTATGCATGGTCTGGTGTGATTGAAACTTACAAAGGATTATTCTACAGCACACAACATTCATAATCAAATGTGATTTATTTTATGTAGACTATGATATTCTGCACAACCCTGGCTTTTATACTTCACTATTCTGTGTATACACATATAACTAAAGATTTTAAACATTCTGTAAAAATAAATTTACTAAGAAGATATTAATCTATAATTTCCTAAATTTATTTTATTTAATAAGGGTTTCGTTTGATTTTGACTGCTGTTGTCACTAAATGCAATGAATTGTAAAACTGATTTAGAATAAAATTTCAAACATTAAAAATATTTTGTTATTCAACATATTGAATTATTTAAATTAACTTATGGTCTATTAATTACCTAATTTAACATCTATCACGATAAAACATATGTATAAATTAGAAAATGCATAAAATAAAGAAAAAATACATTTATGCGTAAATATTATGATTAACAAAATCAATATGCATTTATATAAAAAAAATACTTATAACAACCCTGGATTAATGTAGATTAAAGTTTATATTACCAATAAGTCCTTAAAGGTTGATGCTTTAGCATTCACAATTTATTGGAGAGGTTGAGCTACTTTTGTCCATTTGGTATTTGTCCTTTTCCAGGTGTTCAGATGAAAACCATATTTTAGATTGGCTTTAGGAGATCAGCTTTCTAAATATTTAAGTTTAACTTAGAGCACAGAATTTGTCATGGTTAGGTGCCTAACTTAGCTTATTTTGAGCACAACTAAGAAAAAATTGTGGTTTCTTGTACTACAGTGGCTGTGTGTCAGGAACTGTTGACATCATAATATTAATTTTATGGTAGAGCTGGCAGGAAGTGGAGCTTGTTACACTGAATGATTTTTGAATGTTTTTAATGAAGACATGGCTTTTGGATATTTTCTTCTAACTTGACTGTTTTCTGAATAAACTGGATAGCTTGAATCCTTTCTCAATAAACTGAATAGCTTGAATGAAACAATATATTTTAAGGAGCTTTTTGTATACATTGGTTTCATTGCATACTATATAAATTTTTCTAGAATTTTCAAGATTAGGATCTCAAAATAGCTAGGTTTTTTTTAATTAAGACATTTATATAATTATTTCACAAATGAGCCAAGTTTTAATTAATTATTTTTACATTCCACACTAATCACTTTTATTACTATATACAACAAATTAAAATTTTATTTGTAGATTGGACATTGTTTTACAATGTTTTAAAATATTTTTATACAAAAGATAAGGAATTTGTTTATAAATTTTATTTTTAAAAAGCAAAATTTGATATTATTTATAATAATTAAAATTATTCTATGGATTTGTGTGTGTATGGATGCATGCGATCACACTTTTCTAACACACATTTACTTAGAAAAAATTTCTAATTAATTTACAGAAATTTTAGCTGAAATTCTCCTCTTCTAAAATATATAGCTTTGAGACATAGCAAAGCATTCATCTCAATATATACAATTTATTTGAATTCTCTTGGAATTTTTAAAATGTATTTAATGTGTTTCAGTTATTTTATTAACATTAAGTTCATTTTATTCAATAGCTGAAAAATTACTTATATTTATAAATAGGTATCGTGTTTAAAAGTATCTTTGTTTTCATATATTGTAGTCACAATTAAATATTTCTTCCTTTATAATTATAAAAACTGTCACTTTTTTCTTAAACAAATTAGGATTTTTACTAATTTCAAATGTCAATAAAATTCTAACTTTAAATTCCAATTGTTATGCATGAAAAATCATTCTTATTATTCGTCTTTTTGACATATTTTACTATTGCATAACAGGAGGAATTTTTTGAAAAATTTGAATATGCAGGTATAGAATATAAACTAAGTCAAATGAAATATGAATGATATTGTCTATAGAATATTATTTTGTTTATTATAATTATCAATACATCTTGAATTGTTTAGAACAATGATAGAGGGAAGAATCCAAAGATTCAGACCTATGAATCATGAAACCAGCTTTAACATGTCCAATGTACAAACTTCTTATGAACTTCTAAGCAATAAAACATTTAATAATTTATTTTATTTCTTAATACAAAATTGGATTTATTCAAAAAAATTTCATCAAAAGCTTAAAGGTTGCATAGAAAAAGAATTATTTTTATATCAAAATAGTTAGAGGAAGGGATCTTCATTCATTATTTTTGCATTGAACATGATTTCACACAATTATAATTAATTGTAGAACATGACAAAAAGTTTTATCGATTTTCAGATGACAGTTTTATTGATCAGAATCTCACACATAAAATCTTTTTACTGGGCACACAAGCAGCCCTGTGTGATTTAATTCAGTGATAAAGTGTCAGATTTGAGTGTATAAGATTCTTAGATCAATTCAAGTTTTTCTAGTTTTGGTGCTTGAACTTTGAACATCTGAGCAATTAATTACTTTTACCATGCACAAGCTGAATAAGTGTATGTGACTTTAAAATATAAAGACCACTTTTACTATTATTAAATTAGATAATTTTATATAAATACTTTAGAGCAATTTTTGTAGTTATAGTATGATGTCTGTATTATCTAAACTACACAAAAACTATGGCTTTACAGCTTAAATTTGAAGTTACAAATTATAAAATAGGTCCAGAATGTAAAGGTCATTCTTATTTAGATAAACAATATGATTTCTAAATCTAATATTAAATTAAAGTCAATGATTAATTTAAATTTTAAATTGTAAAACTTGAATAGTAAAAATCATACTACAAGTAAAATTTAATAAATATTTATTCTCACTGATGATAGTGATAAGCTAGAAACTAGTCTGGAAATAATGAATAGGGATTTAAATGTAGAAATCTCATAACATTTATTGATTAGTATCACCTGAACTAGGTGGCACTATTATTGCAATATAATTATATTATTACTTGATACATGCTAGCTGTAAGAGAAAGAAGTAGATCAATTTTTAATTGGCATTTTTCCAAGTCACATCGTAGTTGAAATTTATGTTTTATATTTATGAAGAATCCCTTAAAATTATTAATATTTTCATTTAAAGTACTATGAAAATCTTTTGTGTTGGTATGTAAGATATACTATGCAAATTCATCTATGTATAATTAACGGCATTATATTATATTACCATTTCAGCTGGATCATATTTGCTATCAATGGGGTGCGAATTTGTTTCTTGAAAAAAACATTATACAGGTGCTGCAAGCAACAACAAATAGAACAAAATAAAAAATTTATTTAATAAAAAACAAAAATCAAAGTTTTTAAAAATGTAAATGTATTAGGTTGTAGTAAATGAAGCAAAAAAGAAAATATAAAGTCAATCAATATTCTGATTAATGGACATTCAAAAAATATTAAAATGGGAAATAATTTAAATGTATCATTTTTTTGCTAATATAGTAAGGTTTTAATAAAATTATGTCTCAAATGGGAACATTTTTTAAAGTTCATTAATTAGGGCACATAAACGTCATACTTTTGTTTTGTTTTTTTTTAAATATTTTTGTTTTTCTTCAAGAAATTTTAACACGTTTTTAATTATAATAATTACAAAGTTATCTTGTCCTAAATTAAATCAATATATGTAATGTAGTGCTAATTTCGAATAATACTTGATAGCATAAACATGTAAACAAATAATTTAATAAATTAATTTTATATATTAATAAAAATCCATTAATGCTAAGTGTTGATATCATGAATGAATGCTATACACAGATGATTTTTATTTAAGATGATGTGGTTTTTGTCATTCACACCAAAAAATAAAAATAAATATAGATGGCATATGACTGCACATATTCTGAAATAGCTTAGACCTATATACTTATATAAGTAATTTGGCTTGAGTTTACAATCTTAAGTTATCTGAATATCAGCTCATTAGTTTGGATATTTTTAAAGAATCTAAGATGGATTCTGAAAATTTATATGCAAATTCAATACATCATATAGATGAAGACCAATAGCAAGACACTAGTCAGGATTTAGAGGCGATTAACTTTAAGTGACCATTAATTTCTGAAATTTATTATACTTGGCTCTATAGTAAATTAGTGAACATGAATTATTACTTTTGCTAATGCAAATTTGTAGTATATGGATCAAGATTTATGATCATGTTTAGTATAATATCGTTAGATGTTTTATTATTATTTTACCAATTGTAATTAAAACAAAAGCCATCTCTTCAATGAAATATTTTGATGTATTTACTATTTATATTTTGATGCTAAGCAAATTTGGAAAGAATATAGCAATAAATTAACTATCCATTATTATGTAAATAAGTAAGAAATTTTAAAAAGAACGCATATTATTTCAAAATAAAATCTTATGTTTTTCAAAATAATACTTACCACAGATAAAAATAATAGTTTTAATAATCAAAATTTAAAT